>UESW01004651.1:574147-803203 GCA_900491605.1 Calamus simplicifolius
TAAAAAATATAAGGACATTGTTGAGAAATTCACTTTAAGCTCAACTAAATTAAACATGATTCTAGATAGTCAAAAGGCTGTTTTTGACAAAGCTGGGCTAGGATATAACACTTAAGAAAACAAAAATCACTAAAGAATATTTTTGTAAAAGCCAACCAAAGTAATATAACTTGTTTTAAATGTAATGAAAAAGGTCACAAATCCTTTGAATGCAAAACCTTAATGAACAACAAGAAATTAAAAATTAAAGCTAAGAAAATATGGGTTCCGAAAGGAACAATTTTTGTGCTGCTAACCATGAAGGACCCAAGAAAGCTTGGGTACCTAAGCATAAAGTTTGATGATATTGCAGGAATGTCTTGTAGCCAAAAGATCAAAGAAGAAGTGGTATCTTGATAGCGGCTGCTCAAGACATATGACGGGTGACAAAGAGGAATTCATCACCCTAGAAGAAAATGTTGGTGGAGTTGTGACATTTGGCGATAACGGTAAAGGTCAAATTTTGGGCCTTGGTAAAGTTCGCATAACTCCATCTATCTATTGAAATGTACTTTATGTTAATGGTTTGAAGCATAATCTAATTAGCATAAGTCAATTATGTGATAAAAACTTTAATGTTTCTTAAATCTTCTTTATGCACTGTAACTAATTCTATTGATGATAGCATTGTTTTTACTGGTTATAGATTTGGCAATATATACTTAGTTGACAGACAAAACTTCTAAGAGTAGTCATTGCCTAATTACTGATAATGCTAACATTAATGATATTAGTTGGTTGTGGCATCGTAGATTAGGTCATGCAAGCACACACCTTATTTCAAAACTAATTAAAATGGATTTAGTCAAAGGTTTACCTAAATTAGATTTTGAAAATAATAAAATCTGTGATGCATGTCAATTTGGAAAACAAACTAGAAGTTCATTTAAATCTAAAAATTTGTTTCAACTTCTAGGGGACTAGAGCTACTTCACATGGACCTTTTCGGACCAACTAGAACCACAAGTCTAGGAGGAAAGAAATATGGTCTAGTGATTGTAGATGATTATTCTAGATATACTTGGGTAATGTTTTTAGCTCACAAAGATGAGACTTTCTCGATGTTCCTGAAATTTTTCAAGAAAGTCACAAATGAGAAAAACACTACTATAGTATCTCTAAGAAGTGATCATGGAACAGAATTTGAAAATCACTTATTTGAAAATTTCTGCACTGAAAATGGAATTAATCATAATTTTTCAGCCCCTAGGACTCCACAACAAAACGGTGTAGTTGAAAGAAAGAATAGAACTTTAGAAGACATGGCCCGTACCATGCTATGTGAAAGCAACTTACCAAAGTATTTTTGGGCGGAAGCAATTAACACAGCATGTTACATCTTAAACAGAGCTTTAATAAGACCAATATTAAAGAAAACACCTTATGAATTATGGAATGAAAGAAAACCAAATATAAAATACTTTCATGCATTTGGATGTAAATGTTTCATTCATAATAATGGTAAAAACAACTTAGGAAAATTTGATGCTAAATCTGATGAAGGAATTTTTCTAGGTTATTCAACAACTAGTAAGGCATATAGAATCTTTAACAAGAAAACCTTAGTAGTTGAAGAATCCATTCATGTAGTTTTGATGAATCTTTAGCAACTGGATCTGAAAAGATTAATGATGAGGAAGATACAAACATAATTGAAAAAGATCTTGAAAAACTTAATATTGAAGTATCTTCTGATCATGAACAAGAGGCTAAAGATAATGATTCACATAAGGATGATGATGTTAATAATGATCATAATGATGTAGATCTTCCAAGAGACTGGAGATATGCTATAGTCATCCTAAGGAATTGATTATAGGCGATCCATCTCAAGGAATAAGGACTAGATCATACATGAGAAATATTAGTAATCATCTTGCATTTGTTTCACAAATTGAACCTAAAACTATAGAAGAAGCTGAAAAAGATAATAATTGGATGTTAGCTATGCAAGAAGAACTAAATCAATTTACAAGAAATAATGTTTGGACTTAGTTGAAAGACCTAAAAACCATTCAATAATAGGAACTAAATGGGTTTTTAGAAATAAACTTAGATGAAAATGGCATTGTAATTAGAAACAAAGCTAGATTGGTTGCTAAAGGATATAGTCAAGAAGAAGGTATTGATTTTGATGAAACCTTTGCACCTGTAGCTAGACTAGAAGCCATTAGACTTTACTTGCATTTGCATGTCATATGAACATTAACTATTTCAAATGGATGTAAAAAGCGCATTTTTAAATGGACTTATTAATGAAGAAGTTTATGTAGAACAACCACCAGGTTTTGAAGATCACGAGTTTTCAAATCACGTTTTTAAATTGCACAAAGCTTTATATGGTTTGAAACAAGCACCTAGAGCTTGGTATGATAGGTTAAGTAAATTCTTAATAGAAAATGATTTTACAAGAGGAAATGTTGATAAAACTTTGTTTTTGAAAAGAAAAAGTAAAGATTTACTTGTAGTACAAATATACGTAGATGACATTATTTTTGGTGCTACTAACGAATCTCTTGTCAAGAATTTGCAAAGTTAATGCAGGGAGAATTCGAGATGAGCATGATGGGAGAACTCAACTTCTTCCTTGGACTCCAGATCAAACAATGCAAGGAGGGAATCTTTATCAACCAAACCAAGTACACAAGAGAACTACTCAAAAAGTTTGGTATGGAAACAATGAAACCCCTTGGAACACCAATGAGTCCTTCATGCAAGCTAGACAAAGATGAAGAAGGTAAGAAGGTTGATCAAAAGTATTATCGAGGTATTATCGGATCCCTTCTCTATTTAACAGCAAGTAGACCAGATATATGTTTGCAGTATGTTTGTGCTAGATTTCAAGCTGAACCTAAAGAATCACATTTAATAGCTGTTAAAAGAATACTTAAGATATCTAAATGGAACAAAAAATGTAGGTTTATGGTATTCTAGAGACTCCACATTAAACCTAATTGCATATTCAGATTCTGATTATGCCGGATGTAAATTGATAGAAAAAGCACAAGTGGTGCATGCCATTTCTTAGGAGTAACTTAATCACATGGTTTAGCAAAAAGCAAAATTCAGTTGCATTATCAACTACTGAAGCTGAATATGTAGCAGCTGGAAGTTGCTGTGCGCAAATCCTATGGATTAAGCGACAACTTGAAGACTATGGTATCACCTTGATAAGACACCCATAAGATGTGATAATACTAGCGCAATCAATTTAACAAAAATCCAATTCAACACTCAAGAACAAAACACATAGAAATTAGATATCATTTTATAAGAGAACATGTAGCTAATGATGAAATTTGTTTAGATTATGTAAACACTGAAGAACAATTAGCTGACATATTACAAAACCCCTAAGTGAAGAAAGATTTTGTTATCTTAGAGGAGAATTAGGAATTTGTAATCCTTTTGAATAAATTTGAAACCTTAAGGAAATATATCTAGAATTCTTTCAAATCCTCAAAATCTTAAGGAAATCTTATCTAGAATTCATATCAATTGATTCACTCATATCCAATGATTATTTATCAATTTTTATGATCATTTTCGGACACATTTCAGAAATTTCATTTTTTGGTCTGAAATGGTCTCGGAGCCGACTCGATGCGTATCGGAGTCGACTCGGTTTCAACTGAAACTCTCGAGTCGACCCCTCTCTGAGCGAGTCGACTCCATGTCGGGATTTCTGTGTCTGTGCCGAGTCGACACTTGGGTTTGCGCGAGCCGACTCGAGGTGGTCCCAAATTGATTTTCTAGGGCAGAGTCGACTCGTCGCTCATTCTATTCGTCCCAAATCCTAAAATACTCTCTCCACTCTCTCCCCAAACCTTCCAAACTCTCAAAATCTTCGTTTATCACCTCCAATCATCAAATGGCACCTAAAACTAGAGGATCGAGTGTTGTGGCGGGTGGCATCAAGAGAAAACGCTCCGTGAAGAAGCCGGTGAAGCGTCCCGTGCGAGATCCTTCTCCAGCTCGGACTCCACCTCATCTGCTTCTACCCCACTGCTGCTCCTGCTGCCACGTCCTCCCAGGTAGACCGACTAGCTGATAGGATCATTACCACTGGTAGGAAGATGGATTTTGAATTGTTTGAGAATGAGGGTTTTCTAGTTGGGAGACAGTTAATTGAGATGGGTTGGGAGAAAGTTTGCTCTCTTGATGCCCGACTTATCCCTCTTTAGTTAAAGAATTTTACAAAAATTTGTCTAGAGGAGACCATGGGCTTATTAGCAATGTGAGAGGAGTAAGAATTTCAGTGACTCTGAGATCTTGTCTAGATTATTGGAATTACCTTTGTCTGGCACCTCCACATTTTCTTCTGATGACCGCGCCCCAGCTTTATCCAGATTATTAAACAGGGATGTGGTTGGATTTGAAGAGATTCTTGCTAATCAGCTGCCTTAGAGCTTGAGATTGCTTCACAATATATGCAGTAGGATTCTATTTCCTAAAACGGGTAGATTTGATTATGTTTCTGAAAGAGATGTTTTTGTAATGGACGCCATTGTGACTGGCAAGCCTATCAATCTTCCCAGCATGATTTGTGGTACATAGCAGATTGTGGAGGGAAAAGGAAATCCAGTCTGCCTTATGGGATGATTCTTACTTTGATTTTTCGAAGCCAGGGTGTGGTGATTTCTGATAATGAACCAATGAAGAATTTAAGACACACTGATTTTTATAGTCTGGCAACTATTCATAGGATGGGATTTGTCAAAAAGAATGGTAAATGGGAAAGAAAAGGAGTGACAGAGGAAAGAGCTATAGATACTGAGGCTGCAGGACCATCTGTTAGACATCCTTCGCCTGCACCTCCGAGCCCCTTGGTTTCTACCTCTGCTCCAGCCCCTGCTCCAACTTTTGTTCAGACTTCATCTTCTGCTAGCTTTTCAGATCAACAAATTTGCAACTCAAAGCCTTACTTGAAGATCAATCAGATAAGCTTAAAACTGAATTTGAGAATAAGTTTATGCATTTGAGAGACACTTTATTCTCTTGATGATCGTATTTCAAAGATTGAATCTACTATCGGCTCTTCATCAGCATCCTTAAGTAGTGATCTCAAGAATATTTTTGAAGAACTTAAGGATATTTGTGGAGATGGAGAGACTATGCACAGAGCAACGCAGAGCTTCAAGACAAAATTAAGAGTGCGTGCACGTTTGTGGATGAAAAACTCAAGGACTATGTAAAAATTCAATCTGAAGGAATGAAAAATATAGTTGATCATCTAACTAGAATTGTAAGAACTCATTTTTGAGTTACTAGAGTTGTTTTGTACTGAAGTTTTTATGCTTCTTTATGAAATCAATGTATGAACATTTTGATGTACTAAACTTTTGAATGAAATGAATTCTCTATTTCCTTATGTCAATGAAATTGAATGAATGTTTATCTATCTTTTGTTGATAACAAAAAAGGGGGAGAATTTTATAGTTTTATGATTGTCTATGATTGTGATAAACAATGGGTTAATTAATTAAGTTTCATAGGGGGAGCTACCTCATTAAGGGGGAGCCTAAACTTAACTATGAAAACAAAATTAATTCACTAATCAATCATGAACAAACTCAATATTTTTGTCATCATCAAAAAGGGGGAGATTGTTGAAAGATTATGAAAAATATATTCCAATCTTTTGATTTTGATGATTACTAAAAGCCATTGAGTTTATTAAATAACTAAAAGTTGAGTTTATTAATGAGTTTATGAATAACAAACTTACTTTGAACAATCAATGAGAATGAGAATGAAGTTTAACTTTAATCAATTTTGATTGTGACTTTAAACTCAATAAAACTTTCGAAAAGAAATGTTATAATTCATGTTTTATTCAAAAGCTTATGGATTAGTTCATGAATCACTTCTAAATTAATTCTATTGATTTCATGTCAAAACAATGAACTAAAATGAATCTGGAACGATTTTAATGTCAATCAAAAAATTTCTGATTTTTGATGCGTTCCGGAGCCGACTCCTGAGTTTCAGAGTCGACTCCGCTCAGTGTACAGAAATGTGCATCTGTGTCGAGTCGACCCGTGAAATTGTCGAGTCGACCCCTGATTTTGTCGAGCCGACTCCTGGACTGTGCGAGTCGACTCCGCTCAGACACCAGAAGAGTTTTTTGAGCATCTCTCGAGTCGACACCAAGCCCTTCACGAGTCGACTCCCGACTATCAGGAGTCGACACTTTTTATCGAGTCGACCCCTAATATTTCTATTTTTAGTAAAATGAGCTCGAGCCGACTCGGGAAAAGCATGAGTCGACTCCAGCATTTCTGGGCGCGATTTTTACGGATGACACATCAGCTCCAACGGTTATTTTTAAATAACGGCTATTTTTCTTGACTCTAACGGATATATTTTTGCAGATTCTATAAATAGAGGAGTTCTTTTCAAATCAAAAAACCCAGAGAAAATCAAAAAGAGAGAAAAGAATATCATTTGAAAAGAGGGAAAAACAGAGCATTTTGAAAAATCTTTTTGCTCAACGAAGAGAGATTCAAAAGGAGTGAAATCCAAGAGTGAGATTCGTGCACTCCAGAGCTACATTCTACAAAGATTCAAGAGGAGATCCCAAAGCCTTCAAGAGCAAATCAAAGATCTTCCACATTCAAGAAAAAGGGAGAAAAAGCTTCAACCCAACTCCAAAGCTCAAATCCGTGAAGAATCGGTGCTGAGGCCTGATTCAACATCAAGAGGAGTTGAAGGAAGGAAACCAAAGAAGCCAAGCCAGCTCTCAAGCTCTAAATATTCAGGCTTTTCTAAACTCAATTTCTATTTTGAAATATCTGCTCAAAAAGGAGCTGCTTGTAATTAAACTCATTTTATTTGTTTGTGTCTAGTTTAATCTGAGGGATTAAACTAGAGGAGGTTGTTAAACCTCGGTACAAGCTAGGTATAGCTTGTGTTTGGGTTAGTTGTGAGCCCGTGAAAAACAACGTGTAGGGTTTTGTGCCGGTGAGCCCGTGTAAAATCGGCTGGGTTCGTTGTGATCCCGAAAAACAACAAGTTTGAGTTGTGAGCTTGGAAAACAACTCGGCTGTAATCTAGAGAGATTATAGTGTGGACCCAAGTGAATCTTGGGAGTGGACGTAGGTGTTGGTTGCACCGAACCACTATAAAATTGCTTGTGTTTGCCGTGCCTTATTTCTCTATCTCTATCTCTCTTTATTAACTGCTTGTTCTTGCTTATTAGTTGATCTCACTTGCACATCTTGCTAACAAATTATTTAATAATCAAAAGTCTTAAATTTTTAAGAACCCAATTCACCCCCCCCCCCCCTCTTGGGTTGCCATCTGGGCCAACAAAAAGCCTCAACCGAAACAGCAGAATCACGCCATATGGCCAATATACCCCCCGACATCCCTTCAGCCTCCACCGCATACGAAGACCAAGATCGGGAAATCTGTCTCCGAAGCCGGGCCAGAGTATCCCCCGACAATCTGGTTTCCAACAACACACATATATTAAAATTATATAATTGCATCAATCTATTAAAAGAGGATCGAAAGGAAGGCTTTCGAGCTCCTCGAGTATTCCATATAAGAATCTTCATTAATTACTGGAAGAAACTGGGACCCCTCCCTGGTCCTCCATCATAACCATATCAGGAAAGCACTGACTGGCAAGGGTGCCCCCATCAGTCATCATTCGAGAATCAATCTTCAGTCCATCTGCGACAACATCTAGATTAACGGGCCGGATAGACTGCGCCGAGGATAGTAAGACCGAGTGCCGACTCATAGATTCTTCACCTGAGTCCACCACAGTCAAGCCAACATTCATCTCAGCGCTGGGCTGACTCACCTCCTGATCAACTCCAGAAGTGCAATGCGATAATGACGGGTTGACAGGAAAATAATGAGCAGCCTCAGTACTCTTTGGCAAAGCAACTTTACCTTTGCCCTTCCTTTTAACAGTTTTGGGATTAGTTCTCGGAGCAGGACTCTCAACAGGTCTAGCCCTTTTCAAGGGGCCAGGAAAAGCGTCCCCGCTGCCTTGATCACTACCACAAACCTCACCCAATCTAGGAGAAGAGAAAGGGTTAGCAATTGGCAAAATTGATTTGGATCCAGCTTCAGCATCACTGAACTTTTTTCCCTTCAGATTAAGCTTCTCAGAAGCTACAGTACCGGCACGGGAGGAAAAAACCGGCACTGTGACAATAGCTGGAGAAGCCTCCGTCCCAATCTTCTGCATCTCACCACCAGAGTCAGTGGAGACTGCGTCCGAGACAATCACCAGCTTCGTCGTCGGTGGCACTTTTCGGCGGGCGACCTTAACCGGCGTCCTCCAATCGTCTACAATAGTAGCCGCAGCCCGCTGCTTATCCTTAACCATCTGAGGCACTGAATCACAGCCGGAAGCAACAGGAATAGGCTTCGAAGTAGGCTTCTTCCTCATCTCCCTCATCGATCCAGGGACATCCCGGCGATGACAAACAGCAGTCAGCCAGGATCCACAAACAGGGGACGATGATTCACCGTCCTTACTTGACCCAGCCGACACAGAACACGGACCCTCCAAATGAAGCGATCCGCAACTGGAACAAAATCCTTCCAGAGATTCATAAACAAACTGCTGCCAGAAGGGAAGATTGATGCCCTGAACACGGGTACCCGGCCGAAGAGAACGCCGGAGATCCACCCGCAATCATACTCTGGCAAAACCTCCTCTGCTTTTGGCCAGAGTCGACGAATCAACACAATGGAAATGGCCAGCTGTCTCAGTGATCACCCTGAGGAAATCCTCCTTCCAAAATTCCAAAGGAAGGTTCGGTAATCGCAGCCAAATCAGGGCAAAGAGGGTGGCATCCGCAGTCGGAACGAACTCCAGCTTCCACCTTTCCATTGTGATAATTTGTCCATTGATGATCCAAGGACGGTTCATCACCAGATCAGCAGCCTTCGGGTCTTCGAAATGGAATATGTGGCATCGAAATGCCAGGCTAATAGGTTTGATATCCCCCTGAATTTCGGCACGGCGAAACTCCCTAACATACACCTCCGCTGGAACCCATTTCATAAACGATCGAACAATGAGAGCACGCGACTGCCACTCCACCATCTCAGACTTCAATTCGTCCATCGGAACGCTGACCATCTCCGGAAACACTGATTCTAGTCGCGAGACTTCAGCCGGCGCCGGAGACGACGAAACCCAAAAGAACCCCGTCGAGCTGGACTTCTGCCCAGCAACACGGACCCCACATCCCCATCAGTCACCATAGATGGCAAGGAGACAGCAGAGAGGAGATCCTCCGTAAGAGCCGCAGCCAGAGTCGAAGACGATCGCCGAAGATCAGCACAGACAAGGGCCAAGCACGAATCGCAAAGCAAACCAGCAAACAGAAGCCGGAGCCCTCTTACGCACAAACCTCAAAGCACTTAGTTAAGAGCACTTCAATAGTTCCTTAAGGACATACTATTACATCCGCCATGATTTGGGTTTTGCCCGCGTAGTTGCACCTTTCTGCTGAGTACATTAGGTGCTCAGGCTTAGGTTATTGTAAAATTGAGAGAAAAATAGCATATTGTTATACATGAAAAATAACCTCTAATTTCTAACCTCTAACACCGGTCTTAAGTACGGTGATGAGAAGAATATGCACCAATAGAGGTGGGTACTGGACCGTGCTTATCTGAGAAGAGTATGCACCAATAGAGGTGGGCACTGGGCCATACCTGCCTGAGAAGAGTATGCACTAATAGAGATGGACACTGGGCCATGCTTGCCTAAGAAGAGTATGCACCAATAGAGGTGGGCATTGAATCATGCCGGGCAAGTACGGCCCAGGCCAACCGAGCTGCACAAAAAATAGGGCTGTGCCTGGCACAACCCTTTAATAAACGGGTCGTGCCCTAACATCGGTCTCAAGTACGGTGATGAAAAGAGTATGCACCAATAGAGGTGGGCACTAGGCCATACCTAGCACGGCACGGCTCAGCCCATCGGGCTACACCAAAAAATGGGCCGTGCCCAGCATGGCCTGTAAAAAAATTGCCGGCCCAGCACGGCCCCTAACGGCCTTAACTCGACCGTGTCCGGCATGGCCCGCCATGAGCCAGACTAGCACGGCCTAGTTAGAGCCATTTATAGACATTGGAAAATGGCTAGAAACGGCCATATGGGAAGGTTTTGACCATTTTAAACCCCCCAACAGCTATATAACAATTATATTGAAGGGTATTTTTGAAAAAAAAAATTGAGACTTCTATAAATAGCTCATTCCACCCTTATTCTCACCACACCAAAAACTCTTCTCTCCTTCTCTACTGCTACTATTTCTCTGCTCTAGCAATTTAACCAGTTAGAAATAATATCATGTTATGTCTGTCATTGCACGAGATATTTTAGCTGTGTCGATATCCATGGTAGCATCGAAATCCGTTTTCAGTGCAAGTCGGCGTGTTATAGATGAAAAGAGAAGTAGAATGACTGGCGAGACGGTTGAGATGCTTCTCTGCTTCAATGATTGGTTGGATGCTGAGGCGAGGCTTCAAGATAAAGGTGAACATGACTTAACCAACGAAGATGATAATGACATAAATACTACTGATGAATAAGGGTGCAACTCGGGCTCATGAAACTCGGGTTTTCCTCAACCCTAATCCTAACCCTATTTGTAAAATATCAATCCTAACCCTAACCCTATTCGTAAAACCTCAACCCTAACTCTATTTTTAAAAATCGGGTTCAAGTTGAAATTCAGGTTGATAAGAAAAAAAATAAAATAAAATGCTTTTTTCAAAGTAAATAAATACCAAATTATGGATCCCAAAGATGAAAAATCAAAATTCCTTGCCGAACGCATAAGATGGACTCGGGGCTTTAATATTGTATTAAAAAAAACTTACCTGAAATACAAAAGAGGAGGTACCGTAAGCAAAGAAGAGAAGGAGGTGGGAAGTGAAACGAAATATGTGGGTGGTTTGCCTTTATGCTTATCCTTTTTCTCGCCTACGATCGACGGCCTTGCCCTTTTCGCCCTCAAGTTAGCCATCTTGTCCAATCTGATTGGCACCTTCAATGCTCCCAAAATTTGGTGCCGATAAGCTACCCCCGTTCGAATAACCCTCGGGTTCAGATTGCGGTCAACCCTAACTCGGGTCAATTGCAAATCGGCCGGATTAAACCCAAGTCTTTTGGGTTCAGGTTGGGTAAACATGAGTTTAAACACTGCCGTAAATCGGGTTCGACGGGCCGGGTTCGGGTTGAACCCAGCCCAAGTTGCACCCCTATTGATGCGTGAATCATCTCTATTTTTATAATTATATATTTTTATTTTTTAATTATTAAAGTGAGCCATCTTTATTTATTTTTTCTTTTTTATTATATTCTACAGGTCAGGCCTAGCCTCTCTTCCTTAATGTACCATTTTGATTTTAAATTAATAAACTGGTAGGAGTCTATGCCAAACCCCCATCATTAAGGTGGCTTCATATTAATAAATTGCTTTATTTCCAATAATTTTTTAATTTATTAAAAAATATTTTTATTTTAATTTTTTTATTAGGCCCTTATGGGCCGTGCCTGCCCAGGCTCGTCATGAGCCGTGCTAGGCTTGGTCCGCGAGCTGAAATTTTCGAGCTCGGCATGGCCCAGTTTAATAGGCCATGCTGGCATGGCCTAGTTCATGTCGGACCATACCGGCTCATGGGCGGCACGGCCCAATGCCCAACTCATACATAGAATGATGGGCCTCTAACCCAGCCCATCCAAAACAACAAGGAAAAAAGGAAAAGTCTTGCTGCATAACTCGTGATGATTGATGCGTGGCGCATGCACATGCATATACTAAAAATAAAAAATATATATTTTTGCTTTTAATACATGCGGGTGCATGCGGCCTGAGCCAATCGTCAGATGCAGTGCATGCGGCCTAAATCATACCGGATGCATAAAGACTTTTCCATGAAAGAAAGCATCCTCCACCTAAAGGGCCACTCGTTCTTTTTTTAGACTGGATAGAATTTAGAACGGAAAAGTCTTTGTATACCGCCCCCGGTGCAGCAAGTCCTACGTGGGCTGCACCGCTCCTTCTTATTGATCCACATGGATCCCATGTGGCCTGATGCGATGGGACAGAATAGCAGGGGGATAATGTTACTTTTGATCATACATCCATTAAAAGTCGTTCAGCCTTTCACCATTGGTGTGCAGACGAAAATGCCCTTTCCCTCCAGCCTACTTCAACCCGCCATCTTATTTGGATTTTGCTAATAGAAAACTCTTTCTGATTGTAAAACATTCTTCCTATGGATGATGGTGCCACGGAGCATTAGTTCAAAACTCACGACACCCTAGTTCAAAACGTTAAGACAGAGCATTAGTTCAAAACCTACGACACCGTAGTTGAACTAATGCTTTTTGAGCAGCAAAGCTGTTAAGAAGTTTTAAGGAACACAGATGAACCAAAGCTGATGAATCATCAAAAGCTAGCACCAAAGCTGATGAATCCTCCAAAGCTATCGCCGCACCAAAAAGACTATTGATCTCCATACGAAACCATCCAGTTCCTGAATGTCGATGTCATCGGCACCGAGCCCCTTCCATCAAGGTACGCCAAGGCGGTGATGCTAGTCCAAACTAACATCCTCATGCAGGCCTACTTCTACCCATCATCTTATCTGGTAGGATATCCTGAAAGCCATTGTCAAGCTCATAAACCACAACCTCAACCCCAGACTCCTGCTCCGCGGCATCATCATCCACAGGAAGAATGTTTTACAATCAGAAAGAGTTTTCTATCAGCAAAATCCAAATAAGATGACGGATTGAAGTAGACTGAAGGGAAAGGGCATTTTCGTCTGCACATCAATGGTGAAAGGCTGAACGACTTTTAATGGATGTACGATCAAAAAGTAACATTATTCTCCTGCTATTTGGTCCCATCGCGTCAGACCATATGGGATCTATGTGGATCAATAAAAAGGAATGGTACAGTCTACGTAAAACTTACTGTACCGGAAGCGATGTACAAAAACTTTTCCATTTAGAACTTCATTGTGAAGTTCGACGCAACAATATTATGATTTCTCTATCACCTCCTCTCTCAATAAACCTTCGAGATATGCATAGCACAAAAGAGAGAGAAATATCTCTCCATCGTTACCGTAATAGCCCACCACGCATTCACCGCCACCCCTTAGAAAGGCACATGCGCCTTGATACGTGGCCCTGCATGCATGCCATGGTGATTGTTGATGGGCTTGCCTGCGGTCATCTTCGAGGGTGATTCATGTTTCATCGCATCTGATATAATATAATATATTACTTGATAAGAATATAATTAATTAATCAATTATATTAAAATTTTAAATATAAAGATGATATGGTTATTGCATTAAAAATATGATATAATATTTTTTTAATAAAAAAATTTGTATCGAATTGATATGTTATAACTAACTCGGTATAAATAGACAATATCTATTTAACATGAATAAACATGATCAAACCAACTTAATATGCCATCATAAATTAAATAGAGTTTAAACGAATCATTTTTGGATTAATGGATTAACTCGCGATACGACATAGTGTATTTATGATACAAATACACTTAAATCAATTCAAACTTACTAGTTTTATATTAGATCCAAACATTCACATTTTTATATTCATTGTTGCCTTGCCAACCACCTCAAGTTTATGTTTCCATGTTGTAAGGTAACATGGAACTTCATCTGATTGCACTTTCCTCTAACCCACAAAGATAAGCAATTGTTAAAGAGGCGTTTTTATGGCCAATTTAACTGATTGGGGTTGGATGCATGCAACAACTTTATTGTCATTTATCCGACTTATCAAAAATTATTTTCACTTATGATTGTGTCGTTGTATTTTTTCTTTCGGACAACAAGCTGAATACATTGATGGAAACTGCTATGAAAAAATACTAAAAATTAGTGATAATTATATATTATATGATGACGCCAAGTCACCTTCCTCAAACGCCGGGGAAGACGGACGTCCTTCTTCTCGGAGCCCTGCAAGAAAAGTCCCCAGAGACCGATGATACCGGTAGGGACCCTCCGATAATCAAGTCAGTCACTTGGGCTCAGACAAAGAACCGCCCAGTGGGAAAGAACTGAGGCGGTTAGGGTTTTGCTGAGAGGAAGAAAGCTCAGAAAACCAGAGTTCAGATCCCTACTTACAGCGCGAGCACGTGCTTTTATACCGGTCCGAATATCCCATCTTGCTGTTTCGGAAGATCACCATCGTACCATTGCTATGCGTGCCGGAGACATCCCGTACCGCTTGCCAACGTGATGTCATACGTGTCCAACAGCCGCAAAGGCATTCGGTGCACGCCGTCGGATGATATGACCGAGCACAGTCGCAAGTGGTAGCGAATCGTACGCCGTAGCGAGGCATGGCCATGCACAGGGACATGCAATGCACCATACGCCGTTATGAGGTATGGCCCTCCGTAACGGGGTGCAATCACGGGCGTACGGAGAGTCATGTGAGTGCACCGTGCGGCCTGAAATCGTCATTTCTTTCGACGATCGGACTTGCATGCCGATCGCTGACGAACCCACCCCGAGACCGAAAGGGGTCCCGGGGTGGGGAAATGCCGGTGCACCCCGAGACCGATGGGGTCCCGGGGTCAAGAGATGATGACCCCACCCTGAAACCCGATGGGATCCCGAGGGTGGGGAAATGCCGATGCACCCCGAGACCGGTGGGGTCCCGGGGTCAAGAGACGATGACCCCACCCCGAGACACGATGGGGTCCCGGGGTGGGGAAATGCCGGTGCACCCCGAGACCGGTGGGGTCCCGGGGTCAAGAGACGATGACCCCACCCCGAGACACGATGGGGTCCCGGGGTAGGGAAATGCCGGTGCACCCCGAGACCAGTGGGGTCCCAGGGCCAAGAGATGACGACCCCACCCCGAGACCCGATGGGGTCCCGAGGTGGGGAAATGCCGGTGCACCCCGAGACCGGTGGGGTTCCGGGGCCAAGAGATGACGACCCCACCCCGAGACCCGATGGGGTCCCGGGTGGGGAAATGCCGATGCACCCCGAGACCGGTGGGGTCCCGGGGAAGAGATGATGACCCCACCCCGAGACCCGATGGGGTCCCGGGGTGGGGAAATGCCGATGCACCCCGAGACCGATGGGGTCCCGGGAACAAGAGATGATGACCCCACTCCGGGACCCCATCGGATCCCGGGGTGGGGAAATGCCGGTGCACCCCGAGACCGGTGGGGGTCTCGGGGTCATTAGCTACCGTTACCTTTTATCCTGATGGCGCGGGATCAGTCATATCAGATGCCCCCTCACTCCTGGGGCGAAGCGGGTCCCACCGTTGAGGCGCAAGGGGTGTTCTCCACGTGGCTGATCCCCGTCCTCATCTTTTATGCGGACGGCCTGGGGAATGTAAGGAGGCGGCCCTCCGTACGCTGTGCCCACCATGATCGACCTCGAGAAAGGGAACTGGCTCTTCGAAGTTCGCGCAAAAGCTGCATCATCATTGCCTTTCCTTACGGCGACGTCAGCGGGGTCCCACCACTGGCCGGGGGCGCCGCACCACGCGCTGGGGCGCCTCGAGGCAAGCCAGCCCATGGCAAGGGGCCATGTCGTCGACGAGACGTGGCGGATGATTTGAAAACCTGCTAAAGCCAAGCGAGGAGTTAAATTGATGCCATACCGCTTCTCTTGTCATCGTCTTCTTCTGCGCCTACGCTCCAACCTCCCTGCAACCTGCGGGCCTGCGTCTGGTTTCCTCCCTTCCAGGTCAGCTCTTCCCCATCCTAGACTTCTGTCCCTTTGCTCATGAGTTCTCCTTCCTGGACCTCGGAGGACGGTTCTGAGGATCGTCCTCCTTCCGAGAGGCACCGTACCTCTCCTGCTCCTTCCCCTTCGATTGAGTGGTCCTCTGATTCAGAGGACCACGTCCCCCTGGCCCGGCGACGGCCACCGGTGGAGCCCCATCGAGGGGCCGCCGGTCGGAGGCCGGCGCCTCCTCGACGGCGGAGGGGTCCCCAGAGGGGACGGCCTCCATGATGACGCGGCTGGATTTGGAAAAAATCCGGGCCCGTTATAGGTCCCCGGGAGTTGAGCTTTTCCTGCCAACTCCCGACGATAGGGTCATTTCCTCCCGACCCGGTCGGGTGGCCCTCTATGAGATCTGCCTAAAGGCAGGTCTCCGCCCACCCTTTCCCCCTTTTTTGTCAACCTCCTTAACTACTATTCCTTGACCCCCTCCAATTAGTTCCAAACTCCTATCGCGTCATCAGTGCCTTTGTCATCCTTTGCTATCGCCTGAACATTACCCCCGAATCAGCCTTTTTCGATCTTTCTATACCCTTCGGGCCCAAAAGGGCTGGTGGCTATTCAGCCCCGACCCAATCGGGTCCTAAAACTCCTCCTTCCTTCTCAATTAAGGGATGGAAATCCCGTTTCTTTTTTGCGAATGTTGACCAAGTCAGGCCCCAGTGGGGAGACCCCGACCTCCGGGGAACGCCGTCGCCATCCACCCTGGGACCGGGAGGCGTTGGGGCTATTGTTGGCCACCGAGATCCCCCGATACACCCTGCTGCTGTCGGAGGATAACCTGGAGTCGGCGGGCCATCTCCCACCGGGGTAAGTCCTTCTCCACCTTAGCCAAAAATTTCGCTTCTCTCCCCCTCTCTCTCCTTTTTTTTTTTAAAGCTCAACTGATGCGTGCAGCCATGAAGATACCGGCGGCAAAACTGCTGAGGGCTGCCTCCAAGAAGAGGGCCCGGGAAGGACCATCCAGGGGTCAGCAGGCCCCAGCCCCGAAGCGTCCGATGGCTCGGGCCTCCCCGGCTCAAGTCTCCCCACCAGTCTCCCCACCCCCGGCTCCGCAAGATGTCCCGGCTGTTCCGGAGGTTGACCTCACGGCCGACACTCCACCAGGGATGGGGACAACCGCGGGAGTCGCCGTTGAGGAGCCAGCCGCGGGGGGCCCATATTGACCGAAGAGCCCCCGGCTCCTGGGGGACCGACCCCGCCGGATGCCACCAGGGATTGGGGTGAGGGACCATCTGGTCCCGTGAGTCCACCCCCTGAGGGGTCGCCCAGGAGTGGCCCACGCACCGAACCGGGGACAGCTGAAATGACGGAGCGAGGTGGGGGCGAGCCCGGGCCACCCCGAGACTCCCTGAACGACGGCGCTGGGCTGAGCGAGTCCTGGGCCCGATCTTTGTTCCTGAGATCCTGGAGGACCTCAGTCACCAGAAAGCGAGGCGTTCTTCCAGGACTCCTATGCTGCTATCGTCAGGGTAAGTGATCTTCTTGCCCTTTACCTTTTACCCTTTCCTTCAGCTGACCTGGGCTTACGCGTGCAGATTGCACACTCCCTGAGGGCCGCCAGGGAGGTAATTCACGGGGAGAAGGTGTTTCTGCGGGAGACGCAGAAAGAGGTTGAGGAGGCTCTGCTGCCCGCTGGAGTCGGCCAGAAGCACCTGGGCGAGCGAGGTAAAGGCCGCCGAGAGCCGGGCGGAGATTGAAGCCAACCGTGCACGCGCAGCGCTCCTCCAAATGACGGAGGCTGAGAATGCTGTAATGGCCAGGGACATGCATATCTCTGAGCTAACCTCAGCCCTCCAGGAGGCCGAAGGTCGGGCGGGCGGCGACAGAAGAGGCACGAGCGGCGAAGGAGGAAACCAGCCGGTCCAAAGAGGAGGTGAGCCGCGCCCGGGAGGCCGAAAGGGTTGCAACGGAAGCCCTTGCTGCAGAGAAGGTCCGGGCCGCTGGGCTCATAGAGGAGTACAAGGCGTCCGGGCGCTTCACAGATGACCTGGCCGAAGCCTCGGCGGCTGTATTCCTCGACGGGTTCCAGCATGGCAAGGAGAAGGTGGCCAGGGACCTGAACTTCCCCCAGGCCCTGGAGGTTGAGCTGGAGCGTTTGTCAGACTTGGCCCCTTCTGATGATGAGCCCGCACCGGCGGAGCCGTGAGCTCGCACTCTTGTTGTTTTGTTCTTTCTTTTTTACAAGTCCGACAACGTCGGCATTTTGTAGTCCCTTCCAATTAATGAAAACACTCTTCAAGATGCATTCTGTCTTATCATGAATTTCGTCGATTGATAACACATAGCCTGTGATCCCATTAGTTCCAATAGCACCGGGGGACACTCTCAACTCGAGCTATTCGCCCCAGCTTTAGACCCGAAAGTTAGGGCCAGGGAGGGTAGGTTTTTCGGAGCGGAAACGCCGGCAGTCAGAGGTTAGGTAGACGGGCTCCTCGAGGCCATCGGCGCAACGCCCTGTCAGTGTTGGACCTTGTACTAAATAGGCGCGTGGCTTTGATGCTACGGGGGTCGGCTTTTATCTGACTGGCGGGACTTTGCTGTCGGGTGTCGGGCTTTAAGTTCAGCAAGCCTTTCTTGTGCCATCCGAGGCAGGGCTTTAGGTACCGACGGGTGTCGGGCTTCGTGCCTGCTAGCGTAGGGCTTTAGCGCCGACGGGGTCGGCTTTTGTTGCTGAGAGCCGGTGGTACACCGCTCTGCCAGTGGTACACTGGGCTTTATGCCTGGCTGGTGCAGGGCTTTGGTGCCGACCAGGGTCGGGCTTTTGTTGCTGAGAGCCGGTGGTACACCGCTCTGCCAGTGGTACACTGGGCTTCATGCCTGGCTGGTGCAGGGCTTTGGTGCCGACCAGGGTCGGGCTTTTGTTGCTGAGAGCCGGTGGTACACCGCTCTGCCAGTGGTACACTGGGCTTTGCCTGGCTAGTGCAGGGCTTTGGTGCCGACCAGGGTCGGGCTTTTGTTGCTGAGAGCCGGTGGTACACCGCTCTGCCAGTGGTACACTGGGCTTTGCCTGGCTGGTGCAGGGCTTTGGTGCCGACCAGGGTCGGGCTTTTGTTGCTGAGAGCCGGTGGTACACCACTCTGCCAGTGGTACACTGGGCTTTATGCCTGGCTGGTGCAGGGCTTTGGTGCCGACGGGTCGGGCTTTTGTTGCTGAGAGCCAGTGGTACACCGCTCTGCCAGTGGTACACTGGGCTTCATGCCTGGCTGGTGCAGGGCTTTGGTGCCGACGGGTCGGGCTTTTGTTGCTGAGAGCCGGTGGTACACGCTCTGCCAGTGGTACACTGGGCTTCATGCCTGGCTGGTGCAGGGCTTTGGTGCCGACGGGGGGCTTTTGTTGCTGAGAGCCGGTGGTACACCGCTCTGCCAGTGGTACACTGGGCTTTATGCCTGGCTGGTGCAGGGCTTTGGTGCCGACCAGGGTCGGGCTTTTGTTGCTGAGAGCCGGTGGTACACGCTCTGCCAGTGGTACACTGCTTTGCCTGGCTGGTGCAGGGCTTTGGTGCCGACCGGGCTTTTGTTGTGAGAGCTGGTGGTACACCGCTCTGCCAGTGGTACACTGGGCTTTGCCTGGCTGGTGCAGGGCTTTGGTGCCGACCAGGGTCGGGCTTTTGTTGCTGAGAGCCGTGGTACACCGCTCTGCCAGTGGTACACTGGGCTTCATGCCTGGCTAGTGCAGGGCTTTGGTGCCGACGGGTGGGCTTTTGTTGTGAGAGCCGGTGGTACACCGCTCTGCCAGTGGTACACTGGGCTTTATGCCTGGCTAGTGCAGGGCTTTGGTGCCGACGGGTCGGGCTTTTGTTGCTGAGAGCCAGTGGTACACCGCTCTGCCAGTGGTACACTGGGCTTTGTGCCTGGCTGGTGCAGGGCTTTGGTGCCGACGGTCGGGCTTTTGTTGCTGAGAGCCGGTGGTACACCGCTCTGCCAGTGGTACACTGCCTGGCTGGTGCAGGCTTTGGTGCCGACTGGGCTTTATGGTACACCGCTCTGCCAGTGGTACACTGGGCTTGCCTGGCTGGTGCAGGGCTTTTTAAGAGATTTCAGTAGCTAAAATTGAATCTCGTTAATATTGAATGGGGGGTGAAACCCAAGTGAATACAGGGATGATACTTGACATGAGGAGGAATACATTACTGATAATACCGACGAAGGTTATCCGCATTCCACGTTAGGGAGTGGCGTCCCATCAAGTTCTTCAATTTTATAAGCTCCGTGGCGGAGTGTTTCGGCGATCCGGTAAGGCCCCTCCCAGTTTGGGGCTAGCTTGCCTCCCTCAGCTGGCTTCGAGACCTCAGCCCGTCGAAGGACCAGATCTCCTGGCAGGAACGTCCGGGGGCGCACACGAGCGTTGTAGTACTTTGCGGCCCGTTGCCGGTAGGCCGCCATTCGAAGCCGCGCCCGGTCTCGCACCTCCTCCACCAGGTCGAGGTTGGCTCGCAGTTGGTCAGGGTTACCTTCCTCGCTGTATGCTTCCACCCGAGGGCTTGGTGCACCAACCTCCACAGGAATAACAGCTTCAGAGCCAAAGACTAAGCTGAACGGCGTTTCGCCGGTGGGGGCTCGCGGCGTTGTGTGGTAGGCCCATAGCACGTTGGGGAGCTCCTCCACCCATCGCCCCTTGCAGCCATCTAGCCGAGATCTCAGCCCCTGGAGGATGATCCGATTAGTCACTTCGGCTGCCCCGTTGGTTTGAGGATGCCCGACGGAAGTGAACCTCTGACAGATACCCAGCTCGGAGCAGAAACCCCGGAAGGGCGCGTTGTCAAATTGCCGGCCATTATCAGTGACTAGTGTGCGGCAGTCCAAACCGACATATGATGGACTTCCAGAAGAAGGATCTCACTTTGCTTTCGGTAATCTTGGCCAAGGCCTCGGCTTCAACCCACTTGGTGAAGTGATCCACCGCTACCAAGAGGAACTTCGCTGCCGGAGGCCGGGGGAAATGGCCCCAGGATATCCATGCCCCACTGGGCGAAGGGCCAAGGTGCCACCAAGGGGGTCAGGTGAGATCGGCTGTCGCTGGATATTAGCGTGACGTTGACAGCTATCACATTTCTTAACAAGCTCAGCCGCGTCTTCCTTCATCGTCAGCCAGAAGTACCCTTGGCGCAGGGCCTTGTAGGCTAGGGCTCTGCCCCCCAGGTGACTCCCGCATATACCTTCGTGGATCTCTCTGAGGATGTAATCTGATTCAGCCGGCCCCACACACCTGAGAACTGGGTATGAGAAGGATCTCCGATAAAGCTTCCCGTTCATCATCAAGAATCTCGGGGCCCTCCGCCTGAGCAGCTTGGCCTCAGCGGGGTTCTCCGGGAGAGTACCGTCAGTCAAGTACCGGATGTAGGCGTCCATCCAGGAGGGCTCTTGCTCCACCGGCAACGCTTCATCCGCGGCCTCGGTGCTCGGGACTTGTAGGTGCTCCACATATGTCCTTCCCAACGTCCCGTCGGCCGAAGTGGCCAGACGGGACAATGCATCAGCCCTGGCATTCTCCGCTCTGGGGATATAGCTGACGCGAAAGTAAGAAAATGAGACGCCTGGGACTGCACCTTGCTCAAGTATCGGGACATGGTTGGGTCCCTAGCCTCGTACTCCGCCTGATTATTAGTTGCTGGGAATTGGAATCTGAGAGCGTACTCCACCACGTCTCCCTCCGGGCTCGCGAGAATGAGTCCGGCTCCGCTTCCTTGAGAGTTTGCCGCTCCATCCACATGCAGGATCCAGTCCTCCGCCTCCTCAGATGAGGGAGAGTCCGCACTCCTCCGGTCGCACCTCCTCCATATCCCTCTCGGTCCAGGAGCACTCGACCAGGAAATCCGCCAACACCTGAGACTTCATGGCTGACCTTGGCCGGATGGACAGGTCGAACTCACTTAGCTTAATGGCCCACTTGGCCAGCCGACCGGAGGTGTCGGGCGAGATAAGATAGCTCGAAGGGGCTGGTCCGTAAGCACCACGATGGGATGGGCTTGGAAGTAAGGCCGAAGGCGCTGAGTAGAGACCACCAAGGCGAAGATAATCTTCTCGTTCTCGAATACCTGGTCTCATGGAGTACTTTGCTGGTGTAATAGATTGGCTTCTGGGCCCCGTCGGCATCCATGCGCACAAGTACGGAGCTGACAGCCTCGGGGGAAGCGGCCAGATATAAAAAGAGCTCCTCTCCATTTTCAGGCTTGGACAACAGCGGAGGAGTGGAGAGAAACTGCTTCAACTCTTCAAAGGAGCCCTGACACTCTTTCGTCCACTCGAAGCCGTTGACCTTGCGCAGCGCCTTAAAGAAGGGCAGGCACCTCTCCGCCGACCTTGACATGAAACGACTCAAGGCCGCCACCCTCCCCGTTAGGCGCTGCACCTCCTTCTTATTGGCTGGGGGCCTCATCTCCAGGATAGCCCTAATCTTGTCGGGGTTGGCTTCGATCCCTCGCTGGGTCACCATAAAACCCAGGAACTTGCCTGCTGCTACTCCAAAGGCGCATTTGTGGGGGTTGAGCTTCATCCGATACCGACGCAAGTTGTTGAAAGTCTCCTCGAGGTCAGCTACATGGTCCGCCGCACTGGTGCTCTTGGTCAGCATGTCATCCACATACACTCCATGTTGCGCCCTAGCTGGTCCTCAAAGACCTTGTTCATTAATCTTTGATAAGTGGCCCCGGCGTTTTTCAATCCAAAAGGGCATCACCCTGTAACAGTAAATCCCCTTCTCTGTGATAAAGGAAGTTGCTTCTTCATCCGCGGGCTCATCTTGATTTGATTATACCCCGAGAACGCATCCATGAAACTGAGAGTCTCATGCCCGGAGGTGGCGTCCACCAGCTGGTCGATTCGGGGCAGCGGGAAGCTGTCCTTGGGGCACGCCTTGTTGAGGTCGGTGAAATCCACGCACATCCTCCAGCTTCCGCTGGCCTTGCGAACCATTACGACGTTCGCTAGCCAGTCCGGGTAGCGCACCTCGCGGATGTGGCCAGCCGCCAGCAGCTTCCGCACCTCCTCATCAACGGCCTTCTGTCGGTCAGGGGCAAAACTCCTTTTCTTCTGCCTGACGGGCCGGCACCCCGGCCGATGTTAAGCTGGTGTAATCACCTCCTCCGGAATCCCGGCATGTCGGATGCTGACCATGCGAAGACGTCGTTGGCCCGCAGGAAGGTAAGGAGTCGGTCACGAGCTTCCTCCGGAAGTAAGGCTCCAACCCGACCATCCGCGCGGGGTCCTCCCCGAGGGGGAAAGTGAGCAGCCGCTCGGCCGGCTCCCCCCTTTTCTCCAAGTCTCGCGGGTCAAGGCCTCAGGTGCCGGTGCAGGTGCGTCTCCTGGGGCTAGGGGCCAAGTGATAGCAAAGTGCCGGTAGGCCCTGCTCTCCTCGCATCTCGCCGACCCCTCTGCTGGTTGGGAACCTCACGAGGAGCCGCTTGGTGGATATGATGGCATCCAAGAGGTTGAGCCCAGGGCCTCCCGAGGATCGCATTGTATGCGAGGGGCACACGAACCACCAAGAACTTCATGAGAACAGTGCTTTGGCACGGAGCCGTACCAGCCGTTACGGGAAGAGTGATTTCCCCTTCAACCTTCACGGAATCTCCTGTGAACCCCATCAAAGGCGTGGCGACAGGTCGAAGCAGATCATGCGACAAGTTCATACGAACAAAGGCATCGTAGTTCAAAACATCTACGGAGCTCCCACTGTCAACTAAGATTCTTTTTACAGGGTGCTTAGCGATCGTCATGGACACGACGACGCTATCATCATCCTTATTTACAACCCCGTCCAAGTCCTTTTCGAAAAAAGGAATTACAGTCTTAGCTCCCCCTCCCCCCTTGTTTCTTCGACGGGCCTCCTGCCCCCCAGGAAATCATCGCCACCGTCTTCTCCGTCGGGGCATTGTCGATCACCGGCGGCGAGGGCGCTGATGGGCCAGGAGCTCCCGGGTTACTCCTCTGAACGAACTTTCCCAGGTGGCCCGCTGAATAAGGTCTTCAATAGCTTTCTTCAGCTGCCGGCAGTCGTCGGTGTCGTGGCCATGGTCCCGGTGGTAGCGGCAGTAGAGGTTCTTGTTCCGGGGAATCTTCGGGTTGATGGGAGGAGGGCGCTGCAGATAAGACTCCCCTTCAATCTCGAGCAGGATCTGAGATATTGGGGCAAGCAATGGGGTGTAGGGCCCGTCTCTCGGTGCAGGGGGTCGAGGACGGTTGTCTGGCCGGCGAGGAGGCTCGGGCCTCCTGGGGCGGACTTCTGCAGGCTCCGGCTGGGTCGGCTTCCTGGGACACTCCCGCCAGCTCGCGCGGGAAAAGTCGCCTTCGTCGCCCGGATGTACTTCTGGGCCCGGATCAGAAGTTCGGAGTAGAGCCCGGCGGCTTCTTGTCAAGAGAATACGCGAAGCGAGAAGGGCGGAGCCCCCGCTTCAGAGCCAGGGTAGCCACCGAGTCTTCCAGGTTGTAGACCTCCAGGGCTGCTTCTTTGAACCGGGCAACATAATCCCGCAAAGGCTCGCCATTCTTCTGCTGAACGGCAAAGAGACTGTCCGCCACCCTCGGGATCTTCCGGCAGGCGTCAAAATGGGCCAGGAAAGCCCTCTCCAACTGGCGGAAGGAGTCGATGCTTCGTGGCGGCAGACGAGAATACCAAGCTCGAGCAGCCTTCTTCAGAGTGGCCGGGAAAGCAACGCACATAAGTGAATCAGTGGCCCCCTGGACTTGCATGAGTACCTTATAGCTCTCCAAATGGTCCAGGGGGTCCGTGGTCCCGTCGTATGGATCTAGTTGAGGAAGGCGGAACCTGGTAGAGATGGGCTCCTCCATGATGCGGCGAGACAAGGGAGGCCGACTGTCGTAATCTGTCTCTGGCAGGTGGGTGATCCGACGGCTAAGCTCCTCCAGCTTCTGATTACACTCCTCGAGTCGACGCTCGGCTCGACGAGGCATCCGGCCATCAAAAAGCCCTCCCCCGAAGATTCGGAAGAAGAACGAGGGCGGCGATGCCGGCGCGGGCGCTCCGCCTCCTTCCCGTGCCGCCGCTTAGGAGAAACGCTAGCGTGGCGAGAGGGAGACCGGGGCCTTTTAGAGGCTTCACGGTGGTGAGGCTTGGCCGGGGATCGGCGGCGACGATCCACAGGAACCGGCGATCTCCGGCGGGAGGAATGCTGGCTGGGTTGCACACCCCCAGGGATAGACGGGTTCAGCTCCGGCTGCTGCAAGGCCGCCTGCTGGTGCTGCAGGCCCTGAACCATCGCCGCCAAAGACTGGACCTGCGTGGCCAGGGCAGTGAGTCGATCTTCCTGGAGTTGTTGCGGAGCAGGCACGGGAGCATCATTCTGCGGAGCAGAAGGCCCTGCCCCCGGAGATGCAGAGGCTCCGGAAACTGGATGCGAGAGCCGGGGGGGCCTCCGCGGGTGGACCGGCCCCGCAGCGCTGCCCCCCAGCGCGACCGGCTGAAACTCCTTCGTCCGAGTCGTCACCATGACTTCAAGATCTTGAAGAAAGGAGAAAAAGGTAAGCTGCTGGCTCGACGTCTTTCTTACACCCCCCTTCCTGGCGCGCCAATCTGATGACGCCAAGTCACCTTCCTCAAACGTCGGGGAAGACGGACGTCCTTCTCCTCGGAGTCCTGCAAGAAAAGTCCCCGGAGACCGGCGATACCGGTAGGGACCCTCCGACGATCAAGTCAGTCACTTGGGCTCAGACAAAGAACCGCTCCAGCGGGAAAGAACTGAGGCGGTTAGGGTTTTGCTGGGAGGAAGAAAGCTCAGAAAACCAGAGTTCAGATCCCACTTACAGCGCGAGCACGTGCTTTTATACCTGTCCGAATATCCATCTTACTGTTTCGAAAGATCACCGTCGTACCATCGCTGCGCGTGCCGGAGACATCCCGTACCGCTTGCCAACGTGATGTCATACGTGTCCAACAGCCGCGAAGGCATTCAGTGCGCGCCGTCGGATGATATGACCGAGCACAGTCGCAAGTGGTAGCGAATCGTACGCCGTAGCGAGGCATGGCCATGCACAGGGACATGCAATGCACCATACGCCGTTATGAGGTATGGCCCTCCGTAACGGGTGCAATCACGGGCGTACGAAGAGTCATGTGAGTGCGCCGTGCGGCCTGAAATCGTCATTTCTTTCGACGATCGGACTTGCATGCCGATCGCTGACGAACCACCCGAGACCGGAAGGGGTCCCGGGGTGGGGAAATGCCGGTGCACCCCGAGACCGGTAGGGTCCTGGGGTCAAGAGACGATGACCCCACCCCGAGACCCGATGGGGTCCCGGGGGTGGGGAAATGCCGGTGCACCCCGAGACCGGTGGGGTCCCGGGGTTAAGAGACGATGACCCCACCCTGAGACCGATGGGGTCCCGGGGTGGGGAAATGCCGGTGCACCCCGAGACCGATGGGATCCCGGGGCCAAGAGATGATGACCCCACCCCGGGACCCGATGGGGTCCCGGGATGGGAAATGCCGGTGCACCCCGAGACCGGTGGGGTCCCGGGGCCAAGAGATGACGACCCCACCCCGAGACCGGGGTCCCGGGGTGGGGAAATGCCGTGCACCCCGAGACCGGTGGGGTCCCGGGCCAAGAGATGATGACCCCACCCCGAGACCCGATGGGGTCCCGGGGTGGGGAAATGCCGGTGCACCCCGAGACCGGTGGGGTCCTGGGGCCAAGAGATGATGACTCCACCCCGAGACCCGATGGGGTCCCGGGATGGGAAAATGCCGATGCACCCCGAGATCGATGGGATTTCGGGGCCAAGAGATGATGACCCCACCCGAGACTCGATGGGGTCCCGGGATGGGAAAATGCTGGTGCATTTTGAGACCGGTGGGGGTCTCGGGGTCATTAGCTGCCGTTACCTTTTATCCTGACGGCGCAGGATCAGTCATATCATTATAAATATTTATTTGGACATGATTCTCAGAAGAAATTTCATTCTACATAAGATTTCTTAGATTTGTGTTGAACCCAAAGCCATTATATTCACAAATCTAAATTAAAAAATTAAACCAATCGACGCATCATGAGCATAACACAATCCGTCGGACTGGTCAAATGAGCATGCGTGTATGGTTGCTAGCCAAGGCGTAATTAGACGGGAATTTTTAGAGTTTAGTAAATGCAGGTCTAATTATATTGAAACATTTAATATAAATTTAAAATTAATAAATAGGAATTTAAATTTTAAGTTTTTTAAAAAATTATAAATTTTTCTAATGTACCTGATTTGTAATGAAATAATTCTATATTGATACATGTGAAAAAAAGAGACAAAAAATTATGTAAAAGTTAGTAATAAAAAAGACTTAGAATTTTTGTATTTTATAAAAAAAATTTAAAATAAAAAAAAAGGTAATTCATATAGCCAACTTTAATTAGTTTGGAATTAAGGTTTTGTTGTTATTATTGTAGCATATTTAGATATAAATTATAAAAAAAAATAGAAGTTGAAAGATGTAACAAATATAAATTAAAAATGGCTTCTTATGAATTTAAAATTTGAGAAATACACTGCCATAAAAAAGAAAGAGAAACAACCAAAGAATGGCAAACGTTTTTTTATTGTTTTGTTTTGTTTTATTGTAGCATATTATATTTTTTATTTGATGATGATGTTTCTTTCTTTCTTTCTTTTTTTTTTTCCTTAACAAAAGATTAGGCTAAACTCTAATTATTTTTATTAAGAGAACAAAAAGGTTTCACACAAAGGAGAGAAAAAGAAAATGTATGGAATATATGTTAGATAAATTATGTTTAAAAGATGAAAAGAAATGGAATGGTTGTTAAAAAATAAGATCAATGCGTTGGAAGGGGTCAATTGAATGCTTTTAAGGGCAACGTGAAAATTTTGGTTAGAAATTACATATCGGGGATCATTTAGAGAGAAAGGGGCTCAAGGCTTTTGGTTCTTCTATTGAGATTCGGTTTTTAAAAATGTTGTTACAAAAGCTTTAGGCAGTGTTTGATATGGGGGATAAGGAAGGATATCCCCTGGATATCCCTTCTTATTCCCAAATGCTATAGCTAGAAGGGATAAGTCTAAAAAAATTTAACCAGAGGGGATAACCCATGGTTAACCATGGGTTATCCCCTGAACTTATTCCCTAGGGAACCTAGGAACAACTAAAGTTATCCCTTGATGGCAGACTTGTAATTTTAAAAAAAATGCTTATTCCCTCAGCTATCCCCTGGATAAATGCTATCCCGTACATTTATCCAGGAATAGCTTTTGGGCTATCAAACACTACCTTAAGAATAATGAGGATAGGCTTGCAAGAAGTGAACAGTCATCCATATATTAAGCAACAATTTAAATAAAACCTTTCCCTTCGTTATTTTTAAAAATATGCTGATATGTTTTTGACCTATGCAATTACTTTTGGAGAAAATTTTGAATGAAAAATTGAAAATTAAAATAAATAGTATTTTATATATCAGTCATTGTATATTTGTGCTATAATTGTTTGTTATGATATGAAATAACCAGATATAACGTAAAATAACAACTATTATATTTTTAGTAATTTTAATGATGTGATAAGAATGGTTAAATACTCAAAATTATGTTATTTGGAATTATGATCGAAATATTATAATAGTGTTTTGCAGGATTAGCTCATCTTTAAGCTACATCTGTTTTCTCTTTTTTTAACATTTTGTATTGTCAATCAAATATACGATGGATAACCACTATTTTGTTAAGGTAGTGTTTGATAGAAAAATATTATCCATGGATAAGTGTACGGGATAGAGTTTGTCCCCTAGCTATCCCTATGGATATCCCTTGGCTATCCCATTGATCATATCAAATGCAAAATGGTAAATCCATAGGATAACTTTTTTTACTTTTATTTAGAGGGATAACCAGCTATTCCTGCATTCTCTATGAAATAAATTAAGGGGATATCCCTTGGTTAACCATGGTTAATTATGGATTATCCTTTTGGTTAACTTTATTCCCAGCTATCCCTTATAGTTATGACTTTTGGGGATAAGAGGGGATATCCCCTCTTATTCCCTATTTCAAACACTACCTAAAAGAAAAATAAAATACTCTAATGGGTTTTGTACATAGTTAAAAATATTATTTCTGTACAAGTCCATGTTGTAGATTGGCTAGATTAGTTTGGAGATTTTAGGATTTACGTAAGAGGAGGTAGGGATAAAAAAATCAGGTTGTGACGAATGAAATAAGCAATTAATAAAAAGAAAGATTTATAAAATTTGAGACTAACATTTAAATAATAATTTATACGAAGTTTAATTAGAGCATTCCATGTAGAGAATAAAAGGGCATAAGAACATGAAAATATTTGAGGAGGACTAGTATATTTTTATTGCATCTTCAAATTGCAAAAGTTTACTCTAGTTTGTTTATCTGGTTAATTTACATCATTTTTTAATAAATAAAATTATCTTTCTCAACTTCAAATTGTGATTCTATTATTGTGTTATGCAGAGTCTCCTTTTCTTCAACCTAAATATCATACACAAACAACTTTGAGATACATAATTCCTCTTTTGTTAGAAGTAGTAGGGAATAAAGATGATTTCTTGCACAAGAAATATAAGGGTATTAATTAATGATATGCAAGCACTATCAAAGATTTCAAGGCTAACTGGGCGGTGGCTTCAGTGGCTCAGCATGCTGGTTATTGGATTTGAGGCTGGGTGATTCCTGTCCTTTTGTTTTGTAGCAAATTTTGTATTCCGATCTATCTAGATTGATTCACACTAGACTTGTGTGATCGCTCACTTATACCAAAAAAAAAAAAAAAAGATTTCAAGGCATATTTGTAAGACTAAGGAATTAGTAGTGATTTGGCAAAATGATACACTGCAGCTTAAATGCACTTTTAGCAATATTAATGTAGAAGAAAGGAATTATAATGTTAAAATTTTGATAACATCATACACTCTTTTATCATCATGAAGTGAATAAAGGTACAAAACAATATTAATCCCTTTGTTGACGATTCAATGGTATGGTTGTGAGAGCAAGGAAATAATATTCGATAAAATAATGCCACGTAAAATGAATGTGTTTCTAATAATTCAACTATTAGCATTTGATGTGGCAAAAATGAATTGTGTGGTTGAAAATTTTACAACATCGTATCCTCTTTGTTGTCTTACCAGAAGATTTCTGTTTTTTTCTACTTTGAACAAGATATATTTCAAGCAAGGAATCATTCTTCCCATCTTTGCTTCTGATAGTTGGAAATTGAGTGTCATTAATAAGAAGACACCTTAGGATATCCTAACTTCTCTAAGTCCATTGATGAGCTCTAAAGCCACTCTAATATTGTTGATCTCCATTAAATATGCGATAGGCATAAATAGAGTATTGCACATTGAAACAAGAAATATAAGCTAAAATCGATATCTTTCGATAAATTATCATGAAAGATAAATTAATTAGATGCATAGTATAGAAGATATTATTTGTTTTATCATTATTCAATAATTCTTAAGAAAAATGATAAGGATGCAATTATCTATTACTTGTTGAACTTTTTTAATTATTTTTATATTACTTTTGTTAAACTAATTTAGATATATGTGACTTGAAATTTGGAGGTTGGTTTGTGTATGTGAGCCATCTCTTATATCTTATTTTGAGTTGACTTAAAGTATCATATTATATAATTTTTTTATGATAATATTTGCTTTCATGCAGTATTAGTGTTTATGATATTACTAAAATAACGCTACTAATTTTTATTTTTATAAGCATATAATATTTTTAGTATATTTATTATATAAGTAATAATTAATATATTTATTATATCATCATGATATTATAGGTCAACTTAAGTAGACCCAATAGTTGAACCATTGACCCATGAATCGGTCTCATTTTCATTTGATGGAGTAATTAAAGGTAAAATTCTTATTTTTATCTCTAATTAACTAGAAATTATGATTAATATGAGAGACTAAAGTTTAACAAAAGGGCCATCTTTTAAATACGAATAACTTTAACAGGTAGATTTGTAAATAGGGATAAGGAAAGATTTAATATGTAATAATTATAATTCTAGGTATCATATGCAAAAAAATTAAAAATTAAATAAAAAACTAGATAAAAAAGTAAGTAAGCTAAGTAATAAAAAAAATTAATACTCATTCTACCTTTGATAAAAGGTTACGATAGCCTTGCTTGGTATTGATATCAGTCAAAGAGTGCATAAATATATTCATATTTTTTTTTTATTCAAACTACAAAGGGATTACTCTTTTAAGTTTCGCTTGGATAGTTTTAATTTTTTTGAACAATTTTTTTATCCATAGGTGCCCATGATCTTATTGTAATTAACATCTTTTAGTAGTCATATTCATATATAATATATTTTTCATTACAATTATTATATGAATGACAAATGGCTAGCCATATCATTTTAAGTGCAAATGACTTTAACAATCGTCCAAATCTCAATTAATTCATAAGCATTTTTTATATCATAATTAGTTGATAATAAGTATAAATCGAAGCATTCCACCTAATCCAAAGCTTATTTTTAGGGTAAAAAAGATCAAAAACATATTAAAAAAATCTTATATAAAGCAACAACCGTTTGTCAACAGTATACCTCTTGAATATTTTAATTTTTTTTTTCATATTTAATGACTATCACTTCATTAAAGTTTTTTCCAAAGAATTGAGATATTCAAAAAAATTTAAAAGCATTAAATGTTAAAATATCAATAAATGCTGCAAAAAAATTAAATATCATTTTATACATCAATTTCGATATTTAAAATAAGATAGCGACAACAATTTTTTCCGTAGGTTTTTTAATATCAAATTAGCGAATATTGCAGGATATATTGATTAATCTTGATCAGTGATATTTATCACATCGATTTATTCCATGATGTGAATTGCCGCCAATGTCATCAGCGGACAAGCATCCATACGTTATCACTGGAAATTTTTTATGAGTTGTTAATTACTTAATTGACCACAAGATTACTTTTCGTAAAGAAAATTGTCTTTAAATCACTCAATTTTAGTACGTCTCCTGCAGCTATGGTGGCCCCTAAACCGGTATCGAGATCAATCCAACGGCTCTAGGACTGATCATGATAATCCAACGGCTGAACATTGATCTCTGGCTCGATCAATCTCTACGGGATCATCGGTACTCCTCTTGGAGTTCGCGTCGCTATAAAAGGCCCGACGATGGCTTTTGCCCTCCGATAGCAACGCGAGAAAAATCGTCCAGCGCGGGAATAGCCTCTTCTTTCCCTCCATACTCTCTGCGACTCTACCTGAAGCCCGATCTGTTGGTCGATTGAAACCCTAATTCTTGAAACCCTTTCGCTCTCAGCAGATCCGTTATCGATTAGAATCAGTCTCGCCATAGTCCTTGTCCTCAGATTGATGGATGGTTTGGGGGAGGAGGACGAAGCGGTGGAGATCGGGAGCACCCCGTCGCCTGCGGGGGCGAAGAGGCCACGGAGATGCGTCCAATTGAAGCTTTCTTGGGCTGTTCCTCGAGTGGAGGGGGGCAATGGGACGGGGGCGGCGGCGGCGGAAGAGGGTAAGAGAGAGGAGTTGGATGAGAGCGAGGGAGAGGAGAAGGGGAAACGGAAAAAGAAAGGAAAAACCAACCGAAGAACCCCTAAAAAGGTACATTGTTTTATTTCAGATTTGATTGGATGATTGGGGTTGATTTTGACAGCTTTATCCTGCCGCCCGTGAATTCCCCTTTTCTTTTATATTCACTGATGTCTTGCCTTTTTTCAAAATAAAAAAAAAAATAGTATCGTGTGCATGGTTTGAATCGATTATTTAACTAATGATGATCATTGTACTAATGTGGTATGTTAATAATTTATATGGAATTTATGGACTCTTTCCTACTAACTATACTAACTGTTTAGATTTTTGAGTTTTCTCGGTGTGCAATTTCTAAAGAAGAGGAAAAATTCTTCTTTGAATGTTCAAATCATATCCGTTTGTTGGTATAAGTGGGTTGAATTAGTTTCAATAACAAGGTCAATTTAGCATCCCTTTTACTAATCTTTCAACAATGTGTAATGAAACTCTAAATTCCTGTCCTTCCAATACTTGCTTTAGTTCATGAAAGCATGGCATGCAGTAGAACTTTGCTAACGGTTGATCAATTTTCTGGACCTCTGCTTTGCTCTCTCTGTGTGTGTTTCCTGGAACGAAACTCTGCTTGTGTTTGCTTCTACATTTGTACTTATGTATACATCTCGATTTGCAAGCAGGGATTATATTGAGGAAATTATATTGTACTTCCCTATTCAAGCCCGTTTCTTCTAATTTCAAAGCTTATAGCTATTTCAGCTGATTGTTTCAAACTTCCTTCACAGTCTCAAGTCACGAGCAAACAAGTGCAGGGATTAAATGCAGGAAACAAAAGTTGTCCAGGCTTAGTCAGTAAGCACAATTTCCCTTAACAAAAATGATATAGATTGTAATAAAGCTATTAATTCATGCATGCAAAGTCTCTCTCTCTCTCTCTCTCTCTCTCTCTCTCTATATATATATATATATATATATATATATATATATATATCCCAATCTCTCTCACACACACGCACATTATTTATTTGAGGAAATTGCATGCATACAACACATGGATTCTGACTTTTCTTCCAAAATTTCAGGGAGGAAACCACGATGGAAGCAAAATGAAGAACAGCTTGAAGCTGTAGATTTGAAAGTCGGGAATGACAAGTGCTGCAAAGCGTTAAAATACATGCCTGGTGAGTATGTGCCAAGGCACTACTTAAATGCTTTATCTAACTTTAAAAAGAGGAAAAAGGTTATCCGGGTGCATAACTCTCCTGCCATTGCAGGGCCTGGAGTGAGTCAGATGCATCCTGCCTTATCCTAGTGTATAGAGAGGTTCTTGTTTTGAGCCCATGACATTTAGGTCATAATGGAGCAATATTATCATTGTGCCAAGGCTATCCCTCTTTGTGTCCAACATAACATGACAATATATTAACCATCACCGCACACCTTGTTCGCGTCTCTTGTTTATACTTGAGTTGGTGTAGAGGCCTATGCTTATTTTCTAAATTCAAACTTATGCAAGTAATGATATTTTCTCTTCCTTCACTGGTTACTCCATGAACAAGAGTAAGATAAAGTTTGTGGGAACAATAGCTGATGATATATTGTTCTGCAAGTGAAAATTTTAGGTGAGTTTATGCTATGAATTATTTACTGGAAAATGAAAAACAAGGCAATTTTTGGCTGCCGTATCATATTATAAATTGTTGAGATAAAACCCTTGATTTTTTTTTCTTTGGATACTTGTTATGTCTGCCATTAAACCACTTTTGAAGTGTGTGATTGTGTTTTGCAATGATTATGTATTAAAAATCGTATAGTGTGCATGCAGCAGCAAGAGATTTCGTAGTGGATATTCGGTGTTATGGACATAAAGTAAGTGTTAAAACATATCAATATTTTCCTTTCCAAGTATCAAAAATTAATATTTATATCAACTGCATAAGAAAGAAAAGTAAAAGATCAAAGACAAAACAATAAAACATGACCAGCCTAGCATTGTAATTTAGTCACATAATAAGTTATACCTTCAAATATTTCATTCAATGATTAAAACATGTATTATTCTTAATACACTATTCATATCACATGAACACATCATTAACCATTAATGCATTAGCAAGCTTGTGCCAAGACCTTTGCCTAATGGCCATCTCCCTTCCGCATGATCCAGCACCTCTTGTGTATAAGAAAATTTCCCTCGAAATTTCTCCTTGTAAATTTTGCTCCTTAGGATAGAATTTCAAATGAACTCAATCAACATATCCATGTATTGTCCACCATTTTTCATTTTATTCTTATTGTCACAGAAGCAGGGGACCTAGGTGTTCAAGAAGAAGCCCACTATATGCAATGGGCCTTCCAGTTTTGCATCTTATCTTGAATCAATTATTGCTCAAATTAGAAGATACTTCTTATCATCATTCAATGTAAGGCTACCTCTATTTTTATCATTCATTGAATCACCCCACATAGAACCCATGGCCATGCCTAAGCACAAGCACCTCTAATAAGCATTCCCATGATCACGAAGCAAATGCCATGCTATCCCAAAGTTCGCAGCTCAGAACCATGCCTTTGGATCTTTTTTTTTTTATTGAGAATAATATAATTAACATAATTAGTGCATATGCACCACAAGTAGGATTAGACCAACAAACTAAGATATAATTTTGGAAAGACATAGATGTAGTAATGCAAGAAATATAACAAGAAGAAAAGATATATTTGTGAGAAGATTTTAATGGACATATAGGTAAACAGAGGGATGGATATGAAATGGTATATGGAGGATATGGATTTGGAGATAGGAATGAAGCCGGCGTGAGCTTATTAGATTTTGCAGTGGAGTATGATCTAATAAATAGCAAACACTTGTTTCAAAAAGAGAGATGGACATTTAATAATATTTAAAAGTGGATCTAATAAAAGTCAAATAGATTTTTTTTTAACTAGAAAGATAAATAAAATAATATGCAAAAACTGTAAAGTTATTCCAGGAGAAAGTTTAACTTCATAATATAGGATAATAGTAGTAGATGTTGACGCCAGATCACCGCCCTCGAGCGTCCGCGAGCGTCCGGTCGCCTTCTCCAGCGAGCTCCTCGCGTCTGCGGGCCTGCAAACAAGTCCCGGGGGCCGGAGATTCCGGCGGAGACCCTCCGACGCTCAAGTCAGTGCTCTGGGCAACGACCGTAAGCTTGAGGAAGCTCGAAAGAGAAAGAGAGAGAGCTTCGAGAAGAGCTCTCTCTGTGAGCGTTTAGGAGTGTTATGAGTGTGTTACCTGGTCGGGGTCCTTCTTACCCTTTTTATAGATGCCTGAAGTCCGTGGGCTTGGGGCATGATCATTTGTCAAAACATTAATTGATGGCAGCACAGTGGAGCTTACCTCCATATGATGTGTGCAGGCCGTGTCCTGTCAGAGTAGGTGGTCGTAAGGCATGGCCGATCATTACGGCGCTTGTCAAACATGTCCCCTACATCACCTTTTTGATTGTCCTATGTGGACAGTGATGGGTGATAAAGTTAGTCGTGTGGGTCCTAAGGTACAGCCGTTGGGGGAGAAGGATGATGTTGAGTTGAAGCCAACTGTCCCTCGTAGAACATTGATTATAGAGTGCTTGTGTGGCACCATTCATGCTATCTGATGAGTTTCAGAAAAGACCGATGGTGAACACTTGTATGGCACTGTTCACGTACGAGGTTCTGTTCACTTGCATAGCACTGTTCACGGCCGGAGGGAGCTTGGCAGCTGCAGGTCCGAGGCCAAGCAAGAGTTGAGACCGAGAGGAGCACCATAAATGCCTTTATATAGGGAGAGAATAAGGCAATAAATGCCTTGGAGAAATTGTATGCACGTTGGCCTTGGAGGTATCGGCCTTGGAGGTATCGGCCTTTGAGGTGTCGGCCTTGGAGGTCTCGGTCTTGGAGGTCTCGGCTTTGGAGGTGTCGGCCTTGGAGGTCTCGGCCTTTGAGGTATCGGCCTTGAAGGTGTCGGCCTTTGAGGTGTCGGCCTTGAAGGTGTCGGCCTTTGAGGTGTCGGCCTTGGAGGTCTCGGCCTTGGAGATTGGGTTCGGTGGTCGGAGGAGAGCAACGTGGCAGCCATAAATGCCTTTAATAAGGCAATAAATGCCTTAGAGTAATTGGGTGTACGTGGTATGAGGCCATAAATGCCCTGGTGTGAGAGATATACTGTTGTGGCCGAAGGGCCCCTTGGAGGCTAAAGCGGGCTCCGGAGGTCGGCCATCGGGGGTCGAGAATAAATGCTCTTCAAGCCATTATGACCATTTCTGCACCATTAAAGGCTCCAGCCCATTGACCCGACCGGACATTAATGAGACGCAAGGTGGCCCTTGGGGAACCCACGCACATAACGTGACCCTTTCTCCCCCTTATTCTCTTTCTTCGTTATGACGAAAGCAATGCCGTGGATGGATGTTGGGAGCTGAGGCCGAAGGGGGGGCTCCGTCGGTTTCCTTCCTTCACGATTCTCTAATGGCGTTATCAGCCACATCAGTAGACATATGGATAAAAATGAAATCTAGAGTAAAACGTAAAACTATTAATTCCAAAATTAAATGATGAAATTTGAAAGGGGAAAAACTATAATTATTTAAAGAAAATTTAGTAAGAGTAATGACTATGAATATAAATAGTGATCCCAACTTAATGTGAAAAAAAGCAACTAAATACTTAAAAAATATAGCAAAAGAAGTTTTAGGAGAATCAAAATGAGTAGGTTTAGTAGGAAAGGAAACTTGGTGGTGGAACAAGGAAGTTTAAGCTGCCATAAAGCTTAAAAGGACAAATTATAAAATTTGGCAGGAGGTCAGGGATGAAAAAAGTCTTAAAAAGTATAGGGATGCAAAGAAAGAAGCTATAAAAGTGGTAAGTAATGCCAAACTTAAAGCCAATGATGATTTTTATAATAGACTAGATATGAAAGAAGGTGAAAAGACTATATATAAATTAGCAAAACTAAGAGAAAAGAAAACAAAAGATCTTGACTAGATTAAATGTATCAAGGATGAAGATGAAAGAGTCTTAGTAAAAGAAGAGGAGATAAAAGAACGATGACAAAGTTATTTTGAAAAATTATTAAATGAAAATAATTTGGTAAATTTAAGGGTAGAAGGATGTGATAACCTAGGAGTAACAAATGAGCATAATTTTTTTCGTAGATTTAGCATGCTTGAGGTTAAAAAGGATTTGAGTAAAGTGAAAAATGCAAAGGCATTAGGACCAGATGTGATCCCTATTGAGGTTTGAAAAGGCTTAGGAGAAATTGGAGTCATATGGTTAACCAATTTATTTAACAGGATTGTAGCAACTAAAAGGATGCCGGATGATTGGAGAAAAAAGTATATTAATATCCGTATACAAAAATAAAGAAGATATTCAAAACTGTGCAAATTATAGAAGGATTAAGCTAATGAGTCATACAATGAAATTATGAGAGAAAGTTATAGAAAATCGATTAAGAGCTTAAACTTTGGTGTCAATAATCAATTTGGATTTATGTCTGAAAAATCGACCATGGAAGCTATTTCTTTATTAAGAAGATTGATGGAGAGATATAGAGAAAAGAAAAAAGACCTTCATATGGTCTATATTGATTAGAGAAAGCATATGATAGAGTATCTAGAGAAATAATATGGTGGGTTTTAGAGAAAAAAAGGAGTTACCAAAAGGCACATAGAATTTATAACAGATATGTATAATAGAGCAATAACTATTGTTCAAACAATAATAGGAGAAACTAGTGAGTTTTCAGTTACTGTAGGTTTACACAAAGGATCTGCCTTAAGTTCGTATCTTTTTGTATTAGTTATGGATGAATTAATCAAACATATTCAAAATGATATTTCATGGTGTATGTTATTTGCAGATGATATAGTGTTGATTGATGAAATTAAATTTGGAGTAAATGCTTAACTAGAGATTTGGAGAGAGGCTTTAGAATCTAAAGGTTTTAAGATTAGTAGAACTAAAATTAAATACATGGAATATAATTTTAGTGGGAATAAAAATACAAATGAAGAAGCAGTGAATATTGCAAGCCAAGAGATATCAAAGTGTGAAAAATTTAGGTATTTGGGATCAATTATCCAGCAAGAAGGTGAAATAGGTGAAGATGTGAACATAGGGTTAAAGCATGATGGATTAAGTGGAGGAGTGCTTTGGGAGTATTGTATGATCAGCGCATCCCATTAAAATTGAAAGAAAAATTCTATAAAACTGCTATTAGGCCAGCTATGCTATATGGAACAGAGTGTTGGACAATATTAAAACAACATGTGAATAAATTAAGTATAACATAAATGTGTATGTTAAGATGGATATATGGTAAAACTTTAAAATATAGAATTAGAAATAAACATATAAGAGAAATGATAGGAGTAGCTCTAATTGAAGATAAAATAAGAGAAAATCGATTACAGTGGTTTGGATATACAACGTAGACTTTTAGATGCTCCTCTTAGAAAGAGTGATTTTTTAACAATTCATGATAAGAATAGAGGTAGGGGTAGATCTAAACTAACATGGGCAAAAATAATTAAAAAAGATATAACTATTTATAATTTAAATATCGACTTGGTTCTGAATAGAGCAGAGTGAAGGAAGCAAATTCATGTAGCCGACCCCATGTAGTTGGGAAAAGGCTTAGATGAGTTGAGTTGAGTTGTACTATTTAGAACTAGCTTAATCATTAACTCTGTTCTCTTACTCATAAATACTTGGCAAGCTCAAAAAAGTTGCAATCCTAGTTTTTCCTTGTCTCACCAAATCTCTTTTATTGGCAAACTTTCTCATCAAGCTAATGATTAAGATATGTCTATATAAATTTGCTTTAGCATCTACCGTAACCCAAAAGCGTGGTGGTTACTATAGTAGCTTTTTACTCACTATATTTGGTGCTATGGGTCCAAATGCTATAAGAGGCTTCTATAATACATAATGTAGTGGTTTAATACCAAAACCACTATGCTAGGCACTAGATATGACCAGTTTTTACAACAATGGATTTTAAGCTAAGGCATGCCACCTAGACTCCTAGTGCCTACATTGACAAAGGACTAATGTTGATGATGGATATAAGAAAAAATTTGGACTTTTTGCCTAAGACCCAAATGTTTGTGCAATATCCATACATAACTCTTGATTATCCTCCAACTCTTACTTCTCTTCCAAGAAGTTGTCAATCTAGTGATTATGGACAAATAATATAATTAATTTAAGGCAATCTTGACTTATTACATGATTCACGATGAATGCCAATTGTTTCTGATATTAAAGTAGTCTTTCTATAGTCATACATCAGTTGTTACAAGTTGAGGCAGGGTTCCAAACCTCAAGCTGCTCCAGTGGGTGAAAAAGGAATTACAAGGTGAAAAAGGAATTACTAAAGTACACATTCTCTAATAAGAAAATCCTCACTGTGGCTTAAACTTTCCAAAATGTGCAACTTTATTTATGCCTTGCTTGAGGACTTGGTGTTTATGCTCAATTCAGTGTAGGGGTAGGATGCTGGCTGACATCCGTTATTGCCTTTTATCTGGACATTGCGAAAGAGAATAATTTCTACAAGTCATATTTATCTTCTGAGACATTTCTTTCCTCCTTGAGTGATCTCTTGCTTGTGAAGTGAGTGAAAAAGTTATTGCTGTAGATTAGGAACATTGTATTCTTAGTATCAGAGGTTATAAAGCCAATTTGAACCAGTACGGAGCTGGATTGGTTTGCTGATTCGATACAGAAATCAGTTCGTACCGGTTCAACCAGGTGGAACTGCCTGATTTTGCTTACTACCAAATTGTATTGCCTGATTTTGAGCGGCACTGTCATAGGAAATGAGAATAAAGTGCTCGGGAGATCTCGGTACGAGGTGTATACTGTACCTTATTGATCATCCTGTACTAAACTAGTACGATACCTGATTCCAAGATTGTGGGCCTTGCTGCTGCTTATTGTTATTATTATTATTTCATATTCCATGGAGAACAAAGTAAGGTTTGATCGCTGGTTATGTTTTTGAAGGTAACAAAAATAGTCAGCAGTTGAAGAACGACTCAAGAGATGAGGCTGAAACTGGAAAGGCTGCAACGTCCGATGACTCTAGCCTAAAGGAGTCATATTCTATGGAGAGAAGAGTCAATGACAAATCTGATGCTACAATGGATCTAGATGGTCCAAGTCTTCATATGGAACCACAAGTCCGTGATCTCTGGTTGGAGGCAAAAGCAGCTGCAGCTGTAATCTTCTTCATCTACTTTTCTTCCTTTCAGTAGTTCTGTTTCTGATATGTTTCGGATGACCAATATATTTTTCTCTCTATCTTCATTTAGCTATACATATCTTTTGACCGTTAAAGAATTTGCACCCATTTGAAATGGATCTCTAATATCCTAATAACTTAAAAATGGATGGATAACATTGTGAATTGAACACAATATTTATGGAGCCTGCTTATCTGTAACAATGACATTTGTGTGATAAATGTATTCTTTGATCATGGCAATTAGTGCATGTGACTGTTAACAATTGCATTAATCATAAAAAATATGAATTGTAGCCAAAACCACTAGAAAACACGTGTGATTCTCTTCATATTTTCATAAATGGGTATGACAAGTGTGACCAACGTGTTGCTTCATCTCTTCTTTGGAAGTCCTAGAAATTATGCTATTAATATCTTATTAAATCAAATGCAATGCACATTTATTAGCAGTGATACCGAAACTAATTCCTTAACTTTTTTCATGTTTTCAAGAGAATTATGTTTAGTTATTAATCTCAAGGAAACTGCATGTTTTAGTTGGATAAACTACAAGTATGATCCTTTTACTATTTTAATGGAAGCATGACCGCTTGCATGTGCTTGTGCAACTTTAAAAGTTAAGCACCCTTGACAAGGAAATTTGCACTTGCTTGCAGTTTCACCACTTGGGCATATTGGAAAATTTTTCTCGTCTCCAAGACATGCAAGCATGATGCACTTTTATCATAGAGAAAGGAACATTATACTTAGTAATATATGATTTATGGAAACTTGGCATGTGTGAACACTCCTATGTTCGGTTTTTCGCTGCAAAGGGTGCTTTATCTCCATTAATTAGCCGATGAACCCAGAAGAAATAACAAAGGGTCTAAAAAATTTTTCAGCTTCATATTCCATAACTATAACTTTTGGCATAACTATAACCATTGTCTGATCCGAGATACTTGGAGTTGTTTTTTATTCATCCATTTCTTCTAACATGAACTAATTTTGATGATATAACAAGTTTCTCGAAGTTCTTTAATCCAACTTCCATCCATCTTAACTTAGTGTCCTAACTTAGAGCCCACCCTTCTGCTTACAGCATCTCTGAGCCTTGAATCTCTGCTGCATGTCTATATCCTCTCAAATGGTTCTCTGTCATCTTGTCTTCGGTTGCTATAGCACCTACTTGTCTGCTGTCATCACATATCCATCTCTCCATTTTGTTTTTGCTATATACATTTTGTTGGTCAAACCTTTTTGATTGCCTTGTATTCTACACCATAAAACATTGTAGGCTTTGTTGCTGTTTTATGCAATTTTCTTATGCCTTCAGAGGACGGGTTGGTTACATTACACCAGGAAGCACTTTGTCACGTATCTCCAGTTCTATTTCTGTTGCATGCTTTTATGTATAGTCTAGGCTTCCATTCCTGTGTAATAGATACTAGATAACAGACTGATCATATTGTTGTAATCTCTTTTTGATCAGTTTTGACCAAAAAATGTATAATGTTTTCATCTGTTTTATTCTTACACCAAGTATTGAACTACTATCCTATGCTGTGTAGAAATGGTTTGCCTTGGTATCATGCTGGGATTTTTCCTTGTTGATATCTCTCTTCTTTGTAGGAAGAGTAATGTATCTGTGATAGTATCACACTTTCTTGTATTCTATCTCAAATCTTAATCAGCCACATGCATAGAACAAGGAGGGTGTTCATAGTGTGCTCTTGCTTTCTTGTATTCTATCTCAAATCTTAAGCAATCACATGCACAGTTCAAGGGGGGTATTCATAATGTGCACTTTGTATTTAGAAGCTGTTTGCTGTAGAACCCTTCTTATTTAGGTATTATTTTCTTGTTCTTTTTACCTATTTGCTTTGTTGTTTTTTTCAAAATTTGAAATGTTTTTCCATTAGTCTCAATAGCGATTGTTGCTTGTTATCAGGAAAATGTGCAGTTATCTTCTGGGAAGCGAATGCATCCATTTTTCACTTGTTGGAAAGCAGCCAAGCCAGTGTCAGAGGCTCAAGCCATTAAAAAAGTGGAAGGCAGACATTTGTCTGGTCTTTCCTTCCCCCTGTTCATGTGTTTGATAAACCGGTACTGAAAATGAGGTTGATTTTGTGTCACTGGGAAAATTATCTTTATTATCTGATATTGCAATGTATTCATTTGTGATATTTATACGTAAATTTGAAAAGACTTCTACTCCAGCTAATTTTACCATATGTTTTTTCCCTGTAGGATGATGTTATTTCATTGGATTGGAAAAACTGGGCATTTACAGAGAGAAATCTGCTCGATTCAAGTGGTTGTTCTGCCTGGGGAAATGGTTCATCAGTTTTTAAGGGTTCAGTTAAACCTTTGAGATTAGGTGCTGTTTGTCGTAAAGAGATGCATCTAAATCAACTATTAAATACAGCAGAAAAAGGTTCTGTAACCTCAGCAAAAGCCTCGCCTATATCATCCAGTGGGGAAAATCAAAGCAAGCAGGTGCTCTCACACTTAAATTTGGTATATTTCCGAAGTACCTATATATAAGACTTTGTTTGCTGTAATAAGATGGTTGCTTGGGAAACCTTCATTCGTGTCTTTTGTGCATCATTTTACTCATTGTTTATGATGCCTGCAGGTCCATGTTAATGGCAATAGTTCTTTGACATTTAGATGTGGTAGTTGCGTAAATAATTTGGAGAGCAAGCCTGAGGATGTGTTACTTAATGAGAGGTAAGATATCTCCAAAATATTAAAAAAAAGAGTGCCTCAGTGCACAAGGCTCTCATTATTGTGGTGTTTCAGGAGAGCCAGCTGTATACAGCCTTCCTCCACATACGCACAGGTTGTTTTCATGTTTCAAATTCGTGACATTATGGTCACAATAGAGCAACCTTACCTTTGTGCTAAGGCTCGCTTTCTAAAATATCTTCAAAAATAATATGCAAATAATTTACCATGATCATGTTAATGACTGGAACCACTAATATGATTTGCTTTTCTTTTTTCACGGAGAGAAATAGTCACATTCTGAACATGATGCCCTGAAATTTTCTCATCTCTAGGTTGGCATCATACTCAAGACGTTGCAGTTGTCAGCTTGAGTGTAGCCTATGGATAAACAAGTACCAGCCAGAAAATGCCTCAGAAGTGAGTCACTTGTGGTGTTCTCTTTATGCTGTTCCTGTTTTAATATGAGGAATGCATACCATATGTTGATAGAAATGTAGGAAAATTCATTTATGGATCTTTTCCTGCTTTTCTCCCATTTCTGTCTCATTATGTAGAATGCATGCCATCTTTGTCATGATATTACTGTAGCTTTTTTTAAAAAAAAAGAAATATTAACTTAAACTGGTTTATTCTGCAGGTGTGTGGAAACAGCGAATCTGTTAGGTTCCTCAGTCAGTGGCTGAGGTCACGGCATGAAAGACGGCAGCAAAGCAGTCAAAACTGTAAATCTGGTGGAAAAAGTGCTATTGAAGATAGTGAAGTTGACTTATATGATTGTGAAGATGACTTATATAGAAATGATTCTGATACGGATGACAGAGAAGAAGCAACCACCCTTAAAAATGTGCTTTTAATTACTGGACCTGTTGGGGTGTGTCTTCACTGCAGTAAATATACTATTGCTATTATATTTTTATCGTATTTGATATGTGTTGCTAGAGCACTATCAAGACATTAAAGCCATTGAAAAGCATGTCTCTTGCTTCCAATTTCCTTGGGATATAGAGATATTACTTATCACATGCTCAAATTGTGCTCATATTCCCTTATTTTTGCCTTGTAGACTGACGAAAAATTGTCCTAGTTTGCTTCTTTAAATATGGATTTTCTTTGAGCTGAAAACTGTAAAAAAAAACACTGTTTGCTATTAAACTACTAACTCAGATCTGATATATGTCATGCAAGTTCTCATATTTGAGATACCTAGCTTGTTTTTCCACTTAGAAGTATGTGTGCATTTCCATGGTTAATTGATGTATTAAACAAGCCATATGTGGGAAGAATGTCAAAGTTATGATTGAGACACGTTATGCATTGATAGGATATTCTGACAGCCTTATAATTATTTTAAAATGTCAAATTCCCTGTAAGGATTCATTCTTGACTATTCTTGATGAAAGTTGAGAATTTTGGCAATAAAGAGAATCAGGGAAAAGCAAAAGTATTTCTAGGGGAGCATCAAAATGGAGAAAAGACTTCAATAGGATTTTAGTTTTAAATTAATAAACTTTTTTAAGAAAGGAAACTTAGTTGATTTAAGAAAGATTTTTTTTCCTTGTATTGACTAGTAATCATATACCTATTAGTTATTTAAATTTTTGCCTAAAAGGATAGATTTGGAGATGATGGGAAGGCTCTTTTTTCTTCTTCCCTTTCCAGTTTTCTTTTCTGTTTTGTTTGTTTGTCTGTTTGGAAGGGGGGTGGAGGCGTTAATAGGAGTTCCTGTATAAATAAAAAGAAGGTCCCATCTCCTCCACCAAATCTAACTTATTTGACTGCTGCATTTATTCCTGAATTTGACCTTTGCATAGTGAAGTTTTGAAACTAGTGTTTGTCCTTTTTTTCGTGTGATTTTGCTGTTAATCCTTGTTATTGCACTTTCTCAACTCAACTCAACTCATCTAAGCCTTTTTCCAACTACATGGGGTTTGCTACATGAATTTGCTTCCTCCACTCTGCTTTATTCAAGACTAAGTCAACACTCAAACGTTCTAGCCCTTTGCATAGTTTAATTTAGTAGATATATATTTTAGGAGATCTGACGGAGTTTTACGTTGGCTGTCAGCTACTTAACGCAACTCTCCTCCTTTATCCGGGTTGGGACCGGTCTTGGTGGAGTTTTGTTACTGCACTTTATGCTTGATATATCCATCAATTAAAGCTAATCTAATTTAGGACCCTATTGGCCTATTCTCAGTACTTTGCTTCTTTATGAATTGTGGAGATTTTATTTATTGTCTTTTAACTTCTTGCTTTTGCCTGAAAGTTCCAACTTGGTATTGATTTCATCTATTATATCAAAAATAGTCTTTCTTTGTAAATAACTTCATCCTTCAATAAAAATACATATTTTGCCTATAATTCTAAAGGATTAGGCATGAAGTTCATGAATTATATTATTGATTCCATCTTTATGAATATGGGTAGAAAAAAATAAAGAACAATTAATTAATAATCTTTTTATAATCATTTATCCAGTCTAATCCAATTTTTTTTCATATTTTTGTATATTTCCTCATTTCTGAAGAAGAGGCTCAAAAGAAAACAAAATTAAACAAGTAATTGGTTCTTGATCATCATATCTTTAACTAGTCAGGAGTATTCTTCATATAAGTGTTATGTTAGAGTAGGTTTTAGTCATTTCTACCACTAAGAAATCAATTATGAGCCATTGTGTGCAAAATGCACCTCTTTTTAGGTTACTGTATATTATTTTTATGACTGATGCATTGTATGATCGGTGCCTAACCATCCACCAAAATTCCAGTATGCAATATGTTGAAGACTATACTTGAAACTTGATTAATCAATTGCATCTACTTTCAAGATAAGATAGACTACACAAATAATTTCCATTTTGGGTAGTCGCTGTTGCTTATAGACTATTTTCTAGTAAGTAGTCGATGAGATTTTATTGTCCGATGCAAATGGATAACTTGATTTTACTCATCTAACTATTTGGATTAACTCATCAACTTAAGCAGAAAAAGGGGAAGTATCTGTTCAATGCATTTTAATGTCTATCTTTTTTGCTATTAGATAATTCTATCTTGCTGTTGTTTTATAAATCTATCTTTCATTAATTTCATGAACCAATTGAATATCTAATAACATTTGGTGCGCTTTCATGTAGAGTGGTAAATCTGCTGCCATCTATGCTTGTGCAAAAGAGCAAGGCTTTGAAGTAATTGAGGTACTTACGAATTTTTCTCTTTTTTGTATTTGATTGTTAGATTAATGGTTATAAGTAGACACTACATGATTTTTAATTACTTTAACATGCTGACTATGTTGAATGCTTGGTCACAGCATAATGATATACGATGACCAAATTTCAATGCAAGGTTGAGAAAATTCAGATTGCCTGCACGTTCAATTCCTTATTTCACAAGCCTCTTTATTCTTACTTAAGCACCCTCTAGTTTAATCAGACAAGAAAATATCTATAAATTTAGGTTTGTATGGGTCCAAAATGGCAAAAAAGCTGGTGTTGGCACCTGTGGCAGTTACCAATTGGCACTTGGATGACTAATACATGTGCCAACGAACAGCACATGTTGGCATGCACAGCGCTTTCATCATAGAAATTGCCTGCATACCCAATTCCTTATTTCACAAGCCCCTTTGTTCTTCCTTAAGTACCCTCTTATTTAAATCAGACTAGAAATTATTGATAAATTTATGTATATATGTGTCCTAAACAAGGTAAAAAAGCTAGTGCTGACACCTGTGGTAGTTGTCAACTGGCACTTGGATGACTCATGCATGTGCCAACACAACACAGTTGGCATGCACAGCACTTTCATCATAGATTGGTATACTGTGGCATATGTTGACCTATGCTTGCTGGCATGGCTGGCGCTCAATCTTTTTTAAATGACTTGCAATCCATTTCTGTTCCCTCGAAAAGAAAGGCCATATAATCTACAAACTCCAAGTTTTGATTGAATGGTCTGATAAGGTTGAAATTGCCTAATATTTGTTAAATTCAATTATGCAAGGCTAAAGAATAGTTGTCATCTTAGTCTTCTAACTCATGTCAGGCTTTAAGATCATGGCAGTGAACTGAGTTCGAAGAAGGATAGAGGAAGCATATATCTTTGGTTGTGTGACTCTTTAGCAAACCAACTACAAGATCTGGTGCTATGGACTCGCTAAAAAATAAAAAAAACGTTCAAAGAAAATGGAGAAAGTTGAGATAGAAAGAAAATAAAAGGGCAGCATAAGAGAGAAAGGAGAAAAATAAACTGGAGTAGGATTGCAATTAAGTTGAGCTGAATTGAGTTTGGATCTGGTCAAGCTCGGCTTGCTTGTTTTCAAGCTTGAAATATGATATCAAGCCTGACCCTATTAGTTATCTGATTAAGGCTAATTTTAAACCGAGCCAAACATAAGCCTATTTTTGATAAAAACTTATTACAGGTGAAATCTATTTAAGCTTGTATCAGGCTCTGGAAAAGCTCCCTGCAAGCTTTGTTCAGGTTTGAATCAACATTCAAGGTCAATTCTGTTCGTGGTTCTTTTTGTTTCATCATATTAGCACCAAACAAAACAAGAAAGATTAGCTGTTGGATTAGATCTAACTAAAGATTTTCGTAGCGAACCAAATCAAACCGAATCGGCTGGGATTTAGTATGAATTGCACTTTTGATTCAGTACAACAATTGATTCGCTATTTTTTTAGCTTTATATATATATTTTTTTCTTTTATGTGGTATGCAAAGTTGAGAGTTTCCTGTGAGCTTGAATCCTTTACCCTCTCTCTTATATCTATTTAAAATCGTTTAAGTAAACATCATTCTTTCTCTTTTTTCCTTATGAATGACCTTACATAAGATTTCTCATGGAAATAAAGGAATGCTTTCTATTTGAATTCAACAAAAATATCAGAAAAATTAAATTTCTTCAGAATAAAAGGCTAACTCTTCCTCTCAAAAATCAATTCGAAGAATTCAAGAAATAGCGCTTTAGCAAATATCAAGTTAAGGTACTTTCATTTTAGATTAAAATTTTAAAAAATCAATTTACTTAGAAATGATGAAAAAATAAGATACTGAAAATAAATATCTTAAAATATAATTTTTAAGGCTTTAGCCAATACTTGGTTAAACTTGAAGGGTTTTCAGTTTTAGACAGGATCCTGGTAACAGTGAACCTCACACTAACCTATGCCGACTTGATTCATATATTATTAAAACAATAAAATTAAATTTATCATAAATTTCTAATGTTAAACCGTATTTCTTAGGGTCTAAACAGTGACATGTTATTAGACCTAAGATTAGGATATTTTTCTTAATAAGGGCCCTTTAGTCCAGTGACATGTCATAGTATGGACATTAAAAATACGTTTTAACCTTAACCTTAGGATTTTATGACAAGTTTAGTTTTATTATTTTGCTAAGTTGTGGATAAGTTGGTATAGGTAAGTGTGGGGTTCATTATTGTCGTGATTTTGTCTAAGTTTGAAAACCTTGTAAGTTTAACCAAGTGTTGACTAAAGCCTTACCAAATGTATTTTAAATTAAAATTTTCTAGTATCTTATTTTTTCATCATTTTTAAGTTATATTGATCTTTTGGAATTTTTATCTAGAGCAAAAGTACTCTATCTTGATATTTACTAAAGCATTATTTTCTAAAATTCTTCGAATTTCTTCTTGAGAAGGAGTGTTAACTTTCTATTCTTAAGAAATTTGATTTTTCTAATATTTTTGTTGAATTCAAACGAGGGTATTCCCTTATTTTTATGAGAAATCTTAAGTAAATGAAAAAAAAGGAAAGAGAAGAAATGATATTATTACCAGTTTGGCACTAGTTCATGGTTTTGTGGACCTTAGATCTAACCATTAATTACATCTTATTCACAATATGATATATAATATACATGAAACTTATTTGATAAAGACCCAATCAAGTGTTATTACCTACCGGCTCTAGCATCCTATGACCGAACTTGATCAGCCTGCTACTTGCCTAATCCATTTGGCTTTGTAATTACTACTACCTGCCTAATCCATTTAGCTTTGTAATTAACTCTGATTTTTAAACATTTTTAGCCATCTAATTGGGTCAGCTTGGGTTCAAATTTGAAAGTGGAGTATGATCTAGGTCTAAGGAAACAAATGCCAAGCCACTTGTTCAAGTCAGCTTCCTTAATGATGGGACTGGGTGAAAGATGGGTATTTGACAAACTTACAATTTCAAGGAAACATTTTGCATCATCTCACTTCTTGTTGGTTTTTTGATTCAAGATATTTGAATGGAGTTCACAAGTTTAGGCCTATGGTGTTCAAATTGACACACCATGCCTTCCTCTCAAATGGTTCCAAAAAGTTGTGATTACTGCACCTCAACTCAACAACTCAACTCATCTAAGCCTTTTCCCAACTACACGGGGTCGGCTTGTGATTACTGCACCTATCCTAGATTAATACCCAATAAATTTGGATGTGGTGCTTATATTTCACATGCCTATAATGATACATTGTTCTTGATGTCTTTTTTAGCTGATTGTGTTTATATATGTCATGACTCGAGATTTGAGCTTAACGTGACTCATTATTCATCACAAAATAAATAGTCTAATTATATTAAAATGGAACCCTATGATTGCCCAACGCATAATTAAAATTGTATCACAAGGAATAGTTTTTAAACAAAATTTGGTTACAACAACTTGGAGATAGTCTGTTTGATACAAACAACATAAACAAAACACAAACAGCTATGTTGCTGGCATCACTTTGATAATCTTGAATCCAACAGCGATTTTAAACTGCCAAGCTTTCTTGCTTTGAAAAAGATCTTTTTCTACAAAGATTGGGGGGAAATTCAAATAATTCACAAAAAAATTACGATTTCTTACAAAGGCATGGTACATGATCCAAATAATCCAAATAATTCCCATTTCTTGTAGAGGTTTGCTTGTATTGTCATTGTTAAACTGCTTATATTCTGACTATTAAAGCAAATGAGACTGCTCATGTCATCTAGATCCACTGATATTAGATAGCCAGAGCTTCACTCATATCATCATCAATTATTTGGATGAGGTCATATATCCACCTACTCCTATTCTTGCGATACACTGATACCAATTGTTGAAAGGTCCACTCATATCCTCATTGATAATTTGGATGAAGTGACATATTTCAATCCTTTTCTTATGTTGCAAGCATACGATAGTCACTCCATCACTTGACAAATTTGAATTTGGGTTATGACCATATCCTTTGAACATCTCTTTATTGTGATATGTACCTCCTTTGAAACTGCAAAGATGGCAAACATTGGCATTTTATCTCTGATATATCTTGAGAATAATGGTATTAACATTCAAGGATCTTTCTGGTCATAGAAATACGGTTTAAAACATTTTCTGCAGATTTTTCTCTATAAGGCTTTTCTTCTTCTTCTTCTTCTTCTTTGTTTTTTTGGTGGTGTGGGGGGGGGGGGGGGGGGGGGGGGGGGGAGGGAGTGGTTTGGGTTGTCAGGGGGGAGGAGTTGAAACTTGAAAGGCTGGAGTTCTATAACTGTTAAGCCAGCCATGACATTAATTGTGTTAACAAATTTTTCCTGAAGCATTGGCTATCTTCTACCTTGAGGCTTAAGTAATCTAATCAATGAAGTAATGGACAAAAACCCATTTGTTGTTGGATTCTGTGATTCTGTATTTTTAACTCTGTTCTTTGACAGGTAAGTGCATCTGATTTAAGAAATGGAGCACATGTAAAGCAAAAATTTGGAGGGGCTATGGAATCAAATGGACTTAACATGCGGTTTGTCACAAATTCTAAAACAAATTTTTATATTTAATTTCATTTTCTATTTGTTTGATGTCTTCCCCAACCATATGATGTACTGTTTCTTCCTCAACCCATAATCTTTTGTCTTTAATTGTGCACAGGGTTTTAATAAAATTTTGTTGGTTTCTTTTACTTATACTAGACACGACAGACTTGATTTAACTGTAGCTTCTTTAAATGTTAGGTCTTGCAGCTTGTGTAACATATCTGTCCATTATGATTTTGGGAATTAACTAATGTAGTTTGGACCATTGCTAAAGTCTAAGCAAATCATATTCCAACATGAAGTGGATAATAATATCAATTCTTTATATTCCTCCATATTCTTTATCGAAAGCTTAAATGCTAATCGTTCCTCTTTGCATATAGATCCATTTTCAGTGTCTGAAATAAATAATCTCATCAAAACATAAGAAGCAAATGGTGTGTGTGCATGATCAACTTAACAAATAATATTTTTATAAAGTTCCTGCATTGTGTGCACCATGTTATACCTGCGAGCAACAATTGACTACAAAAAAGGTATTATTTTACTGACATGAAAAATATCTGCATAAAAAATTAATCTCAAAATATGGATCATGTTACTGTATTCACAAATTCAGAATCAAGGCTTCGTTGTTGTCGTTGTTATATTGACAAATTTATCTGAGTTCTTCATATAAGCTCCACTGTGCTATGGATTTTAAGCCTCCAATGGACCTAGAATTTTGGTCATAGTGATAGAATTTTGCTATGGACATAAGGCAGGAAGCAATGAGGGTGGAACACCAATCAAAGAGGGCCACTAAAGCAAGATGATTAGCTTCAATTGTGTGCTATGCAGATGATACAAAAGTTTCATGAAGGATGGGGTTAATTTATAAAGTTTAAGATGGAGAGAGTACCTATTAGATAATTAGATCAAATCAACTTGATGACTCTTTAGCTTTCTACTTTTTTTCTTTCAAGTTTCTTTTTTCCCTAAATGATTACACTTCTTTGTGACCAACACTTGCATATGACAGTTCTTTTCTGTCTTGCAAGGGATCTAATCCTGTTAACAAATCATGCAGTTCTGAAGACCATTAGATTCCAAATATTTCTTTTGCTCTTTCAGATATTGAAGGTTTGAATTAATTCATAAGAAATTCATAAGGATAGCAATTTTCATCGTCTTTCTTGATCCCTGTGAGGATCCACCTTGAAGCTGAGATGGGGAGAATTTTATCTCGACAGTGACGAAGATGGAGAAAGTTCCATCTCCTAAACAAGGATGGGGCAGGGACGGAGAGGGCACTATCTGCCCCGCAAGGTCCTCAATCTCCATTATGTGAGATCCTCGTATATTTTATATGATTAAATACCTTTTGTTATTTTGTATTACAAATATAATCCTATATATGTGTGTGTGCACGCGCGTGTGTGTACGTATGTATAAACCTAAAATACTTTGAGATTATGGTTTAATATATTTTTTATGAATTAGCTCATAGGATTTGAAATTATGGTAAATTTATTTAAATCTATTTCATTTATAGTATAAGACTCAATTTTACTTTTATTTTGAAACGTAGTGAATAAGAATCAAAATAAAAATAAATATTTTAATGTCAAAAAAAGGTTTGGCGGAGATGGGGTCTTTGTTGAGCGGATCATTATGGGAATGAGGATGGGGACTTTATGAAAAATGGGGTTGGTGAGTATGAGAATACCTATAGGAATGGTAATGGGAATAGGAAAGTCTCTATCCCTGCTGGTAGGGGTGGGGATGGAGGTGAGGGGTTAAAATAATGGTAGGGATGGGAGTGTGTACTGGCTCCCCATCCCTGCTCCTCCCTATTGGCATTCCTATTCATAAGTAAACTTCATATCACATTTGCAATTCCCTCTGTAACCCTTCCACTAAATAATGCATTCTCCTGAACTCTGCTTTTAGCAAGATATTGTCTAGTTTTTAGATGTCGTACAAAATATTCTTTAGCTTCTATGAAAAAGCTTTCTGTAGAATTAAATCTCTACTATGATAGAGAAGGATTATTTGGATCTTTTTTGTTGATGGTTCTATAATTCTAATAATCTGAAGAGAACAAATGCTGACCCATTTAGATTTATAAAATAGGTGGCATTGTGGCTTGTTTAAACTAAATATTTTGATTTGATTGTTTGCTGTATACTTTGAGCAGTGACTTGCCAGACTATTTATGTTTACATGCATTACACTTTGTTCCACTGTTTGCAATCCAATCTGGAATAAACAAACTGCATTATTGTTATATTTATTTTTATTGATGACAATTACTGTTCTCATGTTCTTTAATCCAGATCAGTTGAGGAGCTGATAGGTCCGAGGGAAAAGCATAACCCTGAATTACTGTCAAACACAATTAACATTAGAGAAGCTGAGGACTTAGAGAACTGCTCAATTGAAATGGCTTCAAAAGACTGCAAAACAGAGAAAACTCCTACAGAAGGCTCTTGTAATGTTATAGAGAATAGAAGTACCCTGACCCTGACCCCTGCGAATAAAATCATAATTCTCTTTGAGGATGTGGATATTGTTTTTGATGAAGACCGTGGTTTTATTTCTACGATACTGCAGCTGGCTGAAACTGCAAAGCGACCCATAATACTTACAAGCAATAGTGAGTTACTCATCAATTAATGATAGAGCTTATTAGTCATTATGAATTTCTTACCCTTGTATATTTTGTTTGATGTGCAGAGAAGAATCCAATGTTACCACAGGTTCTGGCCCAGGTCATTTTGGAGTTCAAACATCCATCATCTGAGGAGTTGCTTTCACTTGCACACATGGTAAAAAAGCATTTGCAATTTTGAAATCATGTCTCTGTCATTTATATGTGTCTTGGGTGCCTTGGATGTGTTGCTATTTTCAAATTGTCTGTTCTCTATTTTTCTGTAGATTTGTGCTTCTGAGAATGCCCAAATTTCTGCCCAACTACTGGAGTGCTTAATCAGGTCTTGTCCAGGCGATATTCGTAAGACTCTTATGCTTCTTCAGTTCTGGTGCCAGGGCAAGAGAGGCCATACTGGTTAGTAAAACAAAACAAGTATATTTCTATTTGTTGAGAAGACAAAGATTTTAGTTTCTATATCGGTACTAAACATATTTGCAGGATTGAAGTTGTGTTTGTTTACTGCATGTTCTTTGCCTTTGGTCCTTTCATGAGACATGTATCTCATGCCATGAACTGTATATCTTGGTCTGAAATCCAATTGTCTATTCTTCAATGTGAAGATTAACTTCTAAACCTAATGGCAGGTCTTTTTCCTGTCATAGATTTTCTGATGACTTGAGCTAGATGACCCCAGATTCTGATATGTTTAATTGACTCTCACTAGCTACAGAAGTAGGCCCTAGTTCTTTGCAAATGATTACGAGTAATTAGGAAGTTGAATTGGTATAAAGTTATGGTGTTTTACAACCTATCTGCAATTTCTGTCATCGGTTTCTAAGCTTAACAATCATTTGCTTTCCCAAATCACTTCTACCTATGTCAAATCTCATCTATGACTAATGAAGGTCTGTTAATAAACAATAAGATATAATATTATGTTTGTCATATACTCTAAATTATTATTGAGTGTTTTCTTCCCTTCTTATTCAGACAGGAAAGTGCAATTCACCACACTCCAATTTGATATTGATGCTGCGCATCTGGTAATGTCAAGACTAATTCCGTGGGATTTTCGATGTGAACTATCAAAAAAGGTGGGAGAGGAGATCAATAAATCAATTTCTTTGGTAGAACAGTTCATGGGGACTATGAAGCAAGAAGAGCTTAACTCAAAAGAAATGACCTATGTTTCCAAAACGAGAAAGAAAGCAACAAATACCATAAAGACTAAGAAAAAACGCAGGTTAAAGAGAAAAAACTCTAGCCTTGACTGTGCAGAGTTTTCAGCTCAGGCTGCTGATCTGAATGACTTATCTGATGCTTCAGATTTCCCAGTGACTGATACTCAACGAAAAGTTAAGCACAGGCCAGGTACAATATTGTCTTCCCAGTCTGAGGATGAGCTATGTGCTAATAACATTCCACATACTGAAATTACTTCAGTTGCTCCTGATAGCCATCTTTCGGCAGATAACTTGACAGTGCAAAGTTTACAGGCACAGGAAGTTTTAAGTGGCTTGGATTTGTGCACTGATCCCATACATCAATCTAGAAGGGTTATTGATGTTCAGAATCCATCTGAAAGTCTTGAAAAGATATATGCTTCATATATCTCTGATTCATTCAAATTGCTGGATGTATCATTTGTTCCAGAATCTTCTTTCATATCTGAGACCAGAACCTACAAGAAGGATGATCTTCTATCATTGGCAGCATCTTCTAATAATGCATCTGTTTGTTTTACTGACTTTTGGCAGTCAACTTGTGTTCCGCCTGAAGGAAATGTTGATAATCTAGGCAGAATTATAGCTGAATCAGTAACTTGTTCAGAAAGCAATGCTGGAAATACGCTTGAGGATCTAGATTCAGTTCACAGAGATGAGGAACAAGGAGACTTTCAGAATGCAGTTGAAGGAACTTCAGCCAGTGGATATCAACTGATGGATGAATGCAGCCGGATTGATTTCAACATGCAGTTGACACCTGGGAAATGTAGTAAGTGCTCTCAGGAAGTTGTTTCAGTGCAGGAAAAATGGAGAAAACTACGCAGTGAACGTGAAGATCTAAAGTCATATTTAAAAAGTAACAAGACAGAGGCTTCTTCTATCACAAAATTTGCTTCTGGACTGGCAGATTTAATTTCTGAAACTGATATTATATTCAGTAGTTGCAACCCTCTTATCAGTGTAAGATAATAACCTTTTTTTACTTCTGCGCTTTCTAGAAATTATGTTTTCTCTGTCTTGGGAACTTCTTGAATGATGTTGAGAAATTTTTGCAGGACATTTTAGAGCCATCGTTAACACCCTGTGTTGAGCCAGATGCTTCCTGGTATGATGAACAATTTGAGATGGGATCTACATATGCTCAACATGGCCTTTGCTTTTACACAAACAGGTGTTTGTCCCTGGGCTCAGAATTAGGCTTTGAAAGCACACTGGATTTGGCACAGGAGATGCTGGCTTCCAGCACCATGTTATGGCCCGAGGGAAGCTGCTCACCCAGGGGAACATTGCCAGTCAAAATTTATATGATGGAATTTTTCATGCAAAGGCACCAAGATATGAGATTTCCATAGGAAGGTATGACCTTGTCTTTCAGCTAATTCCAGAACTAGTAAGTGCTTGTTGAAGAAATAGTACTTGTTGGAGTAAGCATGGAAGATAAAGTATGGTGCATCTATAACTTTGCATCTTTTAAAAAGTGTAAGATCACTGCTCATGCATGAAAGGCAAGCAATGAAATGCTTTGCTTATTTTGTGATTTTCTAGTCATTTCCTATTCACACGCACATCTTTCCCTAGTATCAAGTCCAACCACTCTACAATATATCTTCGGTGCTCTTTTCCATGCCCACAGAATCATGGTGTCCACATCATCTCAAGTGCTTCAGTTCCCAGATTTCACAAGCTAGTTGAGAATAATGGAATTACTTTGCATGGATTGTCCCTGGATGGTGCACTGATCTATTCATGTTTTGAGAGTTGGGGATTTGGCTATTTCAAATGTCAAGCTTTTTGGCACATGAGATACCTTAAATCAAAAGAGGAGAATCTAATTAAGGTTTAAAGTAAGAAAGATGTTTTGTCTTAACATAATGACTAGATGCTTATAAGAAGGGAGGATTTCCCCCCTAATCCCCCCTAATTCTGAGAGAAAGGGTGGGAGACTCACCTGCACTTTCATCACCTGGCCTTAAAATATGTGGGGATGCACCATCCAAGATTCGAATCTAGAGCCTCTAGTTGCTAAGCAGAGGGGTATGATTGTTGAGACAAGCCTCAATTTACTTGGTTCATTATTGTGTTCTTGGAAAAAGCAAGGGAAATGCCTATTTAAGGGAGTGTTTTTTTCTCCCTCCTGAATGCGAACACCATTCTAATATTCAACATAGAATATCACTTTATATCAACTTGAAGAGTGGGCTTTACTTCTTTCATAGTCTATAAGGTATTGTTTGAAGGACATGCTGGCCTGTACCAAAAAAAAGGACATGCTGACCAGTAGCATTTCACATGGCAAGGAAGATACCAGTTTCCATTGAGGTGGAAATATCATCTTATTCTAGCAATTTTACAATTGATGAATTCCAAAGCTTGGATCCAGATATTTACTTGGAAAGAACTGCTCATTCCATGATCAGAATCATCTCCTTTTGTGATAAACACAGTCCTGCCCCTTTATAGTACAAAATCTTCTAAAAATACATATTGGTCATTCCATGATCTATGTTTTTTATTTTTCTTAGTCCTGCTATGAGAAAAGTTACAGATTTTTCTTATGTTGTAAAAGTATGAATACACATGGTCAGTGCAATTAGCAGTGCAGGCATGAGCTATATGTCAATTGATCATTAAAGTCTATTTAAACATAAAATCAAGCTATGGTGAATAAAAGCACAATTTACAGATTGTACTTTTATTCTAACAAGGTTATATGTAGGGTGCAATTTTATTTGTAGACATGGGTTAGAGGTCAATTTATCCAAGTATGTTGAATCATTAACTTTTATGGTGTTTATCTTTGTTATATTGTTAAAAGCAAATGTGTCAATTACCAGACAACAGTTCCTCAAAAAATGACTTGGACATAAACATGGACTTGTTGAGTTTATGCATATTGAACCCTGCCTGCAGAATAATAACAAGTGGGATTTCGAACTGTTCTTGATGTCTTGCATTTTTTTCACTGCTGCTCAAGCATGGACCCTTAAATTGCTGTTATGCAGGGAATTGAAATCTAGACTTCACAACATCATTCTTTCTATGACTCCAGCGAGGCTGTCCATGACATTCACAGGCATTGCTTTCCATGAATATTTGTCCTTCATGAGCCAGATCTCCAAATTAGAGTGCTCACAATTGTCAAAAAGGAGGAATGGAAACCCATGGAGAAGGTACGCTCTCAATTTTAGATCACTTTACCAAATAAGCATTTTAGTCATGGACAGCTATTAGAAAATCAGGAGAAAATCATATATTAGCAAGTCTGAGGGCTGAATTATGTTTGCCCAAGTATGCCTGGCCTGACTGATGGCTTGCCTTTGACCTAGGCTGATGTGATTCTCAGGAAATTGTACTGAGTTTCTTGTCATGTTAGCAAGTTCTCCGGTTAGCTTGACTCAAGGATATCACAATGCTCTGCCATGTTGATGGGCTAACCCTTTTCTTACAGGTCTCGGCCATCGATGCGTTACCTGAGTTCCGGCACACTATCGCTCTCACATGATGATGTTGAATTTTTGAATCAAAGAAGCTGCTTTAGTGGGGGTAGTGCGGTAGGTTCCACAATATTAATGGATGAACAATAGTTAGAGATGTAGTTGCTGATACAAGCATGACTTATAGCACTAACCTGGATCAATATGGGGGTGAACAACAGAAGTGAAGAATGAGATGCTCCAATGTTCGCTCAAAAATATTTCAGCTTTGGCAAGCTCCTTAGCGCGTTCAATAATTTATTGTATTTATTTAACGCAGTCCATTATTGGTTCTACAGAAAATGTTACCCTGTGCTTAGAAAGGGTGCAACCAGTCTATCTTAAGTTTTGTTATGCACAAAATGTAAATGCAATTTATTTTGATTTTGATTTTTTATTTGGGTTATCATCCAAATATGTTAAGTTTATATAGGGCTAAGATCCTGCCTTTGCAAGCTCCTCAGTGTTTCAAATAAAGTATTTATTTGATGAGGCCCATATTGGTTATACATAAAAATGTGTTACCCTGTGCTATGAAAGAGTGCAGTCAGTCTATATTCTGCACAAAATTTAAATGCTTTATTTTATTTTATTTTTTATCAAAAGTAAATATTAAGTTTATATTAGAGCTAAGATCCTAGTGTGAAGGCAAGCTGGGTCGGGGGGTAAATATCTTGCTGGTGGGTGGAGCCACGTGATCTCCTAAACATGCCGAGCATGTCTATCCTTGCCCATCAAGATATTTTAGAGGACGCTTAGGTGTTTATTATCCTGTCAATTCTTTGGAATAAATGAACAGTTTCTACCTGTAAGCGAAATTCTATCTACGCTAATGTAAATGCGTCAGGTAATGGAAGGCCGAATTAACACTGCCCGCATGATATTTGCATTTATTCCTGATTGACATGTTTGACATAAAAGTCCTCCTTTAATAATTTACACTGATACTTGAGCTTGGCACATCTGATGATGTTATCTTCTTTGGGGCTTCTTTCTCTTATCTTTACAAAATAAAATAATTTATAGAAATAAAAAAAAATTCAAAAAAAAAAGTTGTATCTGCTAATTTTTTTCTCCTTGCATTCAAATATTTCATCGTTAGCAAATTAAAATCATATGATTCAAAAATTTAAGTAAAAATTAAAGAACAGCAAGTAGATTTAAGATATAAGTAAATAACATATCTCTTTTCCATTCAAATATATGAATTTATTTGATACATGGATTTGGTAGCAGGATGAAACAAGTCCAGCGTATGCCAAAAAACCGCCTGCCTTTTATTTTGAACAGATGCAAAAATGAAAATAGGCCCAATTCAATGCTAATCTTAAACATGACAAGGATTGACGCCAAGAGTAGATGAAGGTTTTTGATAGCCATGTGTCAAGTTGTCTGGGTGAATAAGAATCATCTGTGCTCATAAAGTTGTTGGATAAGTTTAAGGAAAGATAGTACCCGATATGATATTATCTATTTGAATATATTTGAGAACATGTTGTGGCGTGCACTACACTATCTTTAAGAGTAGACTCGCGCCTCTCGGAGATAATATAGTAGATCAGAGCACGATACAACAGCAGAGTCTTCTAACAGGTGTGCACATACCAATGTCAGAAAAGGATGAAAAACCAAAATGATTTCCTTCTCTCTGGATAAGAATGGAAGCAAAGGAATGAATCTCTGGACTGGATAAGGATGAAGGAATGAATCTCTGGATAAGGATGGAATAGAAAGCATAAAGTTTGAATGAATTAAACACCGGCATTGCTTCGAATATTTATAAGGAAGCAAGCACCGGTCAAGAGCGACGAATCAATCCAACGGGAATGATGATTCAGTCCAAAGGTCGATCAATGTCCAACAGTTGGTCAAACAAAAATAAAAGACTTATCACATACGTAGAGACGTATAAGTCAAAAGACGAGTCAAAAAGAAAAATAAAAAGACTTATCCTACCGGTTGAAATAAAAAACTTATCCTATCGGTTGAGAAAGACGTATCACATAAAAGGACTTATCAAGTCAAACGGCTTTTAAATATTGAAATACACTAGATTTTCAACAATCCCCAACTATTTCAATATACAAAAGAAGACAAGACAAACTTTGAAGGAACTTTAAGAATGTAATGCATAAGCCACGGTGTCTATGTGACTATGAACCAGGCATAGAGAAAACAAGTATAATCCATAAAAGGTTGGTGAAACTAAGTTTCTATCAACCAATCCTTCTTTTATTGGATCATTGACTTATAACTCACATTCCATCTCTCAGATTTCGGTCGTTCAAGCAGGTTGACACGTTTCGACCATGCATCTACTTGGATATTCATGAGTGCTCTAGAGATCTCACCCAAGTCTCATAGGAAGCGACCACCACCTTTATACTCATATAGGTGGATTGTCATCAAGTATATACTGCAGTTTTGTATACCATCCAAGTTAGGCTATGGCATCCATTAAGAACTTCACATATTAGTTCAACCTAAATACTGCAGAATACTATCTCACACCATAGAAAGGAATTTCACAATATAAATAATTATGATAGTATACTCCAAGTTGTCCAGTGAATTGTTTTCCCATATGAACCTTCTTCCCGGGATCTCCGTTCATGAAGGTTGGGTCACCATCACTTCAACTTTTGATCTAGGTATAATCCCATTCCCTCGATGTATTGTTCATAAGCTTTCTGCTTAGAGGCTTAGTCAGAGAATCAACCAAATTCAACTCTGACCTTATATAATCCAAAGATATTACTCCATCATTAATAAGCTATCTCACAATATCATGTCTTAAACGTATATGTTTACTCTTTCCATTATAAATTTTGTTTTTAGCTTTAGCTATGATAGCCTGACTATCACAATGTATAGACACATATGGAGTTGGTCTCATCCAAATGGGAAGATCTATCAAAAGATTCCTAAGCCATTCGGCCTCAGTACCAGCCTTCTCCAAGGCAATAAACTCGGATTCCATTGTAGACCGAGCTATACATGTTTGCTTAGATGATTTTCATGACACTGCTCCTCCTCCAAGGGTAAACACATTTCTGCTAGTGGATTTCATCTCATCGGAGTCTGAAATCTAGTTAGCATCACAATACCCTTCTAATACTGTAGGAGTCCCATAATATATTAAACCATAGTTCATGGTTCCTTTCAAATATCTAAGCATTCTTTGTATAATTCAATCCAATGATCCTTGTTAGGACATTGGGTATATCTGCTTAGTCTTCCTACAGCATAAGCAATGTCAGGTCGAGTGCAGTTCATGAAATACATAAGACTACCAATAATTTGAGCATATTTGGATTGTAAGACACCATTGCTTTTATTTTTCTTAAGCCGTGAATTAGCATTATAAGGAGTGGTCATAGGCTTACAATCAAAATGTGAAAACTTTTTCAAGATTTTCTCAACATAATGTTCTTGTGAAAGTATGATACTATTCGACTTCTTTATAAGTCTAATTCCTAAAATCATATCCGCTTCTCCCATATTTTTCATATCAAAATTCAAAGTCAAGAACATTTTGGTGCTAGTCACAATATCAAAATTAGTGCCAAATATGAGCATATCGTCTACATACAAATAAATTATAACACATTCATGATTAACAACTTTAGAATAAATACATTTATCAGCGCTATTAATTTGATATCCATTTGAAACTAGCATTTTATCAAACTTATCATGCCATTGTTCTCGTGCTTGTTTCAAGCCATACAAAGATTTAATTAATTTATAAACTTTATGCTCATTACCAGGAAGAACACAACCCTCAGGTTGATCCATATACATTTTTCTTCTAGGTCTCTATTAAGAAATGCAGTTTTAACATCCATTTGATGAATTATCAATTTATGAATAGATGCAAGAGCAATCAAGACTCTAATATAAGTTATTCTTGTCATAGGTGCAAAAGTATCAAAGCAGTCAATATCTTTCTTTTGAGAAAAACCTTTTGCAACCAACCTTACTTTAAATTTTTCAATAGAACAATCATGTTTTAGCTTTTTCTTAAAAATCCATTTACACCCAATAGTTTTAGCTCCAGGGGGTAAACTTATTAATTCCCATGTATGATTGCTCATGATGGATTCTATCTCATTATTTATAGCCTCTCTCCAAAATATAGCATCAGAAGATGAAATTGCTTTAGAATAGGTTTGAGGATCATTATCAATAAAATAAGTATAAAAATCATCTCCTAGATTGGTTTCCTTTTTGATTATCTTGGATCTCCTTAGCTCTTGAGTTTCATAAGGCTTTAAATTAGGTTCAACCACTTATGGTCTAGAAGGTCTTTCTAAGGAGGTTCTCATAGGAAAGGTGTGTTCAAAAAATTTTGCATCTTTGGTCTCAACTATACTATTAGGTTCCATGATATTATTTTCACTTTTAATCACTAAGAACCTATAGGCTGCATTATATTTATTTGCAGGATTATTTTGAACATAACCTATAAACATACAATCAAAGGTTTTAGATCCTAACTTTCTCTTTTTAGGTTCAGGAAGCAAGACCTTAGCTAAACAGCCCCATACTTTTAAATATTTAAAAGTTGGCAAATGATCATTCCATAACTCATAGGGTGTTTTATTGATTTTCTTATAAGGAATTCTATTTTGAATAAAACAAGCAGAATGAAGGACTTCCCCCCACAAGTTCACAGGTGCACCAGAACTAAGGAACAATGCATTCATCATTTCTTTAAGTGTTCTATTCTTTCTCTTAGCCACTCCATTAGATTCAGGTAAATAAGGAGGAGTAAATTCATGAATTATACCGTGTTGTGCATAAAAATCATTAAAAGGAGTAGAATCATATTCTCCTCCTCTATTAGATCTAAGCCTTTTTATTTTTCTTATTAATTGATTTTCAACTTTTGCCTTATATTTTAAAAATATTTCGAAGGCTTCATCTTTTGATTTTAATAGATAAACCATTGCATAACGAAAAAAATCATCGATAAAAGTAATATAGTATTTCTTTCCACTTCTAGTCATATTACATTTTAAATCTCCTAAGTCATAATGAATTAATTCTAACAATTCAGTTTCTATTGTATGAATAGATTTGCAACTCCTTTTGGTTAATTTAGATTCTACACATGTTTGACATTTTTCATGATCATAAGAAGTAGACATATTATTTAGCAAACCTAATTATTTTATTTTTTTAATATAAGAGTAATTAACATGTCCTAATCTACCATGCCAAAGATTAACAGAGTCACGCAAATAAGCAAAAGAAGATGATGCATTTTCATTCATAACTTCGAGTACAATTAATATAAATAGACCTTGGTTACAATATCCTTTCCTAATAAAATGTTCAGATTTGGTCATGACAACTTTGTCAGACTCCAATGACACTTTCACGCTATTTTTTCCAAGCAAGGCCATAGAAATCAGGTTCACACGGATGTCCAACACATGTAGCACATCTCCAAGTTAAAGAACTTTTTCAGAAGTCAGTTTTAGATTGACTTTTCCTTTGCCAATCACTGAACAAGACTTTGAGTTGCCCATGAAGACTTGCTTCTCTCCTTCTGACAGTGGAATATAGAAGGCAAATGCATTTCTATTGCCACATATATGATAAGTGGCTCCATAATTCATCACCCAGTCCTTTGTATGTGCAACAATATTGGCCTCGCTAACAACCGCAACAATCACATCTTCTCCAACCATCAAGTTAGCCTTTGGTTTGGCTGGAGCATCATTATTTTTTCTAAACCTGCATTGGGCAGCATGGTGTCCTGGTTTTCCACAACATAGCAAGATTCCTTTTTCTTCTTAAAATTTTGACTTCTTTGAACATGAGGCTTCTTATCATATTTCTTATAATGGTTTCTATGTTTGGGCTTATAGGACTTATGTTTATTCTTACTAGATCCATCCTCTATCAGATTAGCTTTACTAGTCATTTCCTTAGCCTTTTCTATCTTTTCTCGGGCTCTGTTTTGCTCTTTAATCCTAATATGCACAATGACACCTTCAAGGAACATAGACTTTCTTTTATGCTTTAGATTATTCTTATAATCTTTCCAAGATTCAGGTAATTTTTTAATTAGGGATCCGACAATAAAAGCATCAGGAGAAATAATATTTTTATTTTTAAGGTCATCTATGAGAACTTGGAAAGCATGGATCTGATATGACACATCTTTATCTTCTGACATGGTAAAGTTAAAAAGGTTTCCTATTGCAAATTTTTGAGAACCAGCATCTTCAAAAATATATTTTCTTTTAAGGCTTTCCCAAATCTCATAGGCTGATTTAATAGGATAATAAATATCAAATAATTCATTGGATAGAGTACTAGAATAGTATGCCTACATATTCTGTTAGCCTTTTCCCAATTTAGAAAGTCCTCCTCTTTCTCAGGTTTAGGATCAATCAAAACATATGCTATATTATAAACATCTAATATTGAAAATGTTTTCTCTTGCCAACGTTTATAATGGGAACCAATAAATTACTCAATCTTGGATGTATCGGGAAAGGACTTAGTAGCAGCAACCATAATAGAGTCCATAATCTACTCTTAAGATTGTTGGATAAGTTTAAGGAAAGATAGTACCTGGGATGATATTATTTATTTGAAAGTATTTGAGAAGATGCTGTGGCATGCACGACACTGTCCTTAATAGTAAATTCGCCCCTCTCGGAGATAATATTTCGGTGTAGAAGATCAGAGCACAACTACCCTCCAGGATACAATAGCAGAGTCTTCTAAGAGGCATGCACACACCAATGTCAGAAGAGGATGAACAACTAAGATGATTTCCTTGTCTCTGGATAAGAATGGAAGCAAAGGAATGAATCTTTGGACTAGATAAGGATGAAGGAATGAATCTCTGAATAAGGATGGAATAGAAAGCATAAAGTTTGAATGAATTAAACATTGCTTCAAATATTTATAAGGAAGCAAGCACCGGTCGAGAGCGACAAATTAATCTAACGGGAATGACGATTCAGTCCAAAGGTCGATCAAAATAAAAGACTTATTACGTATGCAGAGACGTATAAGTCAAAAGATTGGTCAAAAAGAAAAATAAAAAGACTTATCCTATCGGTTGAAATAAAAAGACTTATCCTACTGGTTGAGAATGACGTATCAAATAAAAGAACTTATCAAGTCAAAAGGCTTTTGAATATTGAAATATAGTAAATTTTCAACAAAAGTTGCCATTCAGATTAGAAGAACATCATCTACTACCAAATATCGGCCATTAGGGATCTTCATCTTTGGTGAAATTAAGGGTCATCAATATGAATAATGGAGCTCCCATGCATGTCTATCCCGATCCCATGACTCGGACGTGGACCCAATGACAGCTCCTGCTCCTCTCTTGCATAAAGTAACAAAACAAACTGACAACCTACTTGGCTATTTATAACATTTGTTTTTTTTTTTTTGAAAAAAAGAAAACATTGTTCAACCGGATCTTTCAGACATCTCATAAGGGTAATTAAATTCACTAGCGGCTAATTCATAAGAAAAAAATGGTGGTTGATTTATGGAGGTTGTGTACCATAAAATTGCTATTTTATGATTTTATACATTTTCAAATACTGAGCATGATTTTATATATTTTTCAAATAATGAAGTATGACTTTACAAATCTATATATTTGATTTTTTATGCAAATTCATAAAACCCCTGAGTTAATTTCATTTACTCTCTTGAACTAGGGTATACTTGTACTTCGTTCTTAAACTAAGACAGTTGCAGTTGACCCTCTAATTATAATTTAATTTACATTTCATCATTATCATTTAAATAATCATTAAATTTAATAAAAAATAGTTGTATGATTGCCGTATTCATAAAAATGCTATTTTGCAAGAAAGTAGTATTATGATGATGCTCTAAATAATGTGTAAATGATTGGCATATCTACAACAGTCAGAATCATATTTTTTTTCTTATGATAAAGTATAAAAATATTAGCTATCAGTTTTATAAGGGTAAGGGATGGTAACGATAGATGGTAAAGGCGTGGTAATGGTAGCGATGAAGATGAAGGGTATTGATATGGATAATAAATAAAAAATAGTTAAAAAGTAATATATATATATATACGGTCCCCAGAGCGTGGGCGGCCCCGGTTCTGGGCGGCCCCCAATCCTGGGCGGCCCCCAGTCCTGGACGGCCCCCGATCCTGGACGGCCCCCGATCCTGGCGACCCCCAGTCCTGGCGGCCCCAGAGCCTAGGCGGCCCCCAGTCCTGGGCGGCCCCCAGAGCCTGGGCGGCCCCCAATCCTGGGCGGCCCCCCTGGGCTCCTAGGCGGCCCCCAGGGACGGCCCCCAGGGACGGCCCCCAGTCCTGGGCGGCCCCCAGTGGGCGGCCCCCGGATCCTGGCCCCCAGAGCCTGGGCGGCCCCGGTCCTGGGCGGCCCCAGTCCTGGACGGCCCCCCCTGGCGGCCCCCAATCCTGGCGGCCCCCCTGGGCGGCCCCTGGGGCGGCCCCCTGGGCGGCCCCCGGTCCTGGGCGGCCCCCAGTCTGGGCGGCCCCCAGTGGGCGGCCCCAGTCCTGGGCGGCCCCCATCCTGGGCGGCCCCCCTGGGCGGTCCTGGGCGGCCCCCCTGGCGGCCCCCAGTCCTGGGCGGCCCCCAGGGGCGGCCCCTCCTGGGCGGCCCCCAGTCCTGGGGCCCCCGATCCTGGGGCCCCCAGTCCTGGGCGGCCCCCATCGGCCCCCTCCTGGGCGGCCCCCACTGGGCGGCCCCCTTGGGCGGCCCCCAGAGCCTGGCGGCCCCAGTCACAAACCGAGAAATGAAAAATCATAAACAAACCGAATAAGACAAGATGAAAATCCGCCTTAATTGGTTCGCAGACAAAGGACATTGAACCTCTATTTTAGAGCCAGATCCCTTTTCCCTCACCCTGACGTCTCCACTACCTCTGACATTCCTTTGGGATAATCAAGATCATCATGAAAAGGATTCCTTCATGAGCAAGTTTCTTAATATCCTTATTAAGAATTATCACTGAATAACCACGTAGTGCAAGATGAACGCCTGCCCTACACGTGGACGTCCACGAATTAAAAAAAAAAAAGTAAAAAGAAGAAAAGAAGGATAAAGGGGGGGGGGGAGGGGGGGGGGATCTTCTTCTTCCAGAGAAAAAAAAGAGAGATCTTAAGAAAAATAACAAGAAAATCTGGTGATCCAGCATCAACAGATTGGCGCGCCAGGAGGGGGCATCGTCGGAGCAGTGAGATACGCCTGTCCGACGGTTCCACAAAGATGAGCTCCAGATCTCTGGAAGAAGATCCTACTGATTGGTCTGGGGGGCATCCTTCGCCCCCCAATGATGATCTCGCACCTCTTGGCCCTTCTCAGACGGTGAAGTCGACTCCTCCGGCTTCTTCCCACCGCTACCGCTCCGGTTATTCCCCAGGACCAATTGCAAATCCTTACTCAGCAGGTCCAGACTCTCGTGGGGATGGTTCAGCGGTTGCAAGAACGACACTCTCAAGGGATTCCACAACAACTCGAGCGACCTCTATCGCCTAGGTCGGCTACTCCTGTTAGCCGACAGTCAGCTCGGGGGAGATCTCCTCCGACGAGGCCTCTCCGTTCTTATTCTCCAGGAAGGCGGCGGTCCCAGGGTCTCCGCGACGGTTCCCGCTCCTTCCCATTCCCCCGACGGCCTGTCTACGGTCGGCGACGGGGAAAGGAACCTTATGCGGGGCATCGTCGACAGCGCCATCGAACTCCTTCCAGTTCTCCTGAACCGGCTGAGGAGGCGACCGACAGAATGGAAAGCGCCTTGAAGAGCAAGACCGTCGGCTGGAAGAACTCAGTCAAAGAATCAATAACCAGCCAGGATCAGATTATGATGCCCGCCCTCCTCTTTCTCGGCGTATGGGAGAGCCCATTCCAAGGAGGTTTCGATTTCCTCAGCTTGATCCCTATGACGGCACCACTGATCCTTTAGATCATTTGGAAAGCTATAAAGCTATCATGCAGGTCCAGGGGGCAACAGACGCCCTCTTATGCATTGCCTTCCCGGCTACCCTCCGCAAGGCGGCTCGTGTCTGGTATTCTCGTCTGCCCTCACGAAGTATCGACTCTTTTCGGCAGTTAGAGAGGTCTTTTCTGGCTCACTTCGACGCCTGTCGGAAAATTCCTCGGGTGGCAGACAGCCTATTTTCAGTGCAACAGCAGGAAGAAGAATCCTTGAAGGATTTTGTAACTCGCTTCAAGGTGGCGGCCCTGGAGGTTTATCATCTTGAGGACGCTGTGGCTACTCTAGCTTTAAAGCGGGGGCTCCGACCCTCCCGTTTTACTTACTCTCTTGATAAAAAGCCTCCTTCTTCTTACGCCGATCTCCTGAGCCGCGCGCAGAAGTACATCCGCGCCGACGAAGCTGATTCATCCAGGAGAGGTGTGCAGGGGAGGGCTAGCAAAAGACCCGCTCGCCCGGAATTGGTCGGACCTCCCCTCAAGAAACCTGAGCTCTCGCACCGACCGACCGATCGCCGCAAGAATCAAGCTCCCAGGGAAGACCATCTTACACCCCTCTTGGCACCTCGAAGTCATATCCTTATGGAGATTGAGAACGAACCTTATTTGCGGCGTCCGCCCCCGTTGAAGAAGGGCACTGCCCGCGATAGAAGTCGCTACTGCCGTTTCCATAGGGATTATGGCCATGATACTGAAGAATGTCGGAATTTAAAGCAGGCCATCGAAGAGCTGATTCAGAGGGGATATCTAGGGCAGTATGTGCAGAAGAAGGAAGTTCCTCCTGTGCCGGCCCTGATGGGGCCTCCTCCTGCTCAAGCTAGCATTGACAACGCCCCGACAGAGAAGTGGTGGGTATGATCTCTTGCGGAAAGGCTTCATCTTCCAAAAGACCAAGGGGAGTAGAAGTATTAGATGATGTAATCCTTCTGAGGGAAGTGTAGCAGGGGGTAATCTTGTAAAGGATGATAGCGTCGTCGTTTCAATGACAATCGCTAGGCATCCTGTAAAAAGAATCTTAATAGACAGCGGGAGCTCCGCTAATGTGCTTACTTATGATGCATTTCTTCGGATGAGTCTATCTCTGGATTCCCTCCGACCCGTAGCCATCCCTCTGGTTGGTTTCACTGGGGACTCCATCCGGGTGGAGGGCGAGATCACTCTGCCAGCTACGGCGGGTTCGCCACCATGTCAAAGCACGGTTATGATGGATTTTTTGGTGGTTCGGGTTCCCTTGGCTTACAACGCCATTCTTGGTCGTCCCGGCTTGAACACTAGATGCAATTATATCTACCAAGCGCTTATTGGTGCAGTTCCCTACCAAGCGGGGGTCGGTGTGATGCATGGAGACGTGGACTCAATCAGACCTTGCTATCATTTAGCCCCTAGTCCCCAGATGCCTGGCGTTCCTTCGATGGCCGAGTCGTTCGACCCCAGGGAAGCTGAGCGGAGAGGAGAGCCAGCGGAACTTCTGATATCCTACCCACTGGAAGGTGACCCCGCTAAAGTCGTGCAGATCGGCGAGCTCCTTCCCCTTGAGGTCCGGGACCAGCTCCTGGCTTTCTTATCGATGAATGCGGATGTCTTTGCTTGGAAAATAACGGATATGGTCGGAATTCCTCCAGAGGTAATTATTCATCAACTTAATATTAATCCAAGCTGCCGCCCTATCCGCCAGAAGAAGAGGAGTTTTGCTCCTGAGCGGCATAAGGTCATTGATGCGGAGGTTGACAAGTTGCTTATGGCCGGTCATATCCGAGAAGCACGATATCCTGATTGGCTAGCCAATGTTGTTATGGTTCGGAAAGCCAGCGGGGATGGAGAATATGCATCGACTACACAGATTTGAACAAAGCCTGTCCTAAGGACAGTTTTCCGCTGCCCCGCATCGACCAGTTAGTAGATTCGACTTCTGGTCATGAACTCCTTAGTTTCATGGATGCTTTCTCAGGGTATAACCAGATAAAGTTGGACCCCGCAGATGAAGAGCATACTTCTTTTATCACTGAGAAGGGTATTTATTGTTATAAAGTAATGCCCTTCGGATTGAAGAACGCGGGAGCTACATATCAGAGGCTGATGAACAAGGTGTTTAAAAGCCAACTCGGTCGGAATATGGAAGTGTATGTAGACGACATGTTGACAAAAAGCACATGCCCACCGACCATGTCACTGATCTGCAGGAAACTTTCCACAACCTCCGGCTCCATAGAATAAAGCTCAACCCCCGCAAGTGTGCATTTGGAGTTACAGCGGGGAAATTCTTGGGTTTCTTGGTCACCCGGCGTGGGATTGAAGCAAACCCAGAGAAAATTCAAGCCATCCTCAGTATGAGACAACCTATGTGTAAGAAGGAGGTGCAACAACTCACCGGGAGGATAGCAGCGTTAAGCCGATTCCTGTCCAGATCGCTGAGAGATGTTTGCCCTTCTTTAAAATCCTGCGTAAAGCAGATAGCTTTGAATGGACAGATGAATGCCAACAAGCTTTTGAAGAACTCAAGGAGTTCTTGTCTACACCACCTCTGTCTAAGCCGGAGGAGGGAGAGAAGCTTTTTCTTTATCTGGCGGCTTCTTCGGAGGCCGTCAGTTCTGTTTTAGTGCGTATCGGCGACCATGCCGTTCAACGACCTGTATATTATACCAGCAAAGTACTTCATGGTCCGGAGGAGAGGTATTCTAAAGCAGAGAAAGTGATCTTCGCTCTGTTCGTTTCTGCCCGGCGACTCAGGCCTTATTTCCAAGCTCATCCTATAGTCGTCCTCACTGATCAACCTCTCAGAGCTATTTTGTCGCGGCCCGATACTTCTGGCCGGTTAGCCAAGTGGGCCATCAAACTGGGAGAGTTCGACTTGTCATTCCAACCCAGGGCATCTTTGAAATCTCAGGTTTTGGCTGATTTCTTAGTAGAATGCACCTGGTCTGAACAGCCTCAAGAAGAACTTCCCCGAATTCTGTCGGATAATGAGGTGACGGATCATGAAGCCTGGGTCCTCCATGTTGATGGGGCCTCTAACTCGCAAGGCAGCGGAGCTGGACTCATTCTCGCTAGCCCGGAGGGCACGATAGTAGAATATGCACTTCGATTTCTCTTTGAGGCCACCAATAATCAAGCTGAGTATGAGGCTTTGCTGACCGGAATCAAGCTAGCACATGGATGGGAATCAGAAGTCTTCGAGTCTTCACCGACTCACAGCTCATTTCCGCCCAAGTATCAGGAGAGTATGAGGCCCGTGACCCTATCATGTTTCAATATCTGAAAAAGTTAGATCATTGGTTCCCCTATTGGATCACTTTGTTATTAATTATATACCCAGAGGCGAAAATGCTAGGGCCGACATGTTGGCCCGATTAGCTACCTCCATGGATAGTTCTATGGGGAAGACCTATATTGAGTATCTGGAGGCGCCTAGCATCGAAGCTACTGAGGAAGTCCTGCCCATTATTCAAAAAGAAACCTGGATGGAACCTTATGTCCGGTATCTAAAGGACGGCGTTCTCCCAGTTGATCTTGAAGAAGCTAAGCTGCTTAAACGGAGGGTTTCTAAATTTGTACTATTAGAAGGTCAACTTTATAAAAAATCCTTCTCTCAGCCCCTCCTCAAATGTGTTAGTTCAGTAGATGCTGATTATGTCCTTAGGGAAATTCATGAAGGCATCTGTGGGAATCATTCTGGAGGACGATCTTTGGCACGCAAGGCTCTCCGACAAGGATACTACTGGCTCACCATGCAAGAGGATGCAACAGAATTAGTGAAAAGATGTGATTCATGCCAACGCTATGCCTACATTCAACGGCAACCATCTTCTCAGCTAAGTTCTCTTTCTTCCCCTGGCCCTTCGCTCAATGGGGTATGGATATCCTCGGCCCTTTTCCCCCTGCAACAGGACAGCGCAAATTTCTACTAGTGGCCATTGATTATTTTACTAAATGGGTCGAGGCTGAAGCACTCGCCAGAATTACTGAGGCTAAAGTTAAAGCCTTTTTCTGGAAAGCCATTATTTGTCGCTACGGCATCCCACACTCTTATTACTGACAATGGCCGACAGTTTGACAACAACGCCTTTCGGACTTTCTGTGCTGACCTCGGTATCGTGCAACGGTTCACCTCCGTCGGCCATCCGCAATCTAACGGAGAGGCCGAGGTCACAAATCGCATGATATTACGAGGGCTAAGAACTAGATTGGATACATCCAAAGGAAGGTGGGTAGAAGAGCTCCCGAGTGTACTCTGGGCATACCATACGACACCCAGGGTGCCGACAGGGGAAACACCATTCAACATGGTTTTTGGGTCCGAGGCTGTTATTCCCGTTGAGATCGGCTTGCCAAGCGGCCGAGTAGAGGCATATAATGAAGCGGACAACCTCCTCAGCTTAAGAGCCAGTCTTGACCTCATCGATGAAGCAAGAGACCAGGCTCGAATTAAGAATGCAGCGTACCAACAACGGGTAGCGAGGTATTACAATACCCGCGTCCGTCCGAAGGACTTCCATCAGAGAGACTTGGTGCTAAGAAGAGCTTCGGTGTCCAAACCTATGGAAGGGGGCAAACTATCCCCTAACTGGGAAGGCCCTATCGAGTAAGAAAGGTTCTTCACCGTGGAGCATACCAATTGGAAGATCTAGACGGACAACTAATTCCCCGAACATGGAATGCGGACAATCTTCGGCAGTATTACCAGTGATGTAATGTATTCACGTAAATGTTGAATAAGTCTGTACTTTTAAATACATATCTTTCAATAATTACTCAGACAAGCGGCTCGACGGCCCTGCGGTCTAAAGGACACCCCCAGGCCGGTGTAACTCCCCTGAGGAGGTTCAAGTCCTTGACTTAAGCGGCCTCGACCACGACAAGCGGCTCGACGGCCCTGCGGTCTAAAGGACACCCCCAGGCCGGTGTAACTCACCCTGAGGAGGTTCAAGTCCTTGACTTAAGCGGCCTCGACCACGACAAGCGGCTCGACGGCCCTGCGGTCTAAAGGACACCCCCAGGCCGGTGTAACTCACCCTGAGGAGGTTCAAGTCCTTGACTTAAGCGGCCTCGACCACGACAAGCGGCTCGACGGCCCTGCGGTCTAAAGGACACCCCCAGGCCGGTGTAACTCACCCTGAGGAGGTTCAAGTCCTTGACTTAAGCGGCCTCGACCACGACAAGCGGCTCGACGGCCCTGCGGTCTAAAGGACACCCCCAGGCCGGTGTAACTCACCCCTGAGGAGGTTCAAGTCCTTGACTTAAGCGGCCTCGACCACGACAAGCGGCTCGACGGCCCTGCGGTCTAAAGGACACCCCCAGGCCGGTGTAACTCACCCCTGAGGAGGTTCAAGTCCTTGACTTAAGCGGCCTCGACGACAGGCCAACGGTCCTACGGTCCAGGTTAACTCATCCCTAAGAAGTTAGGGTAACTTTGAGTTGCGCTTCAAGAATAGTCAAGTACTGGCAGGCTATCTAAAAACAGCACCATTGTCTTGATCAGCAAACGGGAAAAAAATAAAAAAGAAATAAATAAACCAGATCGAAAAACGTTCATTCATTGGAATTAAATCTCGTCAGCAGACAGGTTTTTCACAATAAAGAGGTCCCTAAAGGGGACCGAATTTAAGATAAAGATCAAAATAAAACTCAACATTCTCATCAGCTTTTGAAGGCCCTTTCTCAGCGTCAGGGTTGGCGGTCGGCTCCTCGGCCAGAGGCTCTTCTGCAACGAGAGTCCCGCCGCTGCTTCACCCACCACGTTTTCGACCTCCCTATCAGGAACTTCTTCATCCACGGGTCGAAAACGCTCAAGGTCCTTTAGGTTGAACTGCCGGGCCAGTATCCGCTTACATTTCTCAAAGCCCTCCACGAAAGCGTCCAGGGCGGCCTCCTGGAACTCCGCTTCAAAGTCTGGGGAGCCTTTATATTTTCAATAGCCTCCTTGGCTAGCTGCCTCCTTGGCTATTGCGCTGCGGCCACCCTTTCCTGAGCTCTGGCCTCGGCCTCCGCTATCTTTTTCTGAGCTGCAGTCGACTGTGGCCATCTTCTTCTGTGCCTCCACCGTTGCTGCAGCTTTATCAAGAGCGTTTTTAGCGTCCTTCTCGGCTAAGACCAGCTTCTCCATAGCATCACGAGCAGCGGCCTCCGCGCTATCCGCTCGATTCTCTGTGTGCTCCAGCCTAAGGGGTCTCCTTTAACTTTTCTTCCGTCGGTAGCAACCTTGCCCGGATCTCGCACAACTGGGCGTCTAAACTTCGCAGTTCCTTTTCCGCCCTCCCTCCAAGTCCGATATTCCTCCTGCATGACCTGAAGGTCACATAGTGCTTTGGATTCTCGGGCCCTCGCATCCGCCAATTCTTTATCTAAGCTGACATTCCGAGACTTGGTCCTGTCTAGGTCTTCACGCAGCACGAAGAGACCATTAGCTCTGCAAAGTGCTCTCTGTCAGTGTCCGAATTGAGGAAAAAAAAAAAAAACGGACTTTACCTGCAATGCAGCGGTAAACATAGTGTCGAAGGCCTCCGCCTGTGTTGCCTTCCTCAGCTTATCTTGAAATCTGGGTAATATCGCGAGCTTAAGGACCATCTCTCTGATAGATAGCTCTTATGTCCGATCCCCGCTGGGTGGTTGGGAAGCTGAGGGAGGAGCCATTGAAGTACCTGGTGAGGCGGGAGTGGGACACCCGCTCCCGCCGGTAGCGAAGGTCCTGGCAAATCAGCCTTGGCCGCTTCTACTTCTCTTGTAGACTCACCGACGCTTTGGGCAGGAGACGAAATCGTCTCGAAAGATTCCCCCTCGGCGGGACCTCCCATAGGGCCCCCCGTCGGAGGACTCACATCCCTGTCACTGTCTTCTACTAAGGTCACCTCAGGAATCACCGCCGGAGGTTGGACTTGATTGTCCGACCGATTGGCGGGGTCTTTTAGATTCACCCCCCGTTGGCGTGTCATGTTCACCTCTCTCCCTTTTTCGAAGCTTGGACTCCAAGAACTCTCGAGAGAATTTCATCGCTGCAAAGTAACAAACAATAGGTCAGCTAAACTAGCGCGAATAAAGAAAGAGAAGATAAATTCTGTGAAGCTCACCGGGCGCTGCAGCCAGCGACACCGGCACGAATGAAGCCTCCCGGAGATTACTCTCCGATAACAACTCCCTACTAGGAGGGATAATTGTAGAGATTAAGGTATTGAATAGCTCGCGGTCCCTTTCTTCAATACTCGCATTTTGGTTTGAACTAGTATCCGGAGTGCCCCAATCCGTGTCTAACCCCTCCAAATGCGCGTAAAAGAACCGCGACTTCCATCCTTTAATTTTGAGGGAAGGTTAAGCTTTAAGACTCTCTTAGGTCTCGAGGCAAAACTCCACCACCCATCCCTAACTGGGTTGCGGATTCTATATAGGGACCTAAACAGAGAAAGCCTAGCAGGGGCTCCGTGAAAAGAACAGAGAACTAAGAACGAAAATATAACACGGATAGAGTTAGGGGTGAGCTGTGCCGGAATGAGGTGGTATCGATTTAACAGATTTATGAAAAAGGGGTGAAACGGCAACCGTAGACCGCTCTTAAAAAATTCCTCGTATAAAGCGATCTTACCCGGTTGCCCTCGATTAACCCTGTCCTCTGGAAGAGGGACAGAGAGTCGAATATCACCCGGAACCCCAAATTGAGCCCTAAGGTTTCTGAGGTCTTGTGGGGATATCACGGAAGCAATCCGCCGGTCCGGCCAGTTTTGAGGTAGCCGCAGGGGGCTCCCCTCATGACCGGCGGATGAGCAAGAAGCCCTAAAAGATTGAGATAAGGGCCTAGATACAGGTTGGGCGGATTGAACAGCGGGTTGGTCCCCGCGGATGATTACCCCTCCCAAGGTCTCTCGACGTGTCCGGAGAATCTCCTCTCGGGAGGGCTCTATCATGGGACCCTTGCCTTTTCTATCTACCGAGGGGTCCATAAAGAAAAAGGAGCCAACTAGGAAAAAAGCCAACTACCTGGGCTGGAGAGGATAAGAACTGAGGAAGACACACAAAATCGGGGACTAAAGGAAGGGGACGATCTTTTCAGCATATAAAAAGACAACGCTTCGAACACCGCGAGAACATGATAACCCGTCAGTATAGCCGGACGAGTGAAAAGACGCCGTCCTTTCAGAGACACGCACCTCCCCTTCTTTTTCCCTTTTTCCCAAAATGTCACTCATTACAAGCGGAGCTTTCGAAATTCAAATTTTTCCGCCCTTCTCCCTTGCATGTGCATGCCACATATACAAGAAATATGGGCGAGGGGGCATATGATATGGATGACAATGAAAATAAAAAATAAAAGGGCCCCCCTGGGCGGCCCCCAGGCCCCCGTCCTGGGCGGCCCCTGGGCGGCCCCCGATCCTGGGCGGCCCCCAGTCCTGGGCGGCCCCCATCCTGGGCGGCCCCCCTGGCGGCCCCTCCTGGGCGGCCCCCTGGGCGGCCCCCCGGCCCCCGTCCTGGGCGGCCCCCAATCCTGGCGGCCCCCAGTCCTGGGCGGCCCCCTGGGCGGCCCCCAGGCGGCCCCCCCTGGGCGGCCCCCGGTCCTGGGCGGCCCCCAGTCTGGGCGGCCCCCAATCCTGGGCGGCCCCCGGTCCTGGGCGGCCCCCAGTCCGGCGGCCCCTCCTGGGCGGCCCCCATGGGCGGCCCCCGGTCCTGGGCGGCCCCCAGTCTTGGGCGGCCCCCATCCTGGGCGGCCCCCGATCCTGGGCGGCCCCCGTCCTGGGCGGCCCCCAATCCTCCTGGGTGGCCCCCGGTTCTGGGCGGCCCCCGGTTCTGGGCGGCCCCCAGTCTTGGGCGGCCCCCAACCCTGGGCGGCCCCCGTTCTGGGCGGCTCCCAGTCTTAGGCGGCCCCCGATCCTGGGCGGCCCCCGGTCCTGGGCGGCCCCCAGTCTTGGGCGGCCCCCAATCCTGGGCGGCCCCCGATCCTGGGCGGCCCCCGGTCCTGGGCGGCCCCCAATCCTGGACGGCCCCCGATCCTGGGTGGCCCCCGGTTCTGGGCGGCCCCCGGTTCTGGGCGGCCCCCAGTCTGGGCGGCCCCTGGGCGGCCCCCAAGGGCGGCCCCCCCTGGGCGGCCCCCGGTCTGGGCGGCCCCCAGTCTTGGGCGGCCCCCAATGGGCGGCCCCCAATCCTGGGCGGCCCCCAATCCTGGGCGGCCTCCAGAGCTTAAGCGATCCCCCGGTTTAAGAACAACCCCCACGATAAAATGATTAAAAAGAAATAAACCGTCACATCCGGAACAGAAATCGAGAGATGCCAAAATCATCATGCCTTAATTGGTTCGCATAAGACAAACCCCCTAAAGGGGACATTGAACCTCTATTTTAGAGCCAGATCCCTTTTCCCTCACCCTGACGTCTCCACTACCTCTGACATTCCTTTGGGATAATCAAGATCATCATGAAAAGGATTCCTTCATGAGCAAGTTTCTTAATATCCTTATTAAGAATTATCACTGAATAACCACGTAGTGCAAGATGAACGCCTGCCCTACACGTGGACGTCCACGATAATTAAAAATAAAAAGTCAAAAGAAAAGAAGGATAAAGGGGGAACGAGGGGAGGGGGGGGGGGATCATCTTCTTCTTCCAGAGAAAATGAAAAGAGAGATCTTAAGAAAAATCCAAGACAAGAAAATCTGGTGATCCAGCATCAACAGATTGGCGCGCCAGGAAGGGGGCAAGCTTATCGTCGGAGCAGTGAGATACGCCTGTCCGACGGTTCCACAAAGATGAGCTCCAGATCTCTGGAAGAAGATCCTACTGATTGGTCTGGGGGGCATCCTTCGCCCCCCAATGATGATCTCGCACCTCTTGGCCCCTCTCAGACGGTGAAGTCGACTCCTCCGGCTTCTTCCTCACCGCTACCGCCTCCGGTTATTCCCCAGGACCAATTGCAAATTCTTACTCAGCAGGTCCAGACTCTCGTGGGGATGGTTCAGCGGTTGCAAGAACGACACTCTCAAGGGATTCCACAACAACTCGAGCGACCTCTATCGCCTAGGTCGGCTACTCCTGTTAGCCGACAGTCAGCTCGGGGGAGATCTCCTCCGACGAGGCCTCTCCGTTCTTATTCTCCAGGAAGGCGGCGGTCCCAGGGTCTCCGCGACGGTTCCCGCTCCTTATCCCATTCCCCCGACGGCCTGTCTACCGGTCGGCGACGGGGAAAGGAACCTTATGCGGGGCATCGTCGACAGCGCCATCGAACTCCTTCCAGTTCTCCTGAACCGGCTGAAGGAGGCGTGACCGACAGAATGGAAAGGCGCCTTGAAGAGCAAGACCGTCGGCTGGAAGAACTCAGTCAAAGAATCAATAACCAGCCAGGATCAGATTATGATGCCCGCCCTCCTCTTTCTCGGCGTATCATGGGAGAGCCCATTCCAAGGAGGTTTCGATTTCCTCAGCTTGATCCCTATGACGGCACCACTGATCCTTTAGATCATTTGGAAAGCTATAAAGCTATCATGCAGGTCCAGGGGGCAACAGACGCCCTCTTATGCATTGCCTTCCCGGCTACCCTCCGCAAGGCGGCTCGTGTCTGGTATTCTCGTCTGCCCTCACGAAGTATCGACTCTTTTCGGCAGTTAGAGAGGTCTTTTCTGGCTCACTTCGACGCCTGTCGGAAAATTCCTCGGGTGGCAGACAGCCTATTTTCAGTGCAACAGCAGGAAGAAGAATCCTTGAAGGATTTTGTAACTCGCTTCAAGGTGGCGGCCCTGGAGGTTTATCATCTTGAGGACGCTGTGGCTACTCTAGCTTTAAAGCGGGGGCTCCGACCCTCCCGTTTTACTTACTCTCTTGATAAAAAGCCTCCTTCTTCTTACGCCGATCTCCTGAGCCGCGCGCAGAAGTACATCCGCGCCGACGAAGCTGATTCATCCAGGAGAGGTGTGCAGGGGAGGGCTAGCAAAAGACCCGCTCGCCCGGAATTGGTCGGACCTCCCCTCAAGAAACCTGAGCTCTCGCACCGACCGACCGATCGCCGCAAGAATCAAGCTCCCAGGGAAGACCATCTTACACCCCTCTTGGCACCTCGAAGTCATATCCTTATGGAGATTGAGAACGAACCTTATTTGCGGCGTCCGCCCCCGTTGAAGAAGGGCACTGCCCGCGATAGAAGTCGCTACTGCCGTTTCCATAGGGATTATGGCCATGATACTGAAGAATGTCGGAATTTAAAGCAGGCCATCGAAGAGCTGATTCAGAGGGGATATCTAGGGCAGTATGTGCAGAAGAAGGAAGTTCCTCCTGTGCCGGCCCTGATGGGGCCTCCTCCTGCTCAAGCTAGCATTGACAACGCCCCGACAGAGAAGTTGGTGGGTATGATCTCTTGCGGAAAGGCTTCATCTTCCAAAAGACCAAGGGGAGTAGAAGTATTAGATGATGTAATCCTTCCTGAGGGAAGTGTAGCAGGGGGTAATCTTGTAAAGGATGATAGCGTCGTCGTTTCAATGACAATCGCTAGGCATCCTGTAAAAAGAATCTTAATAGACAGCGGGAGCTCCGCTAATGTGCTTACTTATGATGCATTTCTTCGGATGAGTCTATCTCTGGATTCCCTCCGACCCGTAGCCATCCCTCTGGTTGGTTTCACTGGGGACTCCATCCGGGTGGAGGGCGAGATCACTCTGCCAGCTACGGCGGGTTCGCCACCATGTCAAAGCACGGTTATGATGGATTTTTTGGTGGTTCGGGTTCCCTTGGCTTACAACGCCATTCTTGGTCGTCCCGGCTTGAACGCACTAGATGCAATTATATCTACCAAGCGCTTATTGGTGCAGTTCCCTACCAAGCGGGGGGTCGGTGTGATGCATGGAGACGTGGACTCAATCAGACCTTGCTATCATTTAGCCCCTAGTCCCCAGATGCCTGGCGTTCCTTCGATGGCCGAGTCGTTCGACCCCAGGGAAGCTGAGCGGAGAGGAGAGCCAGCGGAACTTCTGATATCCTACCCACTGGAAGGTGACCCCGCTAAAGTCGTGCAGATCGGCGAGCTCCTTCCCCTTGAGGTCCGGGACCAGCTCCTGGCTTTCTTATCGATGAATGCGGATGTCTTTGCTTGGAAAATAACGGATATGGTCGGAATTCCTCCAGAGGTAATTATTCATCAACTTAATATTAATCCAAGCTGCCGCCCTATCCGCCAGAAGAAGAGGAGTTTTGCTCCTGAGCGGCATAAGGTCATTGATGCGGAGGTTGACAAGTTGCTTATGGCCGGTCATATCCGAGAAGCACGATATCCTGATTGGCTAGCCAATGTTGTTATGGTTCGGAAAGCCAGCGGGGGATGGAGAATATGCATCGACTACACAGATTTGAACAAAGCCTGTCCTAAGGACAGTTTTCCGCTGCCCCGCATCGACCAGTTAGTAGATTCGACTTCTGGTCATGAACTCCTTAGTTTCATGGATGCTTTCTCAGGGTATAACCAGATAAAGTTGGACCCCGCAGATGAAGAGCATACTTCTTTTATCACTGAGAAGGGTATTTATTGTTATAAAGTAATGCCCTTCGGATTGAAGAACGCGGGAGCTACATATCAGAGGCTGATGAACAAGGTGTTTAAAAGCCAACTCGGTCGGAATATGGAAGTGTATGTAGACGACATGTTGACAAAAAGCACATATGCCACCGACCATGTCACTGATCTGCAGGAAACTTTCCACAACCTCCGGCTCCATAGAATAAAGCTCAACCCCCGCAAGTGTGCATTTGGAGTTACAGCGGGGAAATTCTTGGGTTTCTTGGTCACCCGGCGTGGGATTGAAGCAAACCCAGAGAAAATTCAAGCCATCCTCAGTATGAGACAACCTATGTGTAAGAAGGAGGTGCAACAACTCACCGGGAGGATAGCAGCGTTAAGCCGATTCCTGTCCAGATCGGCTGAGAGATGTTTGCCCTTCTTTAAAATCCTGCGTAAAGCAGATAGCTTTGAATGGACAGATGAATGCCAACAAGCTTTTAGAGAACTCAAGGAGTTCTTGTCTACACCACCTCTGCTGTCTAAGCCGGAGGAGGGAGAGAAGCTTTTTCTTTATCTGGCGGCTTCTTCGGAGGCCGTCAGTTCTGTTTTAGTGCGTATCGGCGACCATGCCGTTCAACGACCTGTATATTATACCAGCAAAGTACTTCATGGTCCGGAGGAGAGGTATTCTAAAGCAGAGAAAGTGATCTTCGCTCTGTTCGTTTCTGCCCGGCGACTCAGGCCTTATTTCCAAGCTCATCCTATAGTCGTCCTCACTGATCAACCTCTCAGAGCTATTTTGTCGCGGCCCGATACTTCTGGCCGGTTAGCCAAGTGGGCCATCAAACTGGGAGAGTTCGACTTGTCATTCCAACCCAGGGCATCTTTGAAATCTCAGGTTTTGGCTGATTTCTTAGTAGAATGCACCTGGTCTGAACAGCCTCAAGAAGAACTTCCCCGAATTCTGTCGGATAATGAGGTGACGGATCATGAAGCCTGGGTCCTCCATGTTGATGGGGCCTCTAACTCGCAAGGCAGCGGAGCTGGACTCATTCTCGCTAGCCCGGAGGGCACGATAGTAGAATATGCACTTCGATTTCTCTTTGAGGCCACCAATAATCAAGCTGAGTATGAGGCTTTGCTGACCGGAATCAAGCTAGCACATGGATTGGGAATCAGAAGTCTTCGAGTCTTCACCGACTCACAGCTCATTTCCGCCCAAGTATCAGGAGAGTATGAGGCCCGTGACCCTATCATGTTTCAATATCTGAAAAAAGTTAGATCATTGGTTCCCCTATTGGATCACTTTGTTATTAATTATATACCCAGAGGCGAAAATGCTAGGGCCGACATGTTGGCCCGATTAGCTACCTCCATGGATAGTTCTATGGGGAAGACCTATATTGAGTATCTGGAGGCGCCTAGCATCGAAGCTACTGAGGAAGTCCTGCCCATTATTCAAAAAGAAACCTGGATGGAACCTTATGTCCGGTATCTAAAGGACGGCGTTCTCCCAGTTGATCTTGAAGAAGCTAAGCTGCTTAAACGGAGGGTTTCTAAATTTGTACTATTAGAAGGTCAACTTTATAAAAAATCCTTCTCTCAGCCCCTCCTCAAATGTGTTAGTTCAGTAGATGCTGATTATGTCCTTAGGGAAATTCATGAAGGCATCTGTGGGAATCATTCTGGAGGACGATCTTTGGCACGCAAGGCTCTCCGACAAGGATACTACTGGCTCACCATGCAAGAGGATGCAACAGAATTAGTGAAAAGATGTGATTCATGCCAACGCTATGCCTACATTCAACGGCAACCATCTTCTCAGCTAAGTTCTCTTTCTTCCCCCTGGCCCTTCGCTCAATGGGGTATGGATATCCTCGGCCCTTTTCCCCCTGCAACAGGACAGCGCAAATTTCTACTAGTGGCCATTGATTATTTTACTAAATGGGTCGAGGCTGAAGCACTCGCCAGAATTACTGAGGCTAAAGTTAAAGCCTTTTTCTGGAAAGCCATTATTTGTCGCTACGGCATCCCGCACACTCTTATTACTGACAATGGCCGACAGTTTGACAACAACGCCTTTCGGACTTTCTGTGCTGACCTCGGTATCGTGCAACGGTTCACCTCCGTCGGCCATCCGCAATCTAACGGAGAGGCCGAGGTCACAAATCGCATGATATTACGAGGGCTAAGAACTAGATTGGATACATCCAAAGGAAGGTGGGTAGAAGAGCTCCCGAGTGTACTCTGGGCATACCATACGACACCCAGGGTGCCGACAGGGGAAACACCATTCAACATGGTTTTTGGGTCCGAGGCTGTTATTCCCGTTGAGATCGGCTTGCCAAGCGGCCGAGTAGAGGCATATAATGAAGCGGACAACCTCCTCAGCTTAAGAGCCAGTCTTGACCTCATCGATGAAGCAAGAGACCAGGCTCGAATTAAGAATGCAGCGTACCAACAACGGGTAGCGAGGTATTACAATACCCGCGTCCGTCCGAAGGACTTCCATCAGAGAGACTTGGTGCTAAGAAGAGCTTCGGTGTCCAAACCTATGGAAGGGGGCAAACTATCCCCTAACTGGGAAGGCCCCTATCGAGTAAGAAAGGTTCTTCACCGTGGAGCATACCAATTGGAAGATCTAGACGGACAACTAATTCCCCGAACATGGAATGCGGACAATCTTCGGCAGTATTACCAGTGATGTAATGTATTCACGTAAATGTTGAATAAGTCTGTACTTTTAAATACATATCTTTCAATAATTACTCAGGGTGACTTAAGCGGCCTCGACCACGACAAGCGGCTCGACGGCCCTGCGGTCTAAAGGACACCCCCAGGCCGGTGTAACTCACCCCTGAGGAGGTTCAAGTCCTTGACTTAAGCGGCCTCGACCACGACAAGCGGCTCGACGGCCCTGCGGTCTAAAGGACACCCCCAGGCCGGTGTAACTCACCCCTGAGGAGGTTCAAGTCCTTGACTTAAGCGGCCTCGACCACGACAAGCGGCTCGACGGCCCTGCGGTCTAAAGGACACCCCCAGGCCGGTGTAACTCACCCCTGAGGAGGTTCAAGTCCTTGACTTAAGCGGCCTCGACCACGACAAGCGGCTCGACGGCCCTGCGGTCTAAAGGACACCCCCAGGCCGGTGTAACTCACCCCTGAGGAGGTTCAAGTCCTTGACTTAAGCGGCCTCGACCACGACAAGCGGCTCGACGGCCCTGCGGTCTAAAGGACACCCCCAGGCCGGTGTAACTCACCCCTGAGGAGGTTCAAGTCCTTGACTTAAGCGGCCTCGACCACGACAAGCGGCTCGACGGCCCTGCGGTCTAAAGGACACCCCCAGGCTGGTGTAACTCACCCCTGAGGAGGTTCAAGTCCTTGACTTAAGCGGCCTCGACCACGACAGGCGGGTCAACGGTCCTACGGTCCAAGTATAACTCATCCCTAAGAAAGTTTAGGGTAACTTTGAGTTGCGCTTCAAGAATAGTCAAGTACTGGCAGGCTATCTAAATCAAACAGCACCATTGTCTTGATCAGCAAACGGGAGCCAAAAATAAAGCAAAGAAAGTATTGAACTAAACCAGATCGATAAAAAGTAACGTTCATTCACTTGGAATTAAATCTCGTCAGCAGACAGGTTTTTCACAATAAAGAGGTCCCTAAAGGGGACCGAATTTAAGATAAAGATCAAAATAAAACTCAACATTCTGGATCAGCTTTTGAAGGCCCTTTCTCAGCGTCAGGGTTGGCGGTCGGCTCCTCGGCCAGAGGCTCTTCTGCAACGAGAGTCCCAGTCGCCGCTGCTTCACCCACCACGTTTTCGACCTCCCTATCAGGAACTTCTTCATCCACGGGTCGAAAACGCTCAAGGTCCTTTAGGTTGAACTGCCGGGCCAGTATCCGCTTACATTTCTCAAAGCCCTCCACGAAAGCGTCCAGGGCGGCCTCCTGGAACTCCGCTTCAAAGTCTGGGGAGCCTTTATATTTTTCAATAGCCTCCTTGGCTATTGCCTCAGCTGCCTCCTTGGCTATTGCCTCAGCTGCGGCCACCCTTTCCTGAGCTCTGGCCTCGGCCTCCGCTATCTTTTTCTGAGCTGCAGTCTCGACTGTGGCCATCTTCTTCTGTGCCTCCACCGTTGCTGCTGCAGCTTTATCAAGAGCGTTTTTAGCGTCCTTCTCGGCTAAGACCAGCTTCTCCATAGCATCACGAGCAGCGGCCTCCGCGCTATCCGCTCGATTCTCTGTGTGCTCCAGCCTAAGGAAAGTCTCCTTTAGCTTTTCTTCCGTCGGTAGCACCCTTGCCCGGATCTCGCACAACTGGGCGTCTAAACTTCGCAGTTCCTTTTCCGCCCTCCCTCTCCAAGTCCGATATTCCTCCTGCATGACCTGAAGGTCACATAGTGCTTTGGATTCTCGGGCCCTCGCATCCGCCAATTCTTTATTCAAGCTGACATTCTGAGACTTGGTCCTGTCTAGGTCTTCACGCAGCACGAAGAGACCATTAGCTGTCTGCAAAGTGCTCTCTGTCAGTGTCCGAATTGGGTGATCAGAAGGAAAAAAAAAAAAAAAAAAAAAAAAAAGCGGACTTTACCTGCAATGCAGCGGTAAACATAGTGTCGAAGGCCTCCGCCTGTGTTGCCTTCCTCAGCTTATCTTGAAATCTGGGTAATATCGCGAGCTTAAGGACCATCTCTGATAGATAGCTCTTATGTCCGATATCCCCGCTGGGTGGTTGGGAAGCTGAGGGAGGAGCCATTGAAGTACCTGGTGAGGCGGGAGTGGGGACACCCGCTCCCGCCGGTAGCGAAGGTCCTGGCAAATCAGCCTTGGCCGCTTCTACTTCTCTTGTAGACTCACCGACGCTTTGGGCAGGAGACGAAATCGTCTCGAAAGATTCCCCCTCGGCGGGACCTCCCATAGGGCCCCCCGTCGGAGGACTCACATCCCTGTCACTGTCTTCTACTAAGGTCACCTCAGGAATCACCGCCGGAGGTTGGACTTGATTGTCCGACCCTGATTGGCGGGGTCTTTTAGATTCACCCCCCGTTGGCGTGTCATGTTCACCTCTCTCCCTTTTTCGAAGCTTGGACTCCAAGAACTCTCGAGAGAATTTCATCGCTGCAAAGTAACAAACAATAGGTCAGCTAAACTAGCGCGAATAAAGAAAGAGAAGATAAATTCTGTGAAGCTCACCGGGCGCTGCAGCCAGCGACACCGGCACGAATGAAGCCTCCCGGAGATTACTCTCCGATAACAACTCCCTACTAGGAGGGATAATTGTAGAGATTAAGGTATTGAATAGCTCGCGGTCCCTTTCTTCAATACTCGCATTTTGGTTTGAACTAGTATCCGGAGTGCCCCAATCCGTGTCTAACCCCTCCAAATGCGCGTAAAAGAACCGCGACTTCCATCCTTTAATTTTGGAGGGAAGGTTAAGCTTTAAGACTCTCTTAGGTCTCGAGGCAAAACTCCACCACCCATCCCTAACTGGGTTGCGGATTCTATATAGGGACCTAAACAGAGAAAGCCTAGCAGGGGCTCCGTGAAAAGAACAGAGAACTAAGAACGAAAATATAACACGGATAGAGTTAGGGGTGAGCTGTGCCGGAATGAGGTGGTATCGATTTAACAGATTTATGAAAAAGGGATGAAACGGCAACCGTAGACCGCTCTTAAAAAATTCCTCGTATAAAGCGATCTTACCCGGTTGCCCTCGATTAACCCTGTCCTCTGGAAGAGGGACAGAGAGTCGAATATCACCCGGAACCCCAAATTGAGCCCTAAGGTTTCTGAGGTCTTGTGGGGATATCACGGAAGCAATACCCGCCGGTCCGGCCAGTTTTGAGGTAGCCGCAGGGGGCTCCCCCTCATGACCGGCGGATGAGCAAGAAGTCCTAAAAGATTGAGATAAGGGCCTAGATACAGGTTGGGCGGATTGAACAGCGGGTTGGTCCCCGCGGATGATTACCCCTCCCAAGGTCTCTCGACGTGTCCGGAGAATCTCCTCTCGGGAGGGCTCTATCATGGGACCCTTGCCTTTTCTATCTACCGAGGGGTCCATAAAGAAAAAGGAGGGAGGAAAAGCCAACTAACCTGGGAGGAAGGAAAAGCCAACTACCCTGGGCTGGAGAGGATAAGAACTGAGGAAGACACACAAAATCGGGGACTAAAGGAAGGGGACGATCTTTTCAGCATATATAAAAGCCAGACACGACGCTTCGAACACCGCGAGGGTACATAATAACCCGTCAGTACAGCCGGACGAGTGAAAAGACGCCGTCCTTTCAGAGACACGCACCCCCCTTCTTTTTCCCTTCTTCCCAAAATGTCACTCATTACAAGCGGAGCTTTCGAAATTCAAATTTTTCCGCCCTTCTCCCTTGCATGTGCATGCCTCGCACATATACAAGAAATATGGGCGAGGGGGCATATGATATGGATGACAATGAAAATAGCTAAATTAAATAAATAAAAGATGCCCTGGGCGGTCCCCGGTTCTGGGCGGCCCCCGATCCTGGGCGGTCCCCGGTTCTAGGCGGCCCCCGATCCTGGGCGGCCCCCGGTTCTGGGCGGCCCCAGTCTTGGGCGGCCCCCAATCCTGGGCGGCCCCCGATCCTGGGCGGCCCCCGGTCCTGGGCGGCCCCCGATCCTGGGCGGCCCCTCCTGGGCGGCCCCCAGTCCGGCCCCCAATCCTGGGCGGCCCCCCTGGGCGGCCCCCGGTCCTGGGCGGCCCCCGGCGGCCCCCGATCCTGGGCCCCCTGGGCGGCCCCCTGGGCGGCCCCCAGTCTTGGGCGGCCCCCTGGGCGGCCCCCGGTTCTGGGCGGCCCCAGTCTTAGGCGGCCCCCGATCCTGGGCGGCCCCCGGTCCTGGGCGGCCCCCAGTCTTGGGCGGCCCCCAATCCTGGGCGGCCCCGATCCTGGGCGGCCCCCGGTCCTGGGCGGCCCCCAATCCTGGACGGCCCCCGATCCTGGGTGGCCCCCGGTTCTGGGCGGCCCCCGGTTCTGGGCGGCCCCCAGTCTTGGGCGGCCCCCAACCCTGGGCGGCCCCCGGTTCTGGGCGGCTCCCAGTCTTAGGCGGCCCCCGATCCTGGGCGGCCCCCGGTCTGGGCGGCCCCCAGTCTTGGGCGGCCCCCAATTCTGGGCGGCCCCCAATCCTGGGCGGCCCCCAATCCTGGGCGGCCTCCAGAGCTTAAGCGATCCCCCGGTTTAAGAACAACCCCCACGATAAAATGATTAAAAAGAAATAAACCGTCACATCCGGAACAGAAATCGAGAGATGCCAAAATCATCATGCCTTAATTGGTTCGCATAAGACAAACCCCCTAAAGGGGACATTGAACCTCTATTTTAGAGCCAGATCCCTTTTCCCTCACCCTGACGTCTCCACTACCTCTGACATTCCTTTGGGATAATCAAGATCATCATGAAAAGGATTCCTTCATGAGCAAGTTTCTTAATATCCTTATTAAGAATTATCACTGATAACCACGTAGTGCAAGATGAACGCCTGCCCTACACGTGGACGTCCACGATAATTAAAAATAAAAAGTCAAAAGAAAAGAAGGATAAAGGGGGAACGAGGGGAGGGGGGGGGGGGAATCATCTTCTTCTTCCAGAGAAAATGAAAAGAGAGATCTTAAGAAAAATCCAAGACAAGAAAATCCGGTGATCCAGCATCAACAGTATGGATCCCGTATGAGCAGCTTTTAAATCCTTGGTGTAGATGCATGTTTTATGCGCCACGATTTCAGAAATGCATTTATTACCTTAGTGGGAAGAGAGAAGGTATGATTTACAGTGTACAGATCCAAGCATAGAAACCCTGTGTCTTCCTTACCATGCAATTAATTTTAGCCCAAATTATTTTAGCTGCTTGTCTTTTTATCAATGCATCTAATACTTGAGTCTAGAGGTTGATATATGTGCACATTCTTGATGCTATAGATTCTAGAGATCATCAATTATATTAGATATTAGATCATGTACTCTGTTTCACTGATTCTCTCTCTCTCTCTCTCTCTCTCTCTCTCTCACTGTGTGCGCGCGCGCGCGTGTGTGCATGGACACCCCTGGGACACATGCACACAGAGATTGGAGAGAAGGAAAAAGGTGGGAGGAGGGGGGGAGAGAGAGTGAATGGCTTATATTCTTATGTGGAGTGATATGAATCTCTTCACAGCTTTCTTCTATCTGTGTAGATTGATTCTTTTGCTGTTGCTCGAGATAGTGAGATGCATGAAGCTACGCGTAGGATTTTGTCAGTAATACTACGTCAGGTGGTTTTTTCTTTTTTGCCTTATTGTTTCACCTCCATCTCAATAATTTTATCATATTTTCTATGCATCATTTTTACGAATCGCTATGTTTTATTTTCATTCAAGCATTATGTGGATGGTAGATTGATCTAGATATTTGGGTTGGCAATGTAAATTTTTTGATATTTCTTAAACTGATAGAAATATAAAGAACAAGGTAGATGAAGTTCTAGAGTTGATAAGAGACATAGAAACCTTATTCATTTATTATTGATAAAACATAATATTGTGTGGATGATTCCTTTCTTTCCCTTTCCAAGTCATACTGTCTGACGCATGCTAGAGTTAAGCACCTATAAAGCTGACGCTATAGCATAGAGATTGTGTGAGCTGATGCTATAGTATAGAGATTGTGTATTCATAGAATTTAAATTGAAATTGGAAATTAAGATGGGTGCTAGAAAAGATCATGATAATTTAGTCATTCTGGTTAGAACACTAGTGGCTCAGTTTGTCCAAGCAGTTTTGGGCATTGCTTAGTGCCACCTTAGTAGGATTTAGGACATGAAAAGGGAAAGGAAAAAAAATGGAAATTCATGTGTGTAAATTGAACAATATGCTTTTCTATGCTTGCAAAGCATAAATTTTATTAGATTGCTAATGAGGAAGAATAATGATACATTTGTAATTAATTGAGTACTTTACATAATCACAATTTTAATAAAGATATTCTGGCTTTTTTGTACCTGTTCTCAGTGGCTGGTGTCACTATATTAATTACCCATCGGTGATGTCATGTTTAGATTAAAATAGTAGAGTTGAATGATCATCTTAGCTGCTTTTTCATGCTTAAGCATTAAGTTGGGGTTAAGAGTTCCAAAATCATCATGAAGTTCAATTATTCTGAATCACTCCCCCCCCCCCCCCCCCCCCCCCCAAAACAAAGGTATTTAATTGAGAGTTAGTAAAAAAAAGTTGTGGCAACCTTTTTGTACATTGCCATCAAATACATATTACTAAAAGGTTCCTTATTCAAAATAGTATACAGTTTGTTAAGTTGGCTGAGTCTTAACTGTGATTATAGATTATAAATTGCAAGCTCTGTATTACTGGCAAATTTATTTTGTGTTATAAATTTGTGCTAAAAGGTAAGCTTTCAGTGATAGAGATGTGTAATTACTGAGCTACCAACATTTACCTCTCTAAAACGTATTCGATAGAGTTGATCTGGCCAGGTGCCCATTTCTGAGAAAAGGATATTGTATTTGTCAAATTTCACAACTTAAGATGTGATACAGTTCTCTCTCAAAAAATACATGATATAGGTGCTCAACTTATTTGCCTATGCTTCTTCCTATGGATATGCTGGAATGGTTTTAAGTTTGTGGATGTTTTCAGTTCAGTTTTTGATACCAGCTTCAATGATTGAACGTTCTTTATTTTCTTCCTTTTTTATTGAGATGGTGTTGAACTTGTGATAGTGTTGTTAGTTGTTACAGTTGTGTGATTTAAATATATCAAGCCATTAACGCAGAGTCTGCTTTTTTGCAGATTGATGGATTTGAGCAAGAAAAGAAAGTAGTGGTTATAGCTGCAACCAATAGAAAGCAAGACCTCGATCCTGCCCTCATCAGGTGAACTTCTATGATGCTTTTTTCTGTGTGGAGTCAAGTGGAAGTTGCTGGATGTGTCATGGTGTCATAGTTCTTTCTCTATGTTATGCATGCTGGCTAATTGATAAGAACAATCAACTTTTGCATGTTAAGTTTTACATGTGTATCTTGTCTTCCAGCCGCTTTGATTCGATGATTTCGTTTGGTCTACCCGACCAAAAAACTCGTGAAGAAATAGCTGTCCAGTATGCAAAGCACCTAAGGAAGTCTGAATTAGTTCAATTTGCCTCAGCTACAGAAGAGTAAGTGCTTAAACAAAGTTAAACATCTTTTACCATGAGTGAAGATAGTTACTCAACGGCATATGGTTTGTTGAACTTTTTTTCTTCCTTCCATTCTTTTTTTAGAGTCTAATTAATGGTCTGCTTTAGATATCTTTATCTCATTAAAGCAAGTTCTTCAAGTCCGTTTCTCTGAACTAGTTTTATTGCAGAACAAGGGTGTGAGATGCTTGGAAGGCTGCCTTGACACTAGTTGAACAGAATTGAACTTTTTCAGGGCCATTATTTGTTGGCTAAGGCCCAATTGAAATTTAAAGTAAAGAGAGGAGAAACATTTGGAGAGATAATTACTAGAACAGAAATTTTCCAGAACCCTTGATTTCTGAAAAATAAGGGTTTTCTGTTCCATTTGGGCGGTGGTTTTCCTTATGTAGACTGCTATGAACCAAAGTTTCCCATCATGATTAATATTTCTCTTCATTGCACCACTACTCAAAACCCTATAGAGATCTTATTGCTAAATGAGATGCTTTTTGCCTTAATGGTAAATTGGAGACTTGGACATGGTAACTGGCACTGCATAACCAACCATATCTTATCTGGGAAACTACTATCAATTTAGAAGGCAGTTTGCACTGCAATGAAAACTGTGACATTATGGGAACTGTGGTCCATCTCATCCCTCCACCGTTCATGCATCTCACATTCTCAATCATACACATTATTGTTGTTTTTTCTTCTCATGTACAAGACATCCCTAATGTTAGGATAGCTACGCATTTAAGATTCATGAGGGGATGTTTGGATGCCCAGGGCCCTTTTATGCTAATTGCCTGCGCGCATGTACAGGTCTTTCTTTTCAAGAAGAAGTGAGAAAGAGAGAGTCAGAGGGATGGTGAAGCCTTTTAATCGCCATGTTTTGATTTTCTGGGAATAAAGAAAATCACCTTTTAGGTGGGACAGCCTGTCACCAAAATATCAGGATTGGTTGCTTTGGTTGCTTGACAGAATTTCCAATCTCTCCAATTTTTTCTTGCCTTCTTAACTGCAAACACTTAGATGGTTCAGTGGATTTGTGGACATGTGAATAGGGCATCCAAACAGTCTCTCATCTCTCTACTGAACTGGTCCAACTGTACAATTGAAGTTATAATTTTACTACTAACAACATGTAGTATTTTTTCAAAAGTTTTACTGCAAACAGCTCTACCAAACGGGACCTAAGTTGAAGTTATGATTTTCTCTATTTTATATCTATCAGGTTTGATGTTATCTCATTATTTACATGACAATGATAATCTGGTGATCAATAGGGGTGCATTCTTGGCATGGCCATAGGATCAATTAATGGACAACTGCATTGTATCCCAATGATGAACCTGATTTCCATGCCTATACAAGTCGCTATTTTTCCATTTATTGTTCTGTACCAATAAAATGTGTATAGATGCGATACACAGGGAGGAAATTTCAATGTTACATGACCAAAAATAGTGCCATGAGGGCTTTCTTGAGTGCTAATATATTTATATAGGGAGGGGTGCTTAGCCATCTTTTTTATATATGGCATGAGGGCATTCTTGTCTAGAAAAGTGAAAAAATACCCTTAATGAGATAATAGTTGGTTAAGTAATAGTTGCATTAATGGTGGGTTAAGCAAGTGCTAACCAGACAGTGAATTACTTTGTTCATTGGATAGATGGACAAGGGGTGAAGTAATCAAACAGGTGGTTAACCATTCAGCATGCAAACAAGGCCTTGTTGAAAAACGCTTGCTTGCTTTATGTTAATTTTGTTGGTACTATTACTTACATTGATAAGCTAAAAACTTTCTTTTGGCGCTTCAGTCTTTGTATAGAGCATTGGAATAATGCTCTCTGAATGGTTAAAAACCTTTGAATTATTCATGATTTTTTATTGGCTGAATGATTTTCTGAACTGCTGCCTGTAACAAGTCAATTAAATATTTGTTTAATCATTCCAAAATATTCACAGATTCTATGATTTATTCTAGATTGATTCAAGAAATCTTTATGAATTACAAAGTTATTGGTCACATAAAGGTGTTGTGTAAAAACTCATTATCCTCTTTATCAAAGGAAAAGCTGGGGTTCAATGCTTCAACAATTCTCAGGACTCATAAGGGTTACATGCCTTGGGATTCTCAATTCAGTTTTACAAAAAAGAAAACCTCTAGGGAGGTGCCAGCCATCATCTGGCCCATGATTTGCAAGTGCAAATTTCTTTTGGCAACATTTGATTCTGTATAAGAAAAAGTTTAGTCTTGAGCACTAAACTTCCAAAAGCAAGTACAAGCATATTATGTTTGTGTTTCTCAAACCATGATCACAATACATGATGCTAGGAAAAATAGTGAGGTGATCCTGTACTTCCCTTTTTTTTGGTCATTGTGTCATCATGGACCAATAATGCCAATCTTTTGATATTTGATTGTATGAAAACTACAATGATTCTTTCCCATATAAACCAACCTCATATAAGGAGAGCTAAAGATTTTGCAATAATTGCAACGAATCCTTTTAGAAGATTAAAAGCACAAAAGGGGTAAAGGTCAAAACAAGTTGAAAAAGACTAGCCTTGATTGGAAGGCCTTCATTAGCAGGAAAGAATGTTGAGAAGGCTTTTGATTTTCATCATGCCCTCCCAATTTACATGGTTTTAAGATTTCTTAACTTAATATGTGTACTTTAAATTTTCTTGTCATTATGACATATGCAAGGGATGTGGTTGTTCATGAAGTAGATGTCAGCTGGCTATGTAATTTATGCTCTAATATAATTGGTATATTATGGGCATGAAATGTTGTAGTTCATTATAGAGCGCCAGCACCAATTTTGCCTGATCTACATACTATCTTCTTTTAGCAGTCAAAATTAGGTTGTGCCTTCTTGACATGATCGCCTATCTGTGAATGACCGTAGACTGCATGTTGTGTTTTAGAATGTCCGGGAGAGATATCAGGGATGTGTGCCAACAAGCTGAAAGACATTGGGCTTCCAAGGTATAACTACGATACTTTCTCCCCGACTAATTGTTACTTCTGCCATGGTTTATGTGCTTACCTATGACTGCATGCTTGTCATAGCTGATACGAGGCCAAGCACCGAAAGAGGTTGAAGGTGGAGCAAATCTTCCCCCTATTGAAGAGTATATGAAGTGTGCTGAGCAGCGGCGAGCAGTTCTGTTAGCTACGGCGGAAATTAGTAAAAGCTCCAGCTCCCCATGGAAGCCCTTGGCACTCGCATGAGGATATTATTATTATGTGGCGACCATTATTTTCTTTTTCTATAACTGGTTAAAAAAAGGTTTTTGAAATGACAAGTGAAGTTGCTTACCAGCGAAGAGGAAACTATAGAGCAAGAGTCTTTCGTACAAATTCATCCCTCATCTCTTTTAAACCTTATTGTAACCCTTTTGCAACTCCCTTGCCTCTTCCCCCGCAACTCCCTCTCACAAAAAAAAAAAAAAAAAAAAAAAAGGATGCTGTTACTGTATCCGCTTTTGCAAGAGTGGAAGCATGGAATGCGTCCATAGTTTTGAAAAGCTTTGTACGACTTAATTTTGTAATTGAAGTCAAGAATGATGTCTCCTTAGCCTGTGTTTTCCGATGCAATTTTTCTTTCTAGATATACTTTCACACTGTGATGAAGTGATATGAGTTCACGGTGATTAAATGCTGCCACTCCATATTAGTCACATAAATTTGGTTTGTTCAAGCTGTGTAACCCAATTGATTTGTTTCGCTATTTAATTTTAACTCGGTTTGTGGTTGGGTGGGATCAAAACATCAAGATCGTGGTGTTGCTTAAGGTTGTCTGGGGTGTTATAAGCTTCATGGCTCGACCCAATCCTACAGCATCTGACCTTTACAGTGCTAAAATTCTTTAAAACATCTTATATTTTTAATCGGTACCGAACAACAGCTAATATCGAAGAGCCATAGAAAAGCCGGATCGGTTATCAATAGTTAAAAATAAAAACCGACTAGATTTGAGGCAACATGATGTGTGTGTATACTTGATCAAATCATAGTTGTCCAAGTCAAAGTCTTGGAAAATTTCCGGTCGTTTTGCTTTCTGGAAGATGGCGTGGTGCGGTTGACTTGTGAACGATTTTTCGTCGTCTACTGCTCGCGATCCTGGGATGCGAGAGGACTTCCCTCCTCTTATTCATGGATGTGGAAGCCGATAAATTAAACGGCCTCTCCTCTCTCTCGCCCTCGCGCGCGTGCACACCCACACCCATGCGCAAAATTTCTCCTGTCTAGGCTTTAAATTTTTTTTTTTTTTCTTGAGTGAACTAATTTCACTCAATATATATAATCATATAATATTGCATGTCAATTATTTATTTTTTTGAAGAGTTAAAACTCTTTAGTAGATGCACCGTTTTAATCGCTGGAAAGTTTGAAACAGGGTCCAAGTTGGGCTGGCAATCCATGCCAAATTGTCCACTGGATCTGGTAAATCACCTTTTAAAGCCTAGGTGGCGGATTGCGTGATCCGGCCCTTCTTGTGCCTAATTATATCAGGCTCATTCCCTAATATAAAATTTCAATAAAAATTAACAAATAAATATTATAATTTTTATATTAATAAAATTTTCCATTATCTTTTAAATTTATACCTATCATTAAAATAATTAAAATTTTAAAATTATATATATATATATATATAGTTATTATAACACTTAAATATGGGACTAATGGTACGGAGGTAGAGATGGAACGGTAATTAACGGAATGGGATGAAATATATTTATTTTTATAATCATTTTTATTTTTATAAAAAATAAAAAAAATTATCTCGAACGAGATTAGGTGGGATAGATCCTTACTCTATTGGTTTAAATTGCCATTCGAAGCAATTGGTCGTAGTTAGAAAAGTTGGCATTCTCCAATTGACTCCTCACAGAAGAAGTAATAATTAGTATTACTCTTTGGTAGGCATTTCGGAGCATGGATTTACGTTGCTAAGCTGCGAAAAATTTGCTTCGCTGGCCAGGAGCTGGCTGTTAGATCGATCCATGGAATTGAGTAAGATGAATGCTGAATGCATCCACGTTAGGCTAATGTCATACCAGATGCCAAACGCCAAGTGGGTGGACTATCAAATCCCCAGACATTGGTGGTTGGTTGGCTGCTACATTATTTAAAAATTAAAGATTAAGCCATTCCCATCAAAAGGATTGCAATCATCATTGACTTAACCAAGTGGATTGCAATAAAAAATTTTTAAGTGCTCATATAAAAACAAGCAACATTTAAAATAATGGTATCTAATTATTCAAAAAAATTATCAAATATTTTTATAAAAAAAATCAGTATAAAATTTAAAAAATCTTCTATATTTTAAGATTTTAAAATTAAATTTGAACTTAACCAAGCCCCGACCAATACTCCAGGCTTTCTTCGGATCGAGTTTAGATAGGATCAAGCAACATCTTTCTACCTGGTTCCAAAATTTTTAGGGCTTTAATGTCGTCCGTAATGCTGTTTAGATAGCGGTTTATTTGACGGCATGATTATTCCATAGGATAGTGCAGAAGATGATGGATCGAAGGAAAAGGATGGAGATGGTAGACTAGTCAAATTAAAAATGGTAAATGATCTTATTGCCCAGATATTCATGTATAATCTCTAGAGATTCTCAGCCTGTCGATGTTTGATGGCTGTTAAGCTAGACATCGAGAGAGCTTATGGCAGACTGAGTTTGACATTTCTACGACGAACACTTCATGAGTATGGCTTTGTGGCTCTCTTTATAGACTGGATCATGGCTTGCGTTCACTAGCCATCATTCTCTCTTATCATTAATGGTAGCCAAACTGGTTTCTTCCACTCTGCTATGGGGTAGCGTCAGGGATATCCTCAATCCCCTTTTTTGCTCATTCTTACCGCTGATGATTTATCTCGTGCTTTCTACCAGACATAGCATGATTTATGCCTTGCCCCTTTCATTATGGGCCCCCAAGGCCCCTTGCTTTCTCATCTATTATTTGCTGATGACTGTATATTGTTGGGATAGGCTACGACCACAATGCTTTAACTTTCGCATCCATCATTCAGTCCTATTACCGGGCCTCTGGTCAAAAGGTTAATTTCAATAAATCCATGCGAAGACTATTCCTGCAACAGGGAGGCTATCATTCGCACCTTGGGCATCACTACTCAGGTTGACCGGCTATCTTACCTAGGGATCTCTATTACGGGAAGACGTCCATGAGGCAACGATTACAGTGACCTTGAGCACCGTGTTCGTGACCACATTGATGGTTGACAGGTTACTGGTCTATCCATGATGGCTCGGATCACCCTCTTGCGCTCGGTCCTCGCCTCTCTTCCTCTCTATATCTTATCCAATGCTGCTATCCCGATGACTTATCTGAGAAAGATTGAGAAATGCTTTCGGGATTTCTTGTGCGGCTCTATGCAGGACGACCATGGTATTCATCTACTAGCATGGGACACTGACTGTCAGGAGAGAGGCTTTGATTGCGAGGCATGCTACTCATTTTTTATTTGATCCACATTGCTTGTGGAGCTCCTTTATGCATGCCAAATACGGTGATTGGATTCCTTCCATGGATTTTTAGTCTACCCATGGATATTCTTTCTTCTAGAAGGAGGTGTGTTGGCATGCTATGGATATTCTCAACAACATCTCATGGATGATTGGTGATAGTGCTTCTGTAGATATTTTTAGGATACGTGGATTGTTGATCTCCCCTATCACGTTGGCCTACTTTTTTTAGCACTGATGTTCCCAGCAGTATGAAAGTCAATGCTTTGATCACTCAAAATCACTCCACCTGGCATATTCCCACGATGTCCCGGTTCTTTGGTGAGGAGCTCTCTCGCTGGATTCTCATTATTCCTCTCATTGCAGGTCACTCCTTTGATACCAAATTATGGAGGAGATCCTGTATATCTAGAACTCCTACTAGGGACTTCATGAAGATCTATAGGCCACAGCCTCAACACACGATGGATGTGGCTTGGATTTGGCAACTTTCCATCCATCCCAGGGTTTGACTCTTTATTTGAAAGCTTACATGGGACTGCCTTCCTACCTGCTCCTTGCTCTCTAGGAGGGGTCTGTCCATCCAGTCTACTTGCCTATTGCACGGTCAGGAAGAAAAGACTATTGATCATGCTATCTTCACCTACCCCAGAACGAGACAAATCTAGCAGATTATAGATCACCACCTTTGGAAGGATGGTACTGGTCCTCCACGTATATCTTTTCTATAGTTTATCTGTCAGGAAAGTCGGAGGGATATCCAGCAGCAGGGTGCTACTTGGGCCTATTTAGCCTATAAGATCTGGTTATCTTGGAACCTGCTTGTTTTCACTGATAATATTATTACTTCCCACATGATAGTTAGGAAAGCTCACTCTTAATCTGCTAAGTACGCACTCTATCATTCTATTTTTGACTCTGATAGCTCTGGCCTCTGGGGCTCTCCTGCTGCCTCGGCAGCGCACCGACATACGATTTTCATCTCTTGGGAGCCCCCACCTTCAAGGTTTGTCAAAATCAACTCTGATGGAGTTCTGTTGGTGACGGGGGATTCAGCCTTCTTAACTCTTCTGTTCCTATGGCCGAACTTTATGTTGCTTGGGCTGGCATCTCCTATGCCACTCGTATCCTTTGAGCTAGCAATCTCTTTATCGAGGGAGACTCTCTTACTGTCATACGATGGCTCAGACGAGATTTTTGCGATCATCCGCCAATAAACCCCTTGCTCCACAACATTCGGACTATCCTTCAGGATGCTCACAGAGTCCAGATTTATCATACCTATCGAGAAGCCAACTTTGCGGATGACTGGATAGCCGCCTTTGTTGGCTATCACTTTGGCTTCTGGAGCTGAAAGTAGGGAGAACCCTACCCTATTGTACTAAAATAAATCTTATTTTCTGATATTTCGGGTTTGACTCGCACTAGAATGGTGTGATCACCCGCTTGTACAAAAAAAAAAGGTTAATGATTGTGTAAGCCCCTATAAAACTTAAACATGGCATTCATACAACTTATCATTTTCATCATGCTACCAAGTTTCATTCTCCAACCTTATTGCGGCATATCATATTAAGAATGCAAGAATGCGGTCTTTGAGATGTTATGGATTCAATCTCACTGCGTGCAAAAATAATGTTGTATATACCTCATCCTTCCCAAAGCTTACAACATTACGATATCATGCACACGACATTATTATATTATATGGTAAGTGTTTTTGGATTCCATGCATACCAAACAGCTTAATCGTTGATATCTAGTTATCTTATAATATGATAATTTTATATCATCAAAAATAATATCACTCCCATTTTTGTTATCAAACACCTTCTTAGGCGTTTGATAACATAATTATGTTTGATACATATTTATAGTAATTTATCTTATAGTACCTCATGAGATTATCTCAGAAAAGAATGGTTATCTACATTACCAAAGATGTAGTAATTTGATAAATTTTTTTTGACAAAATTGCTCTTGCTTCCTTTAATCACTCTTGCTTCCTTTAATCGCTCTCTACTCGCCTTCTCTTCTGCCGACCTTGTTGGAACCTCCATGTCGAAGATCACGAGCCAAAGGTCCCGAGCCATACCCTCTTCTGCCGAATCGGATCGCTGATTTCCATTGCCGAGGGGCTCAACAGCCCTACGTCGTCTCCAAATCGAATATTATTTATAAATATATATTTTTTAAAATATTATCATTTATAAATATATTTTTTTAATTAAATAATAATAATATAAATTTTTAATAAATTTAATTTAAAAGTATTTTAAGAATTTGATATTATATGACTAGTAACCTGTTTATCATACCAAACATAGTAATCAATATTATTGTAGCATTACATGTATATACTAAATATAGTAATCAACATTACTAGTAATCATCTTGTAAGTAATCCATATTATTATTTAGGATTGCTGGGATGCACCAAATGCAACCTCTCCTTAAATAGCCTACGCACTAAAATAGGTCAAAGCGTGCACTTAGGCTTCGGTTGTTTTAATCACGAGGAATGGTTAGGCGTATGTAGCCAGTGGAGTTTGATTCGTATTGATGTTGACGTAATCTCAAAGGGCTACCCTATGAACACAGGTTGGAGACAATGGAACAGAAGCTCAACTCAACAACGACGTTGCTCAACTACAAGAACAAGAAATGCAAGACGTTTGCAAGCTTTGCATCTCAACCCCATCAACTTGATCATCAAGATAAAACATAGTATTTTTGCATTGTTATCTCGATCATGAAACACGGTACCAATGGGTACGGCTTTATACCTATGACAAAGCACTAGGAACCATGTCCCAAGAATCAAGAGAGCACATAGCAAAACTTAATAATCTCAATAATAGTTCCATACCAAATATATTATGCTATATTAAATTGAGATTCGATATTAATGCATATTGAGTCTCAATATATTAAACCAATCCATATAAGGCATATCAATACTGTACCAATATGATATTGAAAAACTAAAACAATGCACTTTGCACCGTATCCCAAGAATCAAGAAAACTATAGCAAAACAATACTAGTTAAACTATTCCAATAGGAGGGCAGTGATCAGACTCAAACCATTCAGGAGTTGCTCAAGATTACAAAGTACAATCAATTCTCTCTTCATTTTCTATGCAATAAACTTTCTGATTGATTGAGACTTGAGAGAGAGGGGGCAAAAGGAAGAAAGAGAGGCCACCCTTATTCTGATCGCTTATCCTTCCTTAAAAACAACGGTAGTTTATAATTTCAAATGTAATATTACAAGAGATGCTGGTCAATGTGCTAAATAAATCCAAGATATTCTCTATCGCATGGTGTGGACTATTCACAGCCCAAATTTTGGTTGCGAAAAATGTCTAAAGAAATATATGACCATGAATATCATATGAAATTTCTTTTCTTAAGTGATCTACTCCACTTTGTAATCTAAGCCAACTCCATACTTCCATGCTTCCAAATGCCGTCTCCATTCATATTTCTTCTTTTGTGGGAGGAATTCCATCCATGGCCTTTGGCAAGAAAGCATAGGTAAGTCAGCAAAAAAATAGCATGTAAGCTTTTTATGGGTAAAGAATACAAAAATGTTGCAGCTGCAAGTAACTTGCTATGCAATACATGATACTTTACCAAATGACTGGATCAGCAAGGCATGAAAGAAATGTGTAGTAACCAAGTATGGCAAAATGCACAGACCAGCCAAGAATAACATCAACTCCGACCTGGAGAAAATATGGGACAAAGAAAAACATCACTAGTGTTAAGTTACAACCAGGCAGCCTTTTCTCGATGGAAGAAAATAGATGCAGTCACGGAAACCATATTGAAGAAGGGGAAAAAAGGTTGGTGAGTACATCATCATTCTCTAAGTAACAGATAAAATTTGTTATGTATAAATTCCTCCAATAAGCACTTCATATATATATATATATAGAGAGAGAGAGAGAGAGAGAGAGAGAGAGAGAGAGCAGTCAAGAATAACATTAAACAGTCACCATTCTCTAAATAATAGGTAAGATTCATTAATCATTACGTATAATTTTCTGCGCTAGGCACTTTGTGAGTGAGAGTTGATGATTGAAGAAAGTGACAACACAGATAACCGAAGAAAAGTGAACCTAGCCTCCAGTGCTGACCTCATTCACTAGCTTTATGGCATATAATCGTGCAAAAGAATTCAGTGTTTTTATTCTACATAAGATCAACTCCTATGCACCAATCTTGATACCAATTGATGATTGATCACTTATCACTATCTTGAAAGGGCTCATTAAATATCAGGGGAACCTCTTTTTGATGCAATGGCCATTGTTAAGGATCACCAAGTGAGTTGGACCAGAGCTCCAGAAGAATTTCAAAACATGTACATACATTTGGTTACGCTAAACCTTTGAACAGCAAAAAGTCCTGTGAAATTTACCTCAAATCTGATAAGGCTGTAGCAATCATTCAGGTCATCCGCTCCAGGTGTATAACAGTAAAACTTGTTGACTTGCAACCACATGACATAAACTCTATTCTTCCCCACATAGATTAAGGACCACAAGGACATGTCAGCACCTAGAATCCCCTTTTGTCAGTCCATGACGTGTGTCACCATTCCACTCAAAAAACTTGAAACCTCATGAATCTATAGATGATGACCAGTGGACAGCAAACATCACAATCTATCAGGTGAAGCAGCTGACAGAGAGCTCTATTCTTAACATTAATAGATTTGACACATACAGTTCGTTTCTTTTTCCCCTAGAAATTAAGTGTTAATAACTGAATATCTCCAAACCTGACCAGAATCAACAGCTAGTTGCAGAGTATTTTCCAGAAACTATGGGTGAGTGTGTAATTGGCATTAATATGCTACAGCTTTGCATTTAAGATAGACATCTTTGGCCAGGTTCAGGATAATCTATGCTAACAGCGACAGAATTTTGGTAGTTGGCTCCATTATCCCAATCAACATACAAGAAAATCATGGAACTTCTTGATGGTACCAAACATGAAGTTCTTATGAAACATCTTTCATGGAGGTTTCCTCTGCATCAACAACTATCGAAGAGAGAAAAGACATGCATCAAAGAGTTACATGACTAGCTTCAGTTCACTGGCTGAACTGTCCACTTTGTAATGTTCAGGATAGAGTAAAATGGCTTTTGTGTAGAGAGGACAAAAAAGGAGGTGCATGCCTAATACTATTGATGAAGGCAGTAACAAAGATTTTTAAAGGTTTGGTTGAAATAATTGACATAAGAAAAAAATATTTGAAATAAAGAGATAGATTGGTAATGTTCAGGATAGAGTAAAATGGCTTTTGTGTAGAGAGGACAAAAAAAGGAGGTGCATGCCTAATACTATTGATGAAGGCAGTAACAAAGATTTTTAAAGGTTTGGTTGAAATAATTGACATAGAAGAATCCTTATCCCATGAGCTAGAGTTTATGCAATTCTAATGCAGTGTCAGATAGACATGAAAACAATAAAAGCAAAGGAAATATGGAAGAGGACACAAAGTAGACTAAATGTATTTGAGGCAATTCAATTTAGGTTTGTCTTCTTATAAACAAATGAAAACGAAAGGGAACAAAGCCCTCCAAATATGTGCATATGTACATGTATCCTTACATGCATAGTTACATATTTAGTTAAGAATCACAGATAAACAATCGACTCCGGAAGCACAACAGAGGAAAAGAGATTATTCTGGTCCCCTGAGGTTTTTCTTATTAAAGTAAATTTAGGATCTGAAGTTTCATTTAAAGAGATGAAAGTCCACCAGTAACCTTCCAACAAGAATTCAATATGCCATAGAAAAAGCTTAGATGAATGCAAATTAGACTATTGACTGCTGCCACTGGAAGAATGAAGGAGTGACCACTTCAATGAATCTGATATAATCAGATGAATGGTGAAGAATCTGATGCAAATCCCTACGATCTAATTAGGATCTGGGATATCTGATGCTGACTGCTGGCTGGATAGAATTACTGTGAGAAAATAAAGGAAAGAAGGATATGAATTTTTAATGATTGATGCAATTATTAAATCCAACAGTGGGATTTGCTTTGGAAAGCAAAGAACTTTGAAGCTCAGGCTAAGTGTCCTAGACAATTACCATAAAAGATGAGAGATTAGATATACAATGCTGCATTATTCTACTATTATAGCAGAAATGTCCTACTTAGTTATAACAGGCACAAGCCCTCACAGCATGTGCAGAAAGTAGAATCAAAGCAATGTATATACTATATATGCATCTACGAGAATATCTTATATACTAATAGCAACATCATACAATGCTTCCGAAGCACTCCTCCACTTAATCCATCCCACTTTAACTCTATGATTCACATATTTACCTATTTCACCTTCTTGCTGGATATTGGATTAAGACCTCATTCTAATAATTTAAGAAATGCTGGTTTATTTACATCTTGCAATTTTAAGTTTGTTTCTTAGGCTATCAATCAAGACAATATGAAAAATATGTCTTTTTGTGCCAAGATTTGAATTCTTCATATCCTAGCTCACAATTTCCATATAAGCTAATTCCTCTCTCAAGAAATCTTACTACTAATTCTAATAAGTTTTTGAAAAGAATTGGGTGAGGAGGGCATAATTGCATGTTTTATGTATGATAGGCCTTTAAATTCTGATCTTTGGATGTTGATTCTTGGAGGTAATATAATCACTTTGTGGGGAAAAAAAATACATGAAATAACAAAATCAACTGTAGATCAACTTACGAAACTCCAAGATTAAGAATATCCTTTACCCAAACATCACCTTTCTTCTCAAATCCACATCTATTCTGCAGAGAGAACAAAAAGAGGTACAACAATATCACTAGATGCAGATAAGAGCTGGTTGCATCAGAGCATAACCCAGTCAGCACAGAGCCACTAATGATTTTAGAAACCTACGGGATTGAACTTAATTGCAATAATCTCTTCAATGTCTTGTTCTGACAGAATTCCAACTTGAACAAGATCCATAAGTTCTTTCCTTGAGATATTCCACTCCTGTTCTCTCTATTGAAAGAAAAGTAAACTACATTAATATTTGATAATAGAGATGATATAACATTAACAAGTCAAAGAAATAGTGCAATAAGCATATAAAAGCAGTAAAGCACCCCTTTAAGCAGATTCCTTTCAACAATCCCAACTCGCAAACCTTTGGAAATGAGTGCTGTAGCAACAAATATACCCAAAGTGCCACCTCAAACTACTACATCAAACTGAGACTTAAGATTTTTATCCTCCCTGGATGAACTAAAAATTCGAGATACGACTTCAGGAACTTTCTGTGTCTGCAAAAGACAAGTTTATATGAAACTGATTGTTTGAAATCTCTTGAAAAAACTGAAATTCTGTAGTTACATTAGCACAACATTTTACATTTTTTGAGCAGCAACAACAGTGCAAAAGCAGAATATCGGTCACTATTATGTATCATACTACCAATGGAACTAATGCCGCATCTCATGATCCCTTATGAGCACATTTGTGGCATGATCATTCCATTGAAAAAAAGAAAAAATTAAGGTAGAGAAAAAAAAAACACTAAAGAGCTTTTCCAGGCAGGTTTTACATGATGGAAAACTTAAGGCTCGCATATCCTTAATAGAAATGGATCATTTCTCTAATTGCAAGTTTAAGAAGCACATGCATGCGATAATGTATGGAACTTAAAACAACAAAACTGGCAATACCAATATAGAAAATTCCAATCTTACCTTGTGGAGCATCACAAATACTAGACCATAGTTGATCCAGTCTCTTCAAAGCCTGATATGAGCCAGCCCCCCAGCTCCACCTACTTCATCGCTTGAAGAAATCCTTTCCATTATCCTCTACAAATTTGTTACACCTTTATTTTAGTTTTACCTTATATTAAACACTAAGTAGTAAAAGAGAACAATAGAACCTATAGATAGTGAAAGAAAATTGGTACAGTTAAAAGGACAAATTGAATTAGAATACAAACCTCGCAAGTAGAAAACACTCGAAACATAAGTTTGCGGAGAATATAAACTGTTATACATATTTTCTTGAAGTCAAAGCTAAGACCAAAATGTCAATACAATTTTGTAACAATACTCACAGAAAAGTATCAATCAAGAGCTTTTTGCCATCATGAATTCTAAAACCATATAAATATACAGAAAAAGCACTCTGCAACAATTTGCAAGTTAATCAGAAGAGAATTATAGCAACATTATTGATAGCTTGGACTTCTTTCTCTCCAAGGATTCTTCCTATAAATCATTGTTTCTGACAAACATATTGAGATTGGAAAAGAAGGAATTTAAGAGCACATATGATGAGAGGAAGAAAATTTTTGAGCAGTCTAATGCAATATTCAACCCAAAGCTAATTTCCTCTTTATAGTAAACCTTCGAATCAAAGACCATTGTCTCCATACCAAATCCCATCCTGATATCACATTGCTACATTGTTGGCATGCTCAATATACAGGTTGGTTTGGCATACCAAAACATGATATGCACTAGTACTGAGTCTTAGCTTGGTACTGCTACAACAAACCATGCTTCAAATCAAAGCAGATCACATTATCAAAGTTCATAATCATAGTTTGTACTTTTAACTTTTAAATAGAATAATAAAAAATATAGTAAAATTTTTTCAAGTTTGATCGATTCATAGACAAATATTGATAAGCACGAATTGGCCTTTTATTTGGCTTTATTGAAGAATTAGTCAACCTTTTCATTAACTAACTTAATTATATTATTTTGCTTCATTTAAAAAAGTTAAAAAAGTTATCATTGACCTTTTAAATTGAAAATAAGAGTTAATCATCTAAGAGATGTCTAAATTGGCTTTTCATGGATTAAATAAAATATTTTTTTATCTTTCTCTAATATTTTGGCATAATTACAATTTCCTCTTCCTCTCTCTTTTATATATATATATATATATATATATATATCATATCAATATCCATTATCTTTAAACCTTTCTAAAAAAAACCTTCTATCATATATTATTTGTCTAACTAAACGCTATTATGAGGCCAACAAATTCTCCGGTCAACTTAGCTAAAACCCATCCGCGGGAGATCAAAACGCAATCTCACAGTCCAGGGCACAAAAAGAAAGCGGCCAAATTAACCCAATGGTCAAAAGATCAGTGCTAATAATTGCCCTACCCTACCACCGCCTTTGTTCTTTTATTCCAAGCCCGTCCTCAAAATTTTCTTCCGCCTCCGTCAAACCCGTGTCGTGAGCCCGGAGAGGCACGGATGGAGGCTACGTTGGCTACCTTTTCTTTCGGACATCAGAGGACGGAGGCTGCAAGCTCTATGCTTTCGTCCCTTCTCCTTCTTGCTTCCTTCCTTCTCCTTCTTGCTTCCTTTTTCTCTACCTTTGATTGGGCTTTGTTTTTGGGTGGATTTCTTTCAAACACTATGGTTGCGTTGCGTGTGGCCATCCTCCGTCTCCTTCACAGCATCACCTCATGGTTGTTGTGCATAGCTGGAGATGCGTCAGCAATATTAGGACTTGGAAAATTATCGTGACTTCGGTAATAGAGGATGTGCTTAAGCAGCATGGGTCGAGGCTGATTCACATCGATTTGGCTTCAAGGAAGGAAGAGGAAGCGGGTGGGTTGATTTCCATCTCTTCTTTGTTTCAACTTCTGGGAAAGAAAAGATTAGTTTTTGATCATCTTGTCAGTATCTTCTACAATGCTCTGGTATCTTCTACAATGCTCTGTTTTTTTTTTTTTTTTTTCTACAATGCTCTGGTATCTTCTACAATGCTCTGTTTTTTTTTTTTTTTGTTGGGGGGGGGGGGGGGGGGGGGGGAGGCGGGGGATGGTAAAATTTGTTATTTATTTATTTTTTCTGTAAATGATTTGTATTTGCCGATTGGTTGAGTTGACATGACAATGTATGCTGATTTATAGCTATTCTTGACCAAGAATTTTGAATTTTTTTCATCTATCAAAAGATCAATTATAGTGAAAGAATTTTTCAAGTGCTTTTGGATATTTAATGAAATTATCTGTAGACCTTGTGTCCTTTAATTTAATCCTAGAAGTATTTCTGTTGATATTTTAAATAAATTCCAAGGAAGCATTGATGAAGAATGGAGGAATAAAATTCTTTGGTTATAATTTATCATGGCAGCGATGAGAAGGTATGAGGCAGCTGGTTGGCTGAGAAAGATGGTTGGAGTCATTGGTGGTGATAAAGAATTACCTGAAGAGCCTTCTGAGAAGGAATTCAGAATCGGTTTGAGAAATGGGATAATTCTTTGCAATGCTCTTAACAAGGTTCAACCTGGTGCAGTGCCAAAGGTTGGTTCTATGGACAGGGACATACTAGATTATTGCTATACTTCTTTTTTATCCCTTTATTTGATTTTTTTCATTGCTTCTTAATGATGCGATTGGTATCACTTAATGATTCATTGTGTTCAGGTTGTAGAAGCTCCTGCTAATTTTTCTATTCTCCAAAATAGAGAAGCTTTGTCAGCATATCAACACTTTGAAAATTTGAGCAACTTTCTTTGTGCACTCGAAGAGATGGGTCTCCCCACATTCGAGGCATCTAATCTAGAAAAGGTGGGCTTTCTAGTTTTCAAGCTAATCAGTGTAATATGTTGTTGTTATACCTAAGTTATGAACTTCTTCTGTTTATCCAATAAATATAAATATCGATAACTTATCTTTTATTTTCTCATCTCAATCAATTGCAATGCATTCTTGAACTTCATGAAATTAGGAACCTCTGTCTCACTTTTCTCTTCAATTGAAAAAGTGTGCCTACTTTATTTTATTTTATTTGCCTCCAAATATGATCTTCATATTTTCCTTTATGCTTTTGATGGAATTATAGGGAGGTAAGGGCTCAAGGGTTGTTAACAGTGTCCTGGCTCTTAAGTCCTACCACGAATGTAAACAAACAGGTAGAAAATATGGTGGAATATTGAAACCCACAAGCACAGGGAAAACAATATGAAGGATCTGGCAGATGGTAATAATTCCAATGATTTTCTCTCGAAACCAAATGTTTTGATAGAGGACTCATATGCTTCTGATGAAACAAAGGTATTTTTTGGATCTTTGCTTCAAGAAATACATCAACTTGATGCTTAATTATGAAAAATATAATCGGCTATGATGCAATTAATCTTAGGGTTTGACTGATGACAACACTAATGATGATGCTGATGACAATAATTCCTTCTCTGAACCAAATGATTTAATGGAGGTCTCTTCTGCTTCTGGTAAAATAAAGGTATATTCTAGATTTTTACTCAACGAAGCTATCCTCTAGATGCTAGAATATGAGAAATACAATTTCATTCCATAATTCAATTTCAAGCTTGTCTTGAATATTTTCAATAGTGTAGAGTGTCCTTCGAATACTTGTCATCAGGTGTTAGATAGCTATGTGACTATTGACAGCTATATATCTAGTTGAATTTGGATGCAATTTAAATATTTAGTAATTTTATTATGTATTAGATTGAGAAAGTAGGGAGCATTCGTGTGAGCCTGAATGATGAAGATGCTCTAAGTAAGAGACTCATAAAGCAACACGCAATTGTTGATCGACAACAAAGAGAGATTCAGGTATAATCTACTAAAATATTATTCTCTTGAAGCCTACTTTGATGATTAGATCTATTTTTTAATATTGATTCCTGATGATGCTATTTATAGGAACTGAAACATACCCTTCACAAGGCAAGAGCTGGTATGAGTTCATGAAATTGCAGTATTCTGAAGAGTTTAGCAGTCTTGGTAAGATTGAGCATCATGTTTAGGCCTTTATTGTTAAACCTACTCTCATGCCTTTTTTTTTTATAACAGGCAAGCATTTGCAGATCCTTGCTCATGCTGCTTCAGGGTATCATAAAGTTCTTGAGGAAAATAGAAAGTTATATAATCAAGTGCAAGATCTTAAAGGTGACATTGCCACCTTCTTAACTTTTATATTACTTTATGAACAATTGGATTTCTATGCTAAATTTAAAATGAATTCTTTATTAGGAAATATTAGGGTTTACTGCCGTGTGAGACCCTTTCTCCCTGGACAATTTACTGGCATGAGCACTGTCAGTCATATTGATGATGGAAATATTAAAGTCATCACCCCTGCAAAGTACTGCAAAGAAGGGCATAAATCTTTTACCTTCAATAAAGTCTTTGGCCCAAATGCCACACAAGGTTTTTGAAAACTATTGTTCATTTCTACTTAGACATTCTGATCATATTTTTTAACTACCAAACTCTTCTTCTGTCAATGCAGAAAAAGTATTTTTGGACACCCAACCTCTTATTCGGTCAGTTCTTGATGGTTATAATGTCTGTATTTTTGCATATGGCCAAACAGGATCTGGAAAAACTTATACCATGGTGAGGACTGACAGAAGCCATAGCCTAAGCATTAAAATTTTGATCAGATGAAACTTTGAGCATACAAATGGATCTAGCTTGGTTTAATTTAATTCTGTTATGCAGAGTGGACCTAAAGAACTTACTGAGGAAGGCCTTGGTGTAAATTATAGGGCATTAAATGACCTATTTCATATCTCAGAACAAAGAGGGGACACATTCTGTTATGAAATTGCTGTTCAGATGATTGAGATATATAACGAACAAGTGAAAGATCTCCTTACAAATGATGGGGGTAACAGAAGATATCCTTTTCAACCATCTTGTTCTATTGAATATGTAAATGCATTGTATATTCTTATTTCTTAAAATAGTGTTATATGATATCATTTACATAATCACAAATGCTTAATAGCACCTTTCTCCACAATATTCATACATGCTAGATTTCCTTTACATTTAAATACATTAGAAATTCGTAACAGCTCACAAAAAGGACTTAATGTACCTGATGCAAACTTGGTCCCTGTTGCATCAACTTCAGATGTTATGGAATTGATGAAACTTGGCCAAAAGAATAGGGCAGTGTGTTCAACGGCCATGAATGATTGTAGCAGTCGCTCTCATAGGTTTGGATTTGAGTTCAATTTTTCTTGTTCCAATAGTAATTAGACATAATCACTCTTTCCTATGTATTACTGATCAATTTATTTGCAGTTGCCTGACCATTCATGTTCAAGGAAGAGACTTGACATCTGGGAATGTTCTTCGAGGATGCTTGCATCTAGTTGATTTGGCAGGGAGTGAAAGAGTAGATAAATCTAAGGTGAAAGGAGACAGGCTGAAGGAGGCACAACATATAAACAAATCTCTTGCAGCATTAGGAGATGTAATATCTGCTCTTGCCCAAAAGAACACACATGTACCTTATAGAAATAGTAAACTCACACAATTACTCCAAAACTCTCTAGGTAAGATATGATATTTTAGATCTTGTTAGATGAACTTATCTGCTATTATGATAGGATTAAATGTTCTGCTTTTACCATTCAGGAGGACAGGCTAAAACACTGATGTTTGTCCACATAAGTCCTGAGATGGATGCCATTGGCGAGACCCTAAGCACTCTCAAATTTGCTGAGCGTGTTGCCACTGTTGAGCTCGGTGCTGCCAAGAAAACAAAGATAATGGAGAAATTAAAGAGCTCATACAGCAGGTTTCCTCTTCATATTTCTTGAGCTGCATTGCTTGATACGCCCTATGTATTATTTTATTTACATTGCTTTGTAGCTTTTCTCAATGCTATGCCTCCTCCTCCCTTAATTTCAGATAGCCAGTCTTAAGGCAGCATTAGCTAGGAGAGGAGAGACAGAACACCTAAGAAGAGTCGGCCACTGTTGATTCTTTCTGCACTCTTTCGACAGACGACCAGTTTAGGCCGAGTCACCTTCACTCGGTATGAATGAAAGAAGGCGGTACTGATGCCTTGTCATGCACTTTGGGATGGTTAAATAGGTACTTCAAACTGTACAAAAAGTTATACATGATGTTTATTTTTAGTCAGATGCTGTAGTTGTCTGAGATTCAAATGATAGATGTCGGATTATCATGAGAACCTCTGGACACTGTATTGTGCCCAATCCATTCTTTAATTGTTAATTTGTCCATTGGGATGATTTTGTGGCTGAACCACAGCTAAGGGAGAACATAATTATGCATATTTACTAAAGTTTTGAATATCATAGGATAAGGCTACTTCTTTTTTTTATGCCCTTGAGATAGAAGTGACCCAAGGAAGTGTCCCAAGGTTCCTCGTTTGGAAAATGGGGGTGAGAATAATGCCGTTAACAACATCCATGATTTTGGCAAACTATGGTTCTTTGGTTTTTTGGTGGATGTCAATAAATTGTCATTGGTAAAGCAGCGAGTGCAAGTGCAGTAGGCCAAGCATGATAGCATGTCACATCGACTGCATTATTTCCAGGAAGAGGATTGTATAGCAAATGTAAGAGAAAGAAATATTGAGTACTGGAATTTTTTTATTATCACTGTTTAGAAGTGGCCGTTAATTTTTTTTTTTTTTCCTTTTTCAAAATTCTCCATTACTAAGTAATTGCAATCAGCTAAGTGAAGTTTTTTAGGGTCAGAGTTAATAGTGTGGTATATAAAATTCGCCCAAAGCTGACGGATGTTTAGTTTTGACAAGCAACAGGAAATGGTTGGTTTATTTAAGCCTTATTCTTTTTGTCTGTTAGATCCAGCGTCATCTCATTAGGCCTGTTTGGCTACTCAGCCACCGCGTCATCGGATCAGTGCCACGAGTTGGGTTGGTGAGAAGAAGCTTGCAGAAAGTCTGAACGAGTTCTGGCACTAGGAGTGATAGAATTAGCTCAAACTCCACAACAACATTATAAGAAAGAACCCTGTATAGAGCCCGAGTGTTAGGAATTAATCCGTGCAAAACATTGTACGTATAATAATCTATGCTAGAGAACAGGGATATTAGCTAATATGTTCTTATATCAGTTATTACTATTTTTTTCTTGAGTGAACTAATTTCACTCAATATATAATCATATAATATTGCATGTCAATTATTTATTTTTTGAAGAGTTAAAACTCTTTAGTAGATGCACCGTTTTAATCGCTGGGAAGTTTGAAACAGGGTCCAAGTTGGACGGACCCTGTTTCAAACAAAATAAAGATTAAGCCATTCCAATCAAAAGGATTGCAATCATCATTGACTTGTAAACAAAATAATTTTGCTGGACGGACCGCGGAAGACGCTGGATTCAGGGAGTGCCTCCGACGTGGTCGCTTATATATCATGGTGGTGGTTTTACTCCATTTTACCTAAACTTTAGAATAATAGGTTTTAATGATTGAGCTTGAGGGTAAGTCCACCTTCCCTATATAAAATATAACTCATCGGCCATGAGACAGTGAGGTAATATTGGTTGGTCGGCACAAGAATAGATGCCAAAGATTGGAGGCAAGGAGTTAATTAGTGAGTCTTCTTTCTCTGTTTAGGTGATTGAGTGAATGCTCGCAGGAATTTAAGCCCTGGAAGAGCACCGGATATATGTCTTTGGTTTGGCAGCCATTTCTTTTTAACGCAATGGAGATTCTTATTATGAGCCCAATTAATTAAGCGCATTAGTTATCCCATGTAGACTTATGAATGATAGATGAGCAACCACCAAAAAAAGCTTCATGAAATTCATGACCATGGACTGCCGAAGACTACAAGGGGAACATCGATCCCAAGGACATTAATTTTATGCATTCAAGTAATTGAAGATGGACAAATTATGGCCTCTTTAGATCGATGCTTGATGACCAAGTAGCCATATATATATTCGTATAGCAAGCAAAGATTCAATCTCTCAAATGGAATATAAACCCAATCTAGCTAGCTTTTGTGTCAAAAATGCAAGCAGATGCATGCATTGCCACATGGAAAGGTAGACGTAATGGTCTTTACAACGTTTGCTACATTGCAAACTAATATCATTTTTTTGACACTAGATCGGTATGAAACAAAATATATCGAACTAGTGGTGTATTGAACAGATAAACCAGAAGGCTCTAATCTATATAAACCATCATGTACTAAGAAGCTAATTAGTAGGACGGTTCAGTATGATATGGGGGATAGCTTCATCATTGTACCAAATTATATTGGTTTTTGGATAGCTCTCAGTTGGGTATGATATGACCATTAATCTGGGATCTTTCGGGTTGATAATGCCCTGATTTATTTGTAATTAAGTGCATCGTTAATTGGTACCTGGCAAGAAAAAAAGCAGGTCCAAATTTGTAGCAATGCGAGCCTAGCTCCACTCAAATCCAATTAACCTCATCATTGGCTAAGTCAGCCACCATGCTGCATCCAAATCAAGGAAAAAGGCTGCGGTGAAAGACGAAAATAAGTTAAGAAAAGAGGCACTTAGAAAATTATAAAATTTTCTAAGTAACTGGAGCAGGCTATAGAGTCAACGGGAGCTTTCTAATTTCATGAAAATATATTTAGATCTACACACACTTAAGAGGGATATCTTAATTAGATGCATCAATTGAGGAATACTGACCTTATCTTGGCTTTTTATGGGGCTTGTCTTCTCGATTTGAAATGATAACATTAAATGTTTAAAAAGAATTTTTTTTTAAAAAAAGTTTTGTTTAAAGCAACTAATTTTATAATTTAGAGATAATAATTTTTAATTCCTAAAGTTAAGACCTATCCTATCACGTCTAGCTTATTCCTACTGACGGAAATAAAAGTAAATATAGTTCGTTTCCATCAATTTCATGCTTACGTAATATAATACTTTTATATATTTTTATATTTACGAAATTATTCTTGTAATTTTTATTAAAAATTCATATATATGATTAAGGGTGGAGTAGGATGAAGCAGAGGAAAGGGCAAAAATAGAGACTTATCATTCTCCATTGAAATGAAAAAAAAAAAAAAATCTATCTATAGAGATGGAATAGGGATGAAGACTATTTTATCTAATAGAATAAATCTCCATCCCATCCCATTCCATTCCGTTGTTATCTCCAATTAAACTATATATTCACTCACCAATCCCCGTCACGTAACGGTGTAATATTTGCATACATAAAATTAGCTCCCTATGGCATTGCTCTCTTAGAAACATGCATGGTTCTTATTTTGTTCTAATAAAGTTGGGCTACAACAAGCCCTACACAAACATAATAGGATTACACCAATGCAATGGTTCTTATTTTGTTTATTAGAAGCTCCATCAACTCCATCATCAACCCTGAGTCTTTGAAAAACATTGTGAAGGTTTAATGAGTTTACACTCAATAAGTAAGCCTAATACAATCATATCATACTTGAATTATATTTAACATGCTATCAACATATGCATTTTGTCAACTTAACATAAATTGAACATTTGGCAAGCATCAAAATATGCACTCTAACAAACTCACTGTTTATGTAATTATAGATTTCCTATGTGTCCCATGGCCCTGCAATACCTCAATCAGCACATCCTCCAGATGCGTGGCCATCAACATCAACAGAACACATTGTACGATGTGTGGGGTCATACCATAACAGAACACACTCTACGATGTATGTGGCCATAAAAATCAAACAGAACACATTGTAAGACATGTGGGGCCATACCATAACAGAACACACTCTACGGTGTGTGTGGCCATAAAAATCAAACAGAACATGTCTACAATGTGTGGGGCCATATCATAACAGAATACATCTCCAGTGTATGTGGCCATAAAAATCAAACAGAACACATCTACAATGTGTGGGGCCATAGTAAAGGAGAACCACGGCGACACATATAAATCTATTTAACATTTTCATCACATGTGCATCATGCATCTGTATCTCACAATATCTCACAGTGGTTTGCATAGTACAAGGAAATGCATATAATCACCTCAATATAAACATGCCGTACAGGCAATCACAATTCTAGCATATACATCAATAAATCATTTCTTACAATATTACCAATCATTATAACCATATAATTGTTCATTTGTAATCCACAGTTTCATGCCACATAGACAATTCAGTTAATTTATAAAAATGCATGCAAACTATATATACTCAATTTTTAATTGAACAATTAAATTGCATAATAGTCTTACTTACCTCCTGCGCAAAATCAAATGATGCACCAACTAATCAGATATCTGGGCACCTACAGGATCAATGTACATAATTAATTCACTGAATTCTAATTAATAAAATGACCCTTAAGACCCTACCCAGACTAGTTCACGGGCCCAACTTCGGGCTCGAATATCTCCCACTATACACACCCAATTGGGGAAGTAAAAATACCCCAAGAAACTATAATTAACCCAGATTCTAGTCATATAAATATTTTGCTAATCCAACCCGTTACGGGCCCAAAAATCAGCCCCAAAACTCAATGCCGCACGGCCCAAAAGGCCCTGAACCGGCCGGCCCAGCCGGCCCGGTTCAACACAGTCCACCCGATCCAACCCCCGCTCCCCTGTTTCGCCCGAAACAGGGGACAACCTCTGGCCGGCGGCCAGGGCCACCGCCGGCCTAATCCCGTCCGACCCGACCACCGGAGGCCGGGCCGGAGCCGGCCGCCGCCGCGGCCGGCCTCCTTTCCCCCTCTATCTATCTCAATTTCTCTCCCTCACATGATAATCGACTGCACGGCTGTTTACTGTGCCGCGTCGTCTCTGGCTAATTGGGGGCAGTCCGGCCACCATTGGCCGGACCGGAACCGGCCGCCGCCGCGGCCAGCCACCTCCCCCCCTCCTATCCCATAAATTTCCCTCTCATCTCTCTAATTTCACTCTTCTTCTCCCTCTCATCCGCGGCACGATGCTGTGCCGGTGGCACGGCCGGCCGTCTTGGCCGGCCGGACCTCCACCGGACGCACGCCCGGCGCCGATGGAGGCGACAGGCCAAAGCTCGGGCCCAGCGAGGCGGCGAGCACGCCGTCGGGCCCGAACCAACCGACGGAAGCCGACGCCGGTTCGGCTTCCGCCACCGCGCGAGAGAAGGGCCAATTGGCCCTCTCTCTCTTCTCTCTCTCCACCACCACCCCGCCGGACGCCTCCCCCGGCGCCGGCGGGGTCGCCGGCCAAGGCTCAGGCCCAGCGAGGCGGCGAGCACACCGCCGGGCCTGAACCAAGGGGATCAGCCGGATACTCCCTCTCTGTCTCTCGTTCTCTCTCTCTCTCTGTTCTCTCTCTCTCTCTCTCTCTCTCTCTCTGGCTCTCTCTCTCTCTCTCTCCCAGCTATTTCTCTCTCATGCTCTCTCTCTCTCTCTCTCTGCATTAAGAGGATGGGCAAGGGATTACCTGGAAGAGGTGTGCGCCAGGGTGAAGGAGGGAGTCATCCTCCAACTCCTTTTATTCTCCCACGCGACGCCTCGGATCAATAGAAAATGGGAACCCATCCGACACGCGAATACCCAAGAAACCAGACGTCGCATGGGGACCTAAACGTCAGAAGGAAGTCAAGATGCCAGGTGTCCCCCAAAGTAAATACTAGGAGTTAAATTCCCCACAATAAATTACCGGGGGTTACATTCTCCCCCCTTATAAAAATTTGTCCTCGAAATTGACACATATCAAATATACTATAGAATTCAAATATGATCTATCAACAATCTTGAATAGAGAATTTACCTGCAATTAATTGTGGATACTTCTTTTTCATTTTTTTTTCTCTCAAGTTCCCAAGTTTTTCATTTCCTCCTCAAGCTACTAAATAACCTTCATCTCAGAATGATTACTCCACTGAACCTTGATATAAGGAATGCTACACCATCTCAAACTTGATCCTTGCAGTCTACGATGCACACAAGATGATCTTCATAAGTCAATTCTTTCTTAAGCTAAATTGGTTTATAACGGAGCTTAGAATATTCTTCCTCAATCATAAAGATATGAAACACATTGAACACCCCAAAGAGTAATGAAGAGAGTGCTAAGTTATAAGCCACCTCCTTTATTTTGATCAAAATCTCAAATGGCCCAATGTATTGTGGCTCAAATCACCTCTAATACAAATCTCATCATATCATTGATTAGTAAAACTTCAAATGATCTTCAACCTGAAATTTTAAATCTTTCTTTTTGACATTAACATAACTTTTCTATTGACTCAGAGCTACTTGCAGCTGCTTTGATACTTTCTCATATTTGTTAAACCAGCTCAGTAATCAAAATTTTCTCTCTCACACTTCATCTCAATAAAAATTACACCTTATATCATAGACAACAAAATGAATCCATTTGAATATGGCTTGGTAATAAAATAAGCAATTTTACTAAAGGTAAAAAGCTATACCAAGCACTTTCTAAATCCATCACACAGGCTCGTAGTATATCATCAAAAATCTAATTGGTTCATGCAAATTGTCCATCTATTTGAGGGTGGAAGGCTGGACAGAAATTTAGCTTAATCCACAAAACTTTATGAAGACATCATCGAATTAGAAGAGTGAGACAAATGGGTTCAGACTCAATTTACACAGTTTACCATTAAACCAAAAACAAATATTAACATTTAACCCACTAAAATTTATCCTCGAAATTAAATGTCCACAAATTTTGTACCATTAAAGATACTCACTAGTAAACTTTTATTTCATTCCCAAGTACCCAAATGACATGTCCAACTTTCAAAATTAATTTAATCTTTCTACCAAATAAAATTAAATTCCTTAAGAAGTAATTTTTTTTATACCTTAACTTCTCACAACATAATCATTATAAATATCATAGAATCCATCATATGTATTATATCATCCATTCTTAAGGTTAATAACCTATATCAATTACTGTTAATTCCTCGATAAGACAGTTCCAAGTTCTTTTAATTAAATATAAGATAGTTTTCTTCCAATGCTCTCTCAACTCATAAATAGTTGAATGTGCCATTAATCATTACGATACTTATTTTAATCATCATAACATACTTGGTTTCACTCTTGAATACTTCAAGCTAACATCAATGAACATTAAGCCGATCATTTAGGATATCTTTCATAATTATCATAATCAACTAATTTAATTTCTTTGAATAATAGTACCATCATAATCATCGGTATGATTAATTTATCTCCTTCATATTTATCAATAATACCACCATAACCAATCAATTTCTCTTAAATGATTCAAATTCTTGAATTAATTATTTTGTTACCAATGATTATCAAAATCATCTATAGATTATGCAATGTCTCATGCCATAACATGACCAACTAATTTAAACCCTTCAAATATCTCAAAGTGACATCACTAATCTAGCTCAGATGGATACAAGACTTATAAGGTCAATAAAGATTGAAAATGCACTTACCATCCGAAAGACATAATTGAAAATTATAGTAATCTCTCTATGACTTGAAAGTGATAATAGATGTACCCTTAACCATAATCCATAACTAATAATAATCAAAAATAAAATAACTCCCTCCTATTTTCTTAACAATAATTATGCCACCTATGGCTGATTAATAATTTATCCATCCTGGAGGAAGATGCCTACATATGAATTATGAAGAAAGGTACAATAAGTATGCATAATAAATTAATGAACAGATATCTTAATTTAGAAATCTATTAACAAATGAAAATTCCCATGAAATTCTTTATCAGTGGAGTTTATCTTATTCTCATTCTTGCTAAAATCTTTCACTTTCTACCATCAAAATATTTGATCATTTATAGCCAAAATCAGGTCTAAAGATTAATAGAGTCTACTGCTCTCAAAAACTTAAACAGTAATTGTCAGAATTTAAAATTTTATATTCTTCATAAATGGTCCATCAAGATATAATATGCAGTCAACTATTTCATTAACATCAGTATCAATCATCTGCATATCTAGAAAAGTAACAATCAGTTTTGAACATGCAATATCCATAATAAAAGTTCTCTTAATAAAATTCACTATATACTTATCCATCCAGATTCAAATTTAGAAAGTACTCAATTATGATTAATCAAAAATATGTAATTAACTATTTCATCCCCAAAATATCATCAATATTAATCATCCCTATAACCAGCAGATTAGCTCATAATCTTAACTTACAATATCAACAATATAAGTTCTACAAATAAAAATTCATTGTATATATCCATATTCAAATTCAGATTTAATAACTCCAAATCCATATATCAACTCAATTGCAATATGAACCTAATGATGTTATCTTAGTCATATTAGTCATCAATTGCAATTTTCACTACTATGTTTATTTCATATATTCATCTATCTTTTATTGCATATCCAATTAAAATTTCATCTCCCATATTATTTCAAGGTCTAAAACTGCTACGAGTCATCTCCAACAAGTTTGACGGAGCTAAAACCTCTAGAAGCCCCTAGGCCTCCCCACTGGTCAAGGCTACCAGCCAGGGAGCCCACATAATATCATTGGCTTGCGATGGTTCATTCTTAATCCCTATCAAATTTGTAATTCAATTAATATCTTGATAAACTTTAAATTTCAAGCTTCCAAAGCATAAATCATGAAATTCCTTGAAAGTCATAATTGTCTCCATATCATCCTAGTATTTTGCCTAGAGTGTCAGGTTTCCCTAAGTATAATGTCATCAAAATATGTTCTCTATGAGTTATCATGTCAATATGTCCGTGTCCCTAGGGTCATAACCCGAGCTCTAATACCATAAAAGCTGTCACGCCCCAGACCCAAAGATTGGGCTAGGGTGACAACCCGCCGCGTGCCGGGCACGCAAGGCGTCTTAAAATCTTGATATACAATTCACATTGGGCAAGAGCAGTGAAGACTAACCATAATACAAATGATAGTAATAAGTTTTGGGTATCAAACCCTACAACCAAGTCATGCTAATAAAGTTGGGCTACAACAAGCCCTACACACAAACATAATAGGATTACACAAATGCAATGGTTCTTATTTCGTTTATTAGAAGCTCCATCAACTCCATCATCAACCCTGAGTCTCTGAAAAACATTGTGAAGGTTTAATGAGTTTACACTCAATAAGTAAGCCTATTATACAATCATATCATACTTGAATTATATTTAACATGCTATCAACATATGCATTTTGTCAACTTAACATAAATTGAACATTTGGCAAGCATCAAAATATGCACTCTAGCAAACTCACTGTTTATGTAATTATAGATTTCCTATATGTCCCACGGCCCTGCAATACCTCAATCAGAGCACATCCTCCAGATGCGTGGCCATCAACATCAACAGAACACATTGTACGATGTGTGGGGTCATACCATAACAGAACACACTCTACGATGTATGTGGCCATAAAAATCAAACAGAACACATTGTAAGACATGTGGGGCCATACCATAACAGAACACACTCTACGGTGTGTGTGGCCATAAAAATCAAACAGAACATGTCTACAATATGTGGGGCCATATCATAACAGAATACATCTCCAGTGTGTGTGGCCATAAAAATCAAACAGAACACATCTACAATGTGTGGGGCCATAGTAAAGAGAACCGCGGCGACATATATAAATCTATTTAACATTTTTATCACATGTGCATCATGCATCTGTATCTCACAATATCTCACAGTGGTTTGCATAGTACAAGGAAATGCATATAATCACCTCAATATAAACATGCCATACAGGCAATCACAATTCTGGCATATACATCAATAAATCATTTCTTACAATATTACCAATCATTATAATCATATAATTTTCATTTGTAATCCACAGTTCCATGCCACATAGACAATTCAGTTAATTTATAAAAATGCATGCAAACTGTATATACTCAATTTATTAATTGAACAATTAAATTGCATAATAGTCTTACTTATCTCCTGTGCAAAATCCAAATGATGCACCAACTAATCAGATGTCTGGGCACCTACAGGATCAATGTACATAATTAATTCACTAAATTCTAATTAATAAAATGACCCTTAAGACCCTACCCAGACTAGTTCACGGGCCCAACTTCGGGCTCGAATATCTCCCACTATACACACCCAATTAGGGAAGTAAAAATACCTCAAGAAACTAGAATTAACCCAGATTCTATTCATATAAATATTTTGCTAATCCCGGCCCGTTACAGGGCCCAAAAACTAGCCCCAAAACTCAATGCTGCACAGCCCAAAAGGCCCTGAACCGGTCGGCCCAGCCGGCCCGGTTCAACACAGTCCACCCGATCCAACCCCGCTCCCCTGTTTCCCCCTCTATCTATCTCAATTTCTCTCCCTCACATGATAATCGACCGTACGGCTGTTTACTGTGCCGGCATCATCTCCGGCTAATTGGGGGCAGTCCGGCCACCATTGGCCGGACCGGAACCGGCCGCCGCTGCGGCCAGCCACCTCCCCCCCTCCTATCCCATAAATTTCCTTCTCATCTCTCTAATTTCACTCTTCTTCTCCCTCTCATCCACGCGGCACGATGCTGTGCCGGCGGCACGGCCGGCCGTCTTGGCCGGCCGGACCTCCGAGACGGCCGGCCGGACCTCCACCAGACGCACGCCCGGCGCCGATGGAGGCGACATGCCAAAGCTCGGGCCCGGCGAGGCGGCGAGCACGCCGCCGGGCCCGAACCAACCGGCGGGCTTCCGCCACCGCGCAAGAGAAGGGCCAATTGGCCCTCTCTCTCTTCTCTCTCTCCACCACCACCCTGCCGGACGCCTCCCCGGCGCCGGCGGGGTCACCGGCCAAGGCTCAGGCCCGGCGAGGCGGCGAGCATGCCGCCGGGCCTGAACCAAGGGGATCGGCCGGATACTCCCTCTCTCTGTCTCTCGCGTTCTCTTCTCTCTCTTCTCTTTCTCTCTCTCTCTCTCTCTCTCTCTCTCTCTCTCTCTCTCTCTCTCAGCTATTTCTCTCTCATGCTCTCTCTGGCATTAAGAGGATGGGCAAGGGATTACCTGGAAGAGGTGTGCGCCAGGGTGAAGGAGGGAGTCATCCTCCAACTCCTTTTATTCTCCCACACGATGCCTCGGATCAATAGAAAATGGGAACCCATTCGACACGCGAAGACCCAAGAAACCAGACGTCGCATGGGGACCTAAACGTCAGAAGGAAGTCAAGATGCCAGGTGTCCCCCAAAGTAAATACTAGGAGTTAAATTCCCCACAATAAATTACCGGGGGTTACAGAAGCTCTAAAATTCCAACCATGGATTCGAGAGATAGCAGACAGGTTTGTTCAGAGGATGGAAGAGGAAGGACCGTACGTGGCTTTGCACCTCAGACTAGAGAAGGATGTGTGGGTGAGGACCGGGTGTCACTTAGGCTTGGGCAGAGAAGCAGACCTTGTGATCGCAAATGAACGTGCCTCCAAGCCTCAATTCCTCACCTCACGTTCTAGGCTCACGCCCCAACAGCGATATCATGCAGGCCTTTGCCCCCTTAATGCCAATGATATTTCCAGGTACACCACCTTCTAAAGTTTGTTGCTACTTTCGTGAACTCACCATGATCAGATTAGTTGTCTTGGCTTTAAAATAATATTTAAATTTTATGAAACAAAATGAATCTTGCTAAGCTACTATCTTTTGTGACATTGTTCTCCATCAGTAAACAACCGATAAGTGCTGAATTACTTGTATCCAGCATAACAGGACACACTTATTAGTGATGCATGGTCTAATGACCATATCAGTTATCTAACTTGTCACACTGAGTTACATATGAAACATATCAACTGCTATTAACTTCTTGCAGAAAAAAATGGGAGAAAAAAAAGTGGGAGGAGAGAGAGAGAGAGAGAGGCTTATTATTAATTGTAGAGTAGTACCAAGCCTACCATCCACTATTGGTAGAGTATGTGAAGGGGGGTCTTTAATTCAGCATAGCAAAATTCAGATCAAATAAATTGTCACTAGAAAAGCTAGCTTTGGATCGAAGGATTATGCTAAGTCTTTTTTGTTTTTGACAACTATAGTTGCTTCATAGTTCCTTGATAGTTATCACATGAAACATTGGATTGTCACCTATGTCATAAGCTAAGCTAAATTGTACACTGAATAGACATCCATATCCCTAGAATAGTATAAATATAATGGAATAACAATAATTTTCCTATGCTACTCTTCAGCCTCAATGCTCTAAAAGGCTTCCACTATTTGGGATGAATGTTTTCTTTGAGATAACATAAACAATAGTCCATGTCTGCCATAGTTTAGAGAGTTGTGTTCATACTCAAGATAACTAGAGAGGCAAACTTCTACTACAAACTCATGTCATTCTCAACCTCATATTTTATCTGTCATCTTTTGCTGGTTCAGGCTACTCAAAGGACTTGGTGCATCAAAGAACACTAAGATCTATTGGGCTGGTGGGGAGCCTTTTGCAGGAGAGAAGGCACTTAAACCTCTAAAATTGCATTTCCCCAACCTATTCAATAAATGGAGCCTAGCAAGACCAGGTGAACTTGATGCAATTAAGCGTAAACCATCCATTCTGGCAGCATTAGACTATGCAGTATGTCTCGAGAGTCAGTTCTTCATGGCAAGTCATGGAGGAAACATGGCACGTTCTTTGCAGGTATAAATTCTCTATTGGTGTGTCAGCTTGAGTTGATCTCTCTTATCATCACAGACTAACATTAGCTAGCTTTTAGTAATTCCATTAATCTTTTTATTGAGCAGGGGCATAGAACTTACGTGGGATATGGAAAACATATCAGGCCAAACAAGAAGCTATTAGTAAAATTATTCATGGACAAGAGACTAGGCGATGATGAGATGCAGAAAAGAGTGAAGCAATTGCACTCAGTTTCTTTAGATGCAGCACCAGTCCTGAAAAATAACACCAACAGAGATGTAATTACATTCCCCATTCCATATTGCATGTGTAACAGGGAAAAGAGTAACATTGTTAGTTGAGTTACTAGAGAGGATCATGTACATATATTGAGAGTTATGGAATGTACACATGCATCAAAGATGGCATACATTGAACTGATTGCAGATCTTTAGTGGCCAGTGGAAAGGCGACGCAATATAGATACTAGAACACTGAAAGTAGGTGTGGAGTTTGGGTTATTCCGGGCTGGGGATTTCGTCGAGCATTTGATGGGCACATAATTTAGCGCTGAAAGTGGGCCGGATTGGGCTATGTAACCCCCGGTAATTAATTTAGGGGAGAATATAACCCTGGTAATTAATTTGGGGACACCTGGCATGTTTCCTTCTGACGTTTAGGCATCGTCTGGATTTTCGAACCTCCATCCTTAAGCTGAGGCATCACAAGGGTGCTTAAAAGAAGATCGAGGGCAACCCTCTCCTTCATCCTCGCGCGTGCCTGCTCTTGGTAAGCCACTGTCCATGCTAGAGGGTGAGAGAGACAGAGCGAGAGAGCTGATTTTTGGGCTCTGTATTGGACCAGGATTGAGGAAAAGAAAATATAGCCCAGATCAGTGTTGATCCTAGTTTCTTGGGGTATTTTTATTTCCCCATTTGGGCGTATATATTGAGAGATATTCGAGCCCAAAGTTGGGCCCAAGATTAGTTTGGGGTAGAATTTAAGGGATACTTTATTATTCAAATTTTAGGGATTTAATTGTGAAAATTAATGCTGTAGATAACTAGATGTCCAAATAGCTGGTTTACAGTTTGAAATTAGCGTACTGAGGTAAGCAAGCCAATTATCATGATTTCATAAATTATTTAATATATAAATCTTTGGATTTATAGCTGTGTGCATATTTATGAAATGAGACAAATGAAATTTTGATATTTAATTTGGTAATAGTACCACGAGTATACAAATGAGTATTTGCTATCATTATTACAGCTGGTAATATTTTGCAAAGTAATGGCTTTATATGTATATGCAAAAGATGAAGTATATGCTTATTTTGACTTTGCAAAATATAATGGTACCACTGATATGTTTATATGTAATTGTTAATAATATTCAAACCACTGTATATGTGATGTGAAAAGCTTATGCTTATATTGATGCATGACGTGTGACATGCAAATATGATGATGATATTGAGATATATTTATATGTCGCCATGGTTCTTATATGATTGAATGATGTGAAATGATGTGAAATGCCAAGTGATATGGGACCCACCTCTACAGGGGAAGATATGTGGAGGACACACATCTGTAGGGTATGTTGTGATTGTTTTTGATACATGGCATAACGCTGGTACCAGGACCCTTCCTCTTAGGGGACATTTAAGAGTGATACACCAGTTTGGTATTGTAGGGCCGTGGGACACATAAGGAGTGGTAATTATATAAATACAGTGGGTTTGTTTACATTGCATATGTTGGCATTTATTGTATTATTTAGGTTCCAATATTACTTTGAGAAAATGATATGCATATTCTGATAATATGGCAAGTGTATTTGAAATTGGAAGCTTTTTATTGGTAAAGCCGAGTTGATTTGATAATATTTTGAAATGATTAATGGATTATATTATATTATAGTAGGCTTACTTATTGAGTGTGAGCTCATATAAATCTTGTTGGGAATTGTATCCTAAAGCCAATCATTTGATGATTGTGTTGATGTAAATTGTATATAAATTGATATATTAATAAAAGTTATTTGGCAGTTTATTCATTACAAGAATCTTCTTAAAACTCCTAATAGTAATGAAGCCCTCGGGATCTTCCTTTACGATAAAGAAGGATTTATCTTTGAAGGTCCTTAAAAGAGTTTGCAACCAAATGATATACTATGACAGGGCCATAGTACTATCAATTATAGGACGTTGTATATCATATTTGTTGGTTGTCCTCTTAACCAAGGAGTGTAGAGACACTGGTATGACATACAGGTGAAAGTGTATGAGTACATTTCACCGAACGTGACTCATTTCTGGATACTCTACTGTCAAGAGTTAATCCGAGAAGATATAGGTATAAGTATCCTTCAGACCTGAAGATCACAACCAGTGGCTTACAAGAAACTCATTGTACTTAGGTGCCGGACCATCTGGATTTCTAATCCAGCTACGAAAGGTTACTGGGTGCAGTCAAGTATTTATGGTAGTCAGTTGTGGATCAAGATGGAATTTGACCTATCCCGTTAAAAGGAGAAATGCTTGTGATTCAATTTAGCAAGACCTTGGCCAAGGCACTTCATGTGAAAGTCACATGATCACTAAAATTAAAATCACTTTATGGATTTGCTATTTAGAGTTGACAGGCTCTTAAGCCATCCTTAGCATTTGTGGTCAAGAGGATGAATTATACGGTAACTGTTTCTTAGGGTTCTTGGAGTTTGCTCGGCAACTCTTCGACCTATCCGGACGTCGGGTTCCATTGTAGATGGGCACATCGATTAGTATAGAAAATTGTTTCTATGATACGGCTTAGGTTCGAACCTAGAGAGTTACACGCATAGAAGTTTCCTAGGATGATCTATTTGTGATCAACGATTGAGAATCGTATATGATTTAATTAATCAATTTGATTGATTGAATTATCACAATTGGATTAAGTACAAGTGAATAAGATTCAATTTGGTATAAGTCTACTAGAAGGACTAATCAATTTCAAATATTGATTTGAAATTAGATTTGATTTGATTTAAATAGATTCAGGATTAGCCAAATTTGATTTGGGCTAGGACCATGATCTATATTGGTTTAATCCAATAAATTCAAATTAGCTTAAAACCAAAAATCCAAACCCCATGTGTGAAAAAGGTTTTCTCGCATGATGAGATAACTAAAATCTCATCTCATGAGAAATTAAATTCTCATGCAGAATTTAATTTATAACTTTTAGTCTTCTTCAAATGATTTCCAAGTTCAAAAAAATAAATTTTGCTAAAAGGTGCCTCTTTGGAAGAGCACTCCACACAACTCTCCGTGCATTGATAAGTGTGTGAATTAATATGCCTCTTTGGAAGAGCACTCCACACAACTCTCCATGCATTGACAAGTGTGTGAATTAATGTGCCTCTTTGGAAGAGCACTCTACACAACTCTCCGTGCATTGACAAGCATGTGAATTAATGTGCCTCTTTGGAAGAGCACTCCACACAACTCTTCATGCATTGATAAGTGTGTGAATTTAATATGTCACTTTGGTTTTCACAAAAACAACGGAATTCTAAATGTTAGAATTCAATAGGCTGGCTAATATGAAACTATAAATAGAGGACATCCCTCACCAGATAACACAACACAAGATCAAAAGAGATCAAAAATTCTAAATAGTTAGAACCAAGTGTTATAGTTCTAAGAGTTAGAACAGAAAATTCTGGTGTGATTTTAGTGTTAGCAAAAGCTTGGTGGATCTTGGAGGAAGATTCAAGTGGAAGAATTCAAGATCAGCAAAATTATTTTTTACGAGCTAGCACTCCCGGGAATCCGATCATTCGGGGGCTTCGCATGGACAATACTAGAGGCCGGACGATTGAACGACTGCAGAGCACAAAGGATTTACCTTCTGTTCTTAAGGTGAGTGATTTGATCCTTAGATCTTAAGGCAGGCTTCAAGATGAGTAGTATGACTTCTCATCTTGAAGATTAAGATATGATCTTAATTATTTAATTTATATGCAATACTTAGATCAAACGATCTTATAATATAAGGCAAAGATATGATCTTGATGCATGTTAGAAAGATTAATATGTAATCTTTAAATTTCTGCATTGATAATTGTTATCAAATTTTAAAATATGCATGCCTCGGGGATTAACTCTCCCAACAAATGGTATCACAGCAATGGTTTCTTATTGATATAATTTATTGCATATAAATTAATGTTCTTATTAATTATGTAATTATGGCTAAAACTAATCGCAAGGCTATATGGTCACAGATGGATTGAAAATCTAAATTACCATTCAATGAGGTATTCTGTGACATATTGCCGTGCTATTGTTTTATCATGGATGCTCAATCCAAAGATAATTTAAATTGAGCTTATGCATCAAAACATAGATTATACGCGCTCTCAAAAGATGTTTTATATTTGATACATATTGATGTTGTATAAAAGCATGATATTTGCATGTTTAGTATAAAACATAGATATGATATATGATGGCATGATGTCTATGTTATGAAACATACAAATATTTATGAGAGTTTAATTTGAATGTCAAATGTTAATTCATAATCTCTTTAGATATGATCTAAATATAGGAATTATGAGTAGTGACATAATACATGTGATGCTTGATTGAAATATATGACATGTAAACATGAAATATATTTAATCTTTTGGATTAGCTAAATCGGGTCCATAAAGGGTTAGACCCTAAGGTTTAAATCAACTGGACTAAAGGAGTATTTGAACAAATCTAATTAGATTAGGTTAAGAATGCTCTAAATCAAACAATAGTTGTAGTTGATCATGTCCTTCTCTTTGATTAAACCAAATGGAAGTAGATTAGGCTCCGTGGTTGAGCATGAATCTCTTAGATGGTCAAATCAGAATTGGTTAACCATATGATGTCAAGGTGAGTTGGCAAGTTGCTCTAGGATCAACGATCGAATGGTTTTTAATTGGGAGCTACTCGTATTGATGCGTCTTTAACGAGTTAATGGCATATCCCTCCCATCGATCTCACTCACCTAGTCAATGTGGTGAACCATTTATGATTCAGATCATTTACCTGATTCGGGTTGACCCATGCCTGTAAGGAAATCAGTCTGACTGATTTAGGTGCCACTTAACCTGACTTAATCTTGTTTCATTCTACCCATTTCATACATTCAGTGGGAGAACTTGATTAGTCAATTTGTCTTCAAATTATAAAATCCTCTAAAATTATTAGGTCTTTAAAATGAAATAGTTATATGATAACTAGATCATAGCCTTCCATTAAGGTGGGTGATAATGAGTCCGATGTCTTGATAATCATTGGAGGCACTCCATGCCTGGTGCTTGTCAACCATCAAAATTATCATTCATTATATGATAAGTCAACGTAACTATTAAATAGACAGTCAGGTGAGCCGAGCTTCACTCGGGCTTGGTTGTCTATTGATAGGTTACACTAATTATATCATTTAATGGTTGGACCTAACCAGAACTTTCAGTGGAGGCACTCTATGCCTGCTGAAGAGGTACATGGGGCAAAACTGAACACTAAGAATTATTTTGGGAAACAATTGGTTTTGAACGTACTCTTAGATGCATATGGGTTGGCCAAGCTTCACTTGGGCCTGTATGTAGTCTATGTAGATCTTAGTGCCCGCTAAAGAATTAAGAATAATTCTTCGAATTGGGGTGTAGAGGCTGCCAATTTAAACAAAATAGTAGGAGAATCTTTAGACTAAAGTCCAAGTCTTTAGACTGAATCAATTTATATACTAATAAACTTTAGTTTTTCCTTATGCAGAAAATGACCACTAATTTATCATTAAGGTCCCTATTGGATAGTGACAAGTTGAATGGTTCAAATTTCAATAGCTGGTTTAAAAAAACTTAAGATCGTCCTTGAGCATGAGAGGATTCTATATATTCTTAATAATCCTGCACCAAAGATACCTGATGTAAACACACAAAGTTCTGAGAAAGACACTTATCAGAAGTGGCTCAATGATAGAACTAGCGTACGTTGCATCATGCTAGCAGCAATGAACGATGAATTCGATCGTCGGTTCGAGAATGCTCAGCCAGAAGAAATCATTCAAGCGTTGAATGAATCTTTCGGCACACCTGACAACGTTGAAAGGCACAAGACTAGTTGTGCTATTTTTAATGCTCGAATGAGGGATGGATCTCCTGTCACTGATCATGTATTGTACATGATCAAGAAGATAGAACTGCTAAGCAAGCTCGGCTTTCCCCTACATAAGCAGTTGGGAAAAGATGCGATCCTGAATTCCTTTCCTCCATCCTTCCGACCTTTCCTTACTCATTTTCGAATGACAAAGCCTGCAGTCAACTACCACAGTTTGTTGGGATTGTTACAGAACTTTGAGAAGGATAACCAGCTCTCTAAGGGTTTGGTTAATGTGGTTGAAGGATCTAAGGTAGGGCATCAACCCTTTAGGAAAGGGAAGAAGAAAAAGAATAAGAAAAAGGTGCAACATGCTAGGACATCTATAAGGGGTCAGATGCAGAAGAAGAAAGTTGATAAAAGTCAAGCTGAATGCTTTCATTGCAAGATGCAAGGGCACTGGAAGAGGAACTATCCTCTTTACATTGCCACACTTGATCCAAATAGGCCGAAGAAGAAAAAGGGGCAAGATGTTGCTCAATAAGGTATTTATATTGTAACACCTTGTAATTTTTCTGTATATGATAATCAGACCTGGGTATTGGATACCGGAGTCCTTTTAACATTTGCAATTCATTGCAGGGACTACAGGTCACTAAAAGATTTGAGGACAATGAAAGATTCCTTAATGTCGGTGATGGAAGATTAGTTCCAGTTCTGGCATTAGGAGTTCTTGAAATAGTTTTCAATAGAAATATCATTATACTAAATGATTATCATTTTTGCCCAACGTTCTTGTTGAACGTAATTTCTATAGGCCTTCTGGCCAAAAGTCATTATGAAATTTCAATAAAGGATGTTACTTTGAATATCATTATGAATGGAGTCACTGTAATGACTGGGCATTTATCTAATGGAATTTATATATTATCATAGCCTGTGAATGTAGTGTACAAATCAAGTAAGCGCCCTAGAACAACTGATGTCACAGACATTTATCTTTGGCACCATCGGCTGGGTCATATCAATAAGAACAGATTAAACAGGTTAACTCAGGAGGGCATCCTTCGAGTTGATGATTGTGAATCATTAACTACCTGTGAATCCTGTCTTCTTGGTAAAATGACCAAGTCATCTTTTACTGGAAAAGGTGAAAGAGCTAAAGAGCTATTAAGTCTAGTACATACTGATGTATGTGGACCAATGAGCACTTGCCAAAGGTGGATATTACTACTTTATTACTTTTACAGACGACCTTTCTAGGTTCGGTTATGTCTATCTTATACGACATAAATCTGAATCGTTTGAAATGTTCAAACAATATTATAAAGAAGTAGAAAAACAAACAGAAAAATGTATTAAGATCCTTCGATCAGATCGAGGAGGCGAATACCTTTCCAATGACTTTGTGACATATTTAAGGGAGAATGGGATTCTCTCCCAATGGACTCCTCCAGGAACACCACAACATAACGGTGTGTCGAAAGGAGGAATCAAACTCTGTTAGACATGGTTCGGTCCATGATGGGTTTTGCAAGCTTGCCAATATCCTTTTGGGGATATGCATTAGAATCAGCTTATCATATTCTCAATAAGGTTCCAAGTAAGTCTGTTTCAAAAACTCCACATAAACGGTAATCACCTATCTGAGAGTCTGGGGGTGTCCAGCTTATGTGAAATGTGCAAAATCAGACAAACTTGAACCCAAATCTGATAAATATTTTTTCATCGGCTATCCGAAAGAAACCAAAGGATATTACTTCTACAATACTGAAGAACAAAAGTTGTTCATTAGTAATAGAGCAGTTTTTCTTGAAAAGGAGTTCCTTAGTGAAGGAACAAATAGCTCTAATGTTGAACTTGAGAAAGTTCATCAAGTAGAAGGAACAACACAAACTAGTGAACCCTTAGAATCTGAGTTGATTAGATCAAACTCAAAACCCATTTTAGATGCACCATTAAGGCGATCTGGTAGAGTACCACATCAATCGGACAGATACTTAGGTTTCTTGGCCCAGAACGATGATCCTGTTGAACTCGATGAGAACAACGAGGATCCGATCACCTATATGGATGCTATGCAAAGGACTGACTCTAATAAATGGCTTGATGCCATAAAATCTGAACTTGATTCCATGAAGGACAATAATGTATGGACATTAGTTGACCCACCCGAAGGGATAAAACCCATAGGGTGTAAGTGGGTTTTCAAGAGAAAAGAGGCGCAGACGGAAAGGTTGAGACCTATAAAGCATGTCTGGTTGCCAAGGGGCATCATCAACGTTATGGTATTGACTATGATGAAATGTTTTCTCCTGTGGCAATGCTGAAATCCATTCGGATTATGCTAGCTATAGCAGCACACTTAGATTATGAGATTTGGCAAATGGATGTTAAAACCGCTTTTCTAAATGGTGATTTAGAAGAACAGTGTATATGATACAGCCTGAAGGTTTTATATCTAAAGACGAGTCTAAAGTGTGCAGGCTACAGAAGTCTATTTATGGACTTAAGTAAGCATCTAGGAGTTGGAACATACGATTTGATAAAGTGATCAAATCTTATGGCTTTATTAAGAATAAAGAAGAACCTTGCATTTATAATGGGCTAACGGTTCCGTTATTGTATTTCTTGTATTATATGTGGATGACATTCTCTTAATCGAAAATGATGTCCCTGCAATACAAGGAATAAAGACATGGTTATCATCATAATTCTCCATGAAAGATCTAGGAGAAGCAGCATACATCCTCGGGATGAAGATCTATAGAGATAGATCTAAGAGGATGCTTGGTTTATCCCAATCTACGTACATTGATACAGTGCTAAAGAGGTTTAGCATGGAGAATTCCAAGAAAGGCTATCTTCGATAGGCCATGGAATTCATCTTTCTAAGAAGGTTTGTCCGACAACTCCTAATGAAAGAGAACGTATGAGTCGAATTCAATATGCTTCGGCAGTAGGATCGATTATGTACACCATGACATGTACAAGACCAGATGTGGCATACTCACTAGGAGTAGTGAGTAGATACCAATCTGATCCAGGAGAAAAATACTGGCAAGTTGTTAAGACAATCCTTAAGTATTTGAGAAATACTAAGGACCAGTGGTTAGTCTATGGAGAGTCTGATTTGAAACTTGTTGGATATACTGATTCCAGTTTCAATCAGATCATGATGATAGCAAAAGTGTAACGGGTTTCGTGTTTATCCTATATGGTGGAGCTATTTGCTGGAAAAGTTTCAAGCAACATACAGTGGCAGATTCGGTGTGCGAGGCAGAGTACATCGCTGCATCAGATGCTGCGAAAGAAGCTGTGTGGCTGCGAAAGTTTATCTCTGAGCTTGGAGTGACACCTTCCATAGATAGACCAGTCCTGTTGTACAGTGACAGTACTGGTGCCATAGCTCAAGCAAAGGAACCACGAGCACATCAGTGCACCAAGCACATACTGCGTCGGTTTCATCTTATACGAGAGATTGTAGACCGAGGTGACATAAATCTTCAGAAGATTGATGGAAAGGAAAACCTAGGTGACACATTTACTAAAGCACTTAGCATCAAGGAGTTTGATGACTATAAATTGAAGATGGGTATTAGATACTGTATTGAGTGGCTTTAGGCTAAGCGGGAGTTTGTTGGGAATTGTATCCTAAAGCCAATCATTTGATGATTGTGTTGATGTAATTGTATATAAATTGATATATTAATAAAAGTTATTTGACAGTTTATTCATTACAAGAACATCTTCTTAAAACTCCTAATAGTAATGAAGCCCTCAGGATCTTCCTTCACGATAAAGGAGGATTTATCTTTGAAGGTCCTTAAAAGAGTTCGCGACCAAATGATATACTATGACATGGCCATAGTACTATCAATTATAGGACGTTGTATATCATATTTGTTGGTTGTCCTCTTAACCAAGGAGTGTAGAGACACTGGTATGACATACAGGTGAAAGTGTAGGAGTACATTTCACCGAACGTGACTCATTTCGGATACTCTACTGTCAAGAGTTAATCCAAGAAGATATAGGTATAAGTATCCTTCAGACCTGAAGATCACAACCAGTGGCTTACAAGAAACTCATTGTACTTAGGTGCTGGACCACCTGAATTTCTAATCCAGCTACGAAAGGTTACTGGGTGCAGTGAAGTACTTGTGGTAGTCAGTTGTGGATCAAGATGAAATTTGACCTATCCCGTTAAAGGAGAAATGCTTGTATTTCAATTTAGCAAGACCTTGGCCAAGGCACTTCATGTGAAAGTCACATGATCACTAAAATTGAAATCACTTTATGGATTTGCTGTTTAGAGTTGACAGGCTCTTAAGCCATCCTTAGCATTTGTGGTCAAGAGGATGAATTATACAGTAATTGTTTCTTAGGGTTCTTGGAGTTTGCTCGGCAACTCTTCGACCTATCCGGACGTCGGGTTCCATTGCTAGATGGGCACATCGATTAGTATAGAAAATTATTTCTATGCTACCGGCTTAGGTTCGAATCTAGAGAGTCACACGCATAGAAGTTTCCTAGGATGATCTATTTGCTGATCGACGATTGAGAATCGTATATGATTTAATTAATCAATTTGATTGATTTAATTATCACAATTGGATTAAGTACAAGTGAATAAGATTCAATTTGGTTTAAGTCTACTAGAAGGACTAATCAATTTCAAATATTGATTTGAAATTAGATTTGATTTGGATTTAAATAGATTCAGGATTAGCCAAATTTGATTTGGGCTAGGACCATGATCTATATTGGTTTAATCCAATAAATTCAAATTAGCTTAAAACCAAAAATCCAAACCCCATGTGTGAAAAAGGTTTTCTTGCATGATGAGATAACTAAAAACTCATCTCATGAGAAATTAAATTCTCATGCAGAATTTAATTTATAACTTTTAGTCTTCTTCAAATGATTCCCAAGTTCAAGAAAAATAAATTTTGCTAAAAGGTGCCTCTTTGGAAGAGCACTCCACACAACTCTTTGTGCATTGATAAGTGTGTGAATTAATGTGCCTCTTTGGAAGAGCACTCCACACAACTCTTCGTGCATTGACAAGTGTGTGAATTAATATGCCTCTTTGGAAGAGCACTCCACACAACTATCCGTGCATTGACAAGCGTGTGAATTAATGTGCCTCTTTGGATGAGCACTCCACACAACTCTTCATGCATTGATAAGTGTGTGAATTTAATGTCTCTTTGGTTTTCACAAAAATAGCGGAATTCTAAATGTTAGAATTTAATAGGCTGGCTAATATGAAACTATAAATAGAGGACATCCCTCACCAGATAACACAACACAAGATCAAAAGAGATCAAAAATTCTAAACAGTTAGAACCAAGTGTTACAATTCTAAGAGTTAGAACAGAAAATTCTGGTGTGATTTTAGTGTTAGCAAAAGCTTGGTGGATCTTGGAGGAAGATTCAAGTGGAAGAATTCAAGATCAGCAAAATTGTTTTTCCGCGAGCTAGCACTCCGGAATCCGATCATTCGGGGGCTTGCGTGGACAATACTAGAGGCCGGACGATTGAACGGCTGCAGAGCACAAAGGATTTACCTACTGTTCTTAAGGTGAGTGATTTGATCCTTAGATCTTAAGGCAGGCTTCAAGATGAGTAGTATGACTTCTCATCTTGAAGATTAAGATATGATCTTAATTATTTAATTTATATGCAATACTTAGATCAAATGATCTTATAATATAAGGCAAAGATATGATCTTGATGCATGTTAGAAAGATTAATATGTAATCTTTAAATTTCCACATTGATAATTGTTATCAAATTTTAAAATATGCATGCCTCGGGGATTAACTCTCCCAACAAATGGTATCAGAGCAATGGTTTCTTATTGATCTAATTTATTGCATGTAAATTAATGTTCTTATTAATTGTGTAATTATGGCTAAAACTAATCGCAAGGCTATATGGTCACAGATGGATTGAAAATCTAAATTACCCATTCAGTGAGGTATTCTGTGACATATTGTCGTGCTATTGTTTTATCATTGATGCTCAATTTAAAGATAATTTAAATTGAGCTTATGCATCAAAACATAGATTACACGCACTCTCAAAAGATGTTTTATATTTGATACATATTGATGTTGTATAAAAGCATGATATTTGCATGTTTAGTAATCGTTCCCACATCTCAATCAGTGCAGTATAGGATAGCCCTTGTTGTTCCGTATCGGGACAGAGTGAATAACGGCACATCCCGTTCTATAAAAAAATTGGGCGGTCCTATCCCATATGTTTTAAATCTCTGACTTAAATCTAATGCGATAGGCAAATAAAATGCCTTATAAATATGCTTGATAATAAAGAATATCCATTGAATGTTTGCAAACAAGCCTTCTTTAATGAAATATATGACTGCATGGTATATGTATTGCAGCTTGGCAGAGAGAGTGTCTTGCTTCTTCGAGCTTTTGATTCAAGACTTGCCAAGGATCTCCATGCTGATCTGCAAAAGCTTAGATGCAAGGTTAGCTAACCTTGGTCTTCACAAAAACTAGACAAAAGACAAATAAGGCATATGACTTTTTTTTACATTCACAAATTTTACAGGTGGCTTTTGAAGCTCTAAAATTCCAACCATGGATTCGAGAGATAGCAGACAGGTTTGTTCAGAGGATGGAAGAGGAAGGACCGTACGTGGCTTTGCACCTCAGACTAGAGAAGGATGTGTGGGTGAGGACCGGGTGTCACTCAGGCTTGGGCAGAGAAGCAGACCTTGTGATCGCAAATGAACGTGCCTCCAAGCCTCAATTCCTCACCTCACGTTCTAGGCTCACGCCCCAACAGCGATATCATGCAGGCCTTTGCCCCCTTAATGCCAATGATATTTCCAGGTACACCACCTTCTAAAGTTTGTTGCTACTTTCGTGAACTCACCATGATCAGATTAGTTGTCTTGGCTTTAAAATAATATTTAAATTTTATGAAACAAAATGAATCTTGCTAAGCTACTATCTTTTGTGACATTGTTCTCCATCAGTAAACAACCGATAAGTGCGTGAATTACTTGTATCCAGCATAACAGGACACACTTATTAGTGATGCATGGTCTAATGACCATATCAGTTATCTAACTTGTCACACTGAGTTACATATGAAACATATCAACTGCTATTAACTTCTTGCAGAAAAAAATGGGAGAAAAAAAGTGGGAGGAGAGAGAGAGAGAGAGAGAGAGAGAGAGAGCTTATTATTAATTGTAGAGTAGTACCAAGCCTACCATCCACTATTGGTAGAGTATGTGAAGGGGGGTCTTTAATTCAGCATAGCAAAATTCAGATCAAATAAATTGTCACTAGAAAAGCTAGCTTTGGATCGAAGGATTATGCTAAGTCTTTTTTGTTTTTGATAACTATAGTTACTTCATAGTTCCTTGATAGTTATCATATGAAACATTGGATTGTCACCTCTGTCATAAGCTAAGCTAAATTGTACACTGAATAGACATCCATATCCCTAGAATAGTATAAATATAATGGAATAACAATAATTTTCCTATGCTACTCTTCAGCCTCAATGCTCTAAAAGGCTTCCACTATTTGGGATGAATGTTTTCTTTGAGATAACATAAACAATAGTCCATGTCTGCCATAGTTTAGAGAGTTGTGTTCATACTCAAGATAACTAGAGAGGCAACTTCTACTACAAACTCATGTCATTCTCAACCTCATATTTTATGTCATCTTTTGCTGGTTCAGGCTACTAAAAGGACTTGGTGCATCAAAGAACACTAAGATCTATTGGGCTGGTGGGGAGCCTTTTGCAGGAGAGAAGGCACTTAAACCTCTAAAATTGCAATTCCCCAATCTATTCAATAAATGGAGCCTAGCAAGACCAGGTGAACTTGATGCAATTAAGCGTAAACCATCCATTCTGGCAGCATTAGACTATGCAGTATGTCTCAAGAGTCAGTTCTTCATGGCAAGTCATGGAGGAAACATGGCACGTTCTTTGCAGGTATAAATTCTCTATTGGTGTGTCAGCTTGAGTTGATCTCTCTTATCATCACGAGCTTTCAATCGGCACGCGCAAGCGCCCCCTAGGGTCACTAGGTCCTTGCGTCTACCGGTGATGGCGCTAGAGGAACCCCTTTCCCCCAACCAGCCTTACCCCCAATTACAATAAATAAATCCCTGAAGAACAATGTCCCACCCAAACACACGATGTACGGGGTAAACTCTACCCCAACCCCTTTTGATTAATAAGAGGATATGACAAGGAAATAGGCCGCAGCCTTTACAACTCTCTCCCTACACAAAGAAAGCTCTCACCTTGCCAATTGGCTACAAGACGCTCTTGCTGCCCTCTGATCGTCCGCACTCCACACGGCACGACCGCTGCCTCTGCACGCTCCTTGCTGCACGCTGCACGCCAAGGATCTGCGCGTGCCGGCTCCCCGCTCGCTGCTCTTCTCTGAGTTGCTGAGCGCCCCGCTGCGTTGCTGCCTCACTGCTGCACGCCGGTTGCTGGCTGATTGGACTCCTCCCAATCGCTGGCTGATTGGACTCCTCCCAATCGCCGAGTTGACTCCACCATTTGCTGGGTTTGCTGCACGCTGCAGACTTGAGTCGATTGGATTCACTCGCTGAATTCTCAATGCCTTTGCTGGCTGGACGTCCCCTCCTTTTATAGATGGTAGCCACGCCTCATAGCACCGCCTCATAGGTCTATCCCCTCCCTAGGATAAGGCCTATCTCCAATCCAAACAGCTGCTGGCTTTATCTCTTTGGCACCGCCCAGATTTGGATAACTCTTATCCAAATCCAGCTGCTCCCTTATCTTCTCCAACCACTGATCTTATCTCCTCCTTAAGATAATTCTGCGTGCTGGATGGATAATCCCTCTAGATGGCTGGGTAGTTGGCTGATCTTCTAGATGCCACTGCATAGGATAAACCCTCTAGAAGATGCTGCTGGACGCCAAGATAAACCGCTGATGACTGATGGGCGCGCGCCCTCCTGGCACGCGCGCTGTGGCACTGGGCGCACGCCCTCCCGGCGCGCCACGGGTGCTGGGCGTGCGCGTCCTCCTGGCGCGCGCACTGGCGGGCGGGCCTCCTGCCCGTCCGCTGCGCTGCTGGTGAGGTTGGCTGGGCGCTCCGCTCGCCAGCTGCTTGGCGCCGCCTGCGCCAGGCGCTGCCAACCTCGCTGCTTAGCCCGCGCCTGCGCGCACGGGCTGCGCCACGGCCCTCCTGGCCGCGCGCACACTTGGGGTGGTAACAATTCTCCCCCCACTGAGATGTCGACGCCCTCGTCGACCACCATGCCTCCGTGCATGCCTTGGCCCTCCTGGCCAAAGTCTCCCGAGTCCCAACGTGGCCACCTACCACGCACACCTCCTGATGCCTCCTCAATTGGACAGCCCACCTGCCGAGCCATCCCGCCTGCCGCCTCCTGCCGCAGGTCTCCGTGCCTAGGCTCTCCCACGCGATGCCTAGGTGTGAGATTGTCGCACAACCTCAGGTCTGGTGGTAGGGCCGTCTCCTGCACCTACCCTTCGCAATCGTCCTCCGCCATCCCTCCACTGGAACGAAGTAAGGACACCTACCTCTCCGGATCAAGATGCCTCTCCGATGAGGCATGACCATGGCCTTACTCTGGATGAAGAAGTCTATCTCGAGTATCAGGTCGTAGTCGTCGATCGGCAAGACCGTCATGCTGCAGCTCCCAGTCCATGAGCCCACCTCCAATGTGGCCTCCGCCTGGCCCAAAGACTCCATCTCCTCGGAGCCGACTGGCTTCACCCTATAAGGCTGGGATAGCGCTCCAAGCCCCAATCTGTGCACCGTCCCTTGGCTCACAAAATTGTGTGTCGCGCCGGAGTCAACCAAGGCCCGCACTGTCCTCTCGTTGACCCGAGCCCTCACGTACATCAGCCCTTGGCGTTGGTCTCTCACGGCCAAAGTGTTGATGCACTGTAGTAGGGCCATCCTCGCTACGGCTCATCCTTTGAACTCTCGGACGCCCTGTCTGCATGGGTGGTAACGGCAGCTACCATCACCTTCCGTGGACACTCCCGTGCGCGGTGCGCTCCTTCGCACACGAAGCATCCAGCGAAACTAGCCGGTTCCTTTGGCTTTGCTGCTGCATGTGGAACTCCTTCCTTCTTGCTTGTTCGACCCCACGGTGGTGACGCACTCTTGCGCTTGCCCTTGCCCTGGCCATCGCTGCCCGAAGTCGTAGCGCTGCGAAAGTCCACCAGCGCCTCTGCTGCTACGAAGGCTGAGGGAATATCCCTTACCTCCCTCCTGCGAAGCTCGGCCTGCGCCCACCCCTGTAGACCAGCGAGGAAGTTAAATAACTTATCTTCCTCGGACATGTTGGACACCTCCAGAAGTAGGTTGCTAAACTGCGCCACGTACTCCCGGATGCTCCCTATCTGCCGCAACTTCCTCAGGTTCTCCCGAGCAAGCCACCCTGCGTTGCTCGGTTGGAACTGCGCCTTCAGTTCCCTCTTGAAGATCTCCCACGTCTCGATCCTGGGATGCCCGCATGGTCATCCTCGACCGTTCTGGTCCTCCACCAGAGCTTGGCGCTACCCTCCAGGTATGTCGAGGCCCGATCCACCTGATCGGTTGGTGTGATCTTCGCCGCACGAAAGTAGTTCTCCATGTCCCACACGAAGTTCTCTACTTTCGTCGCGCTCCTGACTCCGCCGAAGGCCTTAGGTTCCCGGACCTTCGCTTCCTTTGCCGGAGCGCCGACCATGTGGACTGGACTCCGCACCTCCTGCCTCAACCGGATCACCTCCTGCTCCAAGGCATGGATCCGAAGCTCCAATCTCTCCTCCATGGCCAAATCGGATCGCTGCTGTCGCACGCTGCGATGCTCGATGTCGTGGAGCAGCCTCTCATGCGTCTTCATCAGCTGGTCATGCAAAGTTCGCAACTCCGCCAACTGCATGCTCAACTCTGTGCATACAGCTACGAGATTCATTGTCGATCCCTCCCCTGGATCTCCCACGATACCCTCCAACCGGGTCATGCGGTCTCCTACCGCTCTCATCATCTGGTTGGGCTCACTTGGACTTGTCTTCAACCGGGCTCTGATACCACTTGTCATCGGGCTTTCAATCGGCACGCGCAAGCGCCCCCTAGGGTCACTAGGTCCTTGCGTCTACCGGTGATGGCGCTAGAGGAACCCCTTTCCCCTAACCAGCCTTACCCCCAATTACAATAAATAAATCCCTGAAGAACAATGTCCCACCCAAACACACGATGTACGGGGTAAACTCTACCCCAACCCCTTTTGATTAATAAGAGGATATGACAAGGAAATAGGCCGCAGCCTTTACAACTCTCTCCCTACACAAAGAAAGCTCTCACTTGCCAATTGGCTACAAGACGCTCTTGCTGCCCTCTGATCGTCCGCACTCCACACGGCACGACCGCTGCCTCTGCATGCTCCTTGCTGCACGCTGCACGCCCAAGGATCTGCGCGTGCCGACTCCCCGCTCGCTGCTCTTCTCTGAGTTGCTGAGCGCCCCGCTGCGTTACTGCTCACGCCGGTTGCTGGCTGATTGGACTCCTCCCAATCGCTGGCTGATTGGACTCCTCCCAATCGCCGAGTTGACTCCACCCTTCGCTGGGTTGCTGCACGCTGCAGACTTGAGTCGATTGGATTCACTCGCTGAATTCTCAATGCCTTTGCTGGCTGGACGTCCCCTCCTTTTATAGATGGTAGCCACTGCCTCATAGCACCGCCTCATAGGTCTATCCCCTCCCTAAGATAAGGCCTATCTCCAATCCAAACAGCTGCTGGCTTTATCTCTTTGGCACCGCCCAGATTTGGATAACTCTTATCCAAATCCAGCTGCTCCCTTATCCTCTCCAACCGCTGATCTTATCTCCTCCTTAAGATAATTCTGCGTGCTGGATGGATAATCCCTCTAGATGGCTGGGTAGTTGGCTGATCTTCTAGATGCCGCTGCATAGGATAAACCCTCTAGAAGATGCTGCTGGACGCCAAGATAAACCGCTGATGACTGATGGGCGCGCGCCCTCCTGGCGCGCGCGCTGTGGCGCTGGGCGCACGCCCTCCCGGCGCACGCCATGGGTGCTGGGCGCGCGCGTCCTCCTGGCGCGCACGCTGGCGGGCGGGCCTCCTGCCCGTCCGCTGTGCTGCTGGTGAGGTTGGCTGGGCACTCCGCTCGCCAGCTGCTTGGCGCCGCCTGCGCCAGGCGCTGCCAACCTCGCTGCTTAGCCCGCGCCTGCGCGCACGGGCTGCGCCACGGCCCTCCTGGCCGCGCGCATACTTGGGATGGTAACAATTAACCATGCTTAGTTTTAAATACTGTTTTCCACTCATCCCCTTCCCTCATTCTAATTTGATGATATCCACTCATCAAATCCACTTTAGAAAATAAAACAGCACCATGCAACTCATCAAGCATATCATCAAGTCTCGGAATAGGAAGCCATACTTAACTGTTATCTTGTTGATAGCTCGGCTATCCACGCACATTCGCATGCTACCATCCTTCTTTGGAACAAGCAGTGTAGGCACGGAACAAGGACTTAATGACTCACGCACATAGCCCTTCTCTAATAGCTCACCAACCTGCCTTTGAATCTCTTTTGCCTCATCCGGATTGCATCTATATGCTGGTCTATTAGGAAGAGAAGCTCCGGGCACCAAGTCAATTTGATGCTCTATCCCTCGAATAGGTGGCAACCCCTTTGGAAGTTCATCCGGAAACACATCCTTAAACTCTTCAAGCAACTCCACAATCTGTTTGGGCAACTTCAAATCTCCCACTTGCAGCAAGGTTTCCCCCAAGCCATGAAAACAAATCCCAATGAAGCTAGTGCTTGCTCAATGTCCCCCTTTTTAGCTAACATCATCCGCTTTTATTTGGACATTCGGAAGCAATATGGCCATGCAAATGGTTCCGGATGGACCAATTACAAGGGCTAGGGCCAAAAACCTCCAAAGGACCTTATTATGTAGAATTGGAGCAATCGAAGCCTCTTTGAACTTTGAAACTTACAATCTGAAGGGGAATGGGCTGCAGGTATTTAATTGCCTTCAATTGGAGTTTGGAGCATAATTTGGATTTCTTGGTGGTTTCAGGCATTTAAGGAGCTGTTAAAACCTAAAAATAAGTCCTTTTAGTCTTTTTCCTTACTCTATATGTAATAAGTTTGCATTAATTGCTGTTTGAGCCTTTTCACCAGCAGTTATTGTTATCTCGTAACTTATGGCTATTTTAATGTGGGAGAGTTATTAGCATAAAGTGGAGTTATTCGTGTCTTTTGGCTTTTCCTATTCTTAGGGATGTTCCAAGCTATAAAAGATGTAATCGATGAAAAAAAAGATGAGATAACTTTTTGAATTATCACAGAGCTTTGGCATTTCTCTACCCTTGTTCTTATCTAGCAATTTCATATTTGTTGGTGGTGAACTGATTTGATTCTTATCACTCTTCTCTCTTCTTTTCTAAGAGTGTGGCGAATCAACCTAGCACCCTTGTTTGTGGCGAGCCATCTATCCAACAAGCGGCTGTTAGTTCTTCTTTATTTATTGTGATTTATTTTCCCTACCACCCTAGCACATCCAAACAAGAAGCTATTAGTAAAATTATTCATGGACAAGAGACTAGGCGATGATGAGATGCAGAAAAGAGTGAAGCAAATGCACTCAGTTTCTTTAGATGCAGCACCAGTCCTGAAAAATAATACCAACAGAGATGTAATTGCATTCCCCATTCCATATTGCATGTGTAATAGGGAAAAGAGTAACATTGTTAGTTGAGTTACTAGAGAGGATCATGTACATATATTGAGAGTTGTGGAATGTACACATGCATCAAAGATGGCATACATTGAACTGATTGTAGATCATTAGTGGCCAGTGGAAAGGTGACGCAATATAGATACTAGAAAGTAGGTGTGGAGCTGGGTTATTCCGGGCTGGGGATTTCATCGAGCATTTGATGGGCACACAATTCAGCGCTGAAAGTAGGCCGGATTGGGCTACGCCCAACCTGGACCTGCTCATAATTTTAAGAAAAGTCTTGCTGCAACACCCTCCAGTGCAGCAAGTGCACACTGACCGTGCGGATTGGCCGCCCACATGTGTAGTAGCCAATGGGCTTCGTCGCACACCACACGCGCGCCGGCATGCACGGATGGCCAATCCGCACGGCCGATGCACGCTTGCTATACCAGTGCAGTGCAGCAAGTCTTTTCCTACAATTTTATTTTAGGAAAGCTCTTTGTGCACCACGCGTGTAGGATGCATGCATCGTGCACGGTGATTGATCATTCATGCATACGGTTGTGCGTGCTCGAGAAAATTTCCTTTTATGCACCGCACATGTGACCACATGCATGGTAAATCAGCGCGCATGATGCAGGACTTTTCCTTTTTGTTTTAAGGCTTGGGATCGGCATGAGATATGAAAACCTTTTAGAGCCTAGGTCCAAGTCCAACTCTAAGCCTAAGAACAAGCTGGGCCAAGCCTCAATTGCCGATGGAAACTCATTTGAGCAAAATTCAGAGTATAATTATTTTTGAGCTTTTAAGTGCTCACATAAAAACAAGCAACATTTAAAATAATTATATCTAATTATTCAAAAAAATATCAAATATTTTCATACAAAAAATTAGTATAAAATTAAAAAATCTTCTATATTTTAAGATTTTGAAATTAAATTTGAGCTTAACCAAGCCCAACCAATACTCCAGGCTTTCTTCGGATCGAGTTTAGATAGGATCAAGCAATATCTTTCTACCTGGTTCCAAAATTTTTAGGGCTCTAATGTCGTTGTAATGCTGTTTAGATAGCGGTTTATTTGACGACATGATTATTCCATAGGATAGTGCAGAAGATGATGGATCGAAGGAAAAGGATGGAGATGTAGACTAGTCAAATTAAAAATGGTAAATGATCTTATTGCCCAGAATTCATGTATATCTTCAGAGATTCTCAGCCTGTCAGTGTTTGATGGCTGTTAAGCTAGATATCGAGAGAGCTTATAACAGACTAAGTTGGGCATTTCTGCGAACACTTCATAAGTATGGCTTTGCGGCTCTCTTTATAGACTGGATCATGGCTTGCGCCATCATTCTCTGTTATCATTAATGGTAGCCAAACTAATTTCTTCCACTATGCTATAGGGCAGCGTCAGGGGTATCCTCTATCCCCTTTTTTATTCATTCTTGTTGCTGATGATTTATCTCATGCTTTCTACCAGGCATAGCATGATTTACGCCTTGCCCCTTTCATTGCGGGCCCCCAAGGCCCCTTATTTTCTCATCTATTATTTGCTGATGACTATATATTGCTGGGACAGGCTATGACCATAATGCTTTAATTTTCGCATCCATCATTCAGTCCTATTGTCGGGCCTTTGGTCAGAAGGTTAATTTCAACAAATCATGATCTGCTTCAGCCCGAAGACTATTCCTACAACAAGGGAGGCTATCATTCACACCTTGGGCATCACTACTCAGGTTGACCGGCTATCTTACCTAGGGATCCCTATTACGGGAAGACATCCATGGGGTAGCGATTATAGTGACCTCGAGCACCGTGCCGTGACCACATTGATGGTTGGCAGGTTACGGGTCTATTCATGATGGCTCGGATCACCTCTTGCGTTCGGTCCTCACCTCTCTTCCTCTCTATATCTTATTTGATGCTACTATCCCGATGACTTGTCTGAGAAAGATTGAGAGATGCTTTCAAGATTTTCTGTGAGACTCTATGTAGGACGGCCATCGTATTCATCTGCTAGCATGGGACACTAAATTGCAGAAGGAAGGCTTGGCATCCAGTCCCTAACTATCAGGAGAGAGGCTTTGATTGCGAGGCATGCTACTCATTTTTTATTTGATCCACGTTGCTTGTGGAGCTCCTATGCTACTCTTCAGCCTCAATGCTCTAAAAGGCTTCCACTATTTCGGATGAATGTTTTCTTTGAGATAACATAAACAATAGTCCATGTCTGCCATAGTTTAGAGAGTTGTGTTCATACTCAAGATAACTAGAGAGGCAAACTTCTACTACAAACTCATGTCATTCTCAACCTCATATTTTATCTGTCATCTTTTGCTGGTTCAGGCTACTCAAAGGACTTGGTGCATCAAAGAACACTAAGATCTATTGGGCTGGTGGGGAGCCTTTTGCAGGAGAGAAGGCACTTAAACCTCTAAAATTGCAATTCCCCAACCTATTCAATAAATGGAGCCTAGCAAGACCAGGTGAACTTGATGCAATTAAGCGTAAACCATCCATTCTGGTAGCATTAGACTATGTAGTATGTCTCAAGAGTCAGTTCTTCATGGCAAGTCATGGAGGAAACATGGCACGTTCTTTGCAGGTATAAATTCTCTATTGGTGTGTCAGCTTGAGTTGATCTCTCTTATCATCACAGACTAACATTAGCTAGCTTTTAGTAATTCCATTAATCTTTTTATTGAGCAGGGGCATAGAACTTACGTGGGATATGGAAAACATATCAGGCCAAACAAGAAGCTATTAGTAAAATTATTCATGGACAAGAGACTAGGCGATGATGAGATGCAGAAAAGAGTGAAGCAAATGCACTCAGTTTCTTCAGATGCAGCACCAGTCCTGAAAAATAACACCAACAGAGATGTAATTGCATTCCCCATTCCATATTGCATGTGTAACAGGAAAAGAGTAACATTGTTAGTTTAGTTACTAGAGAGGATCATGTACATATATTGAGAGTTGTGGAATGTACACATGCATCAAAGATGGCATACATTGAACTGATTTCAGATCATTAGTGGCCAGTGGAAAGGTGACGCAATATAGATACTAGAACACTGAAAGTAGGTGTGGAGTTGGGTTATTCCGGGTTGGGGATTTCATCGAGCATTTGATGGGCACACAATTTAGCACTAAAAGTGGGCCGGATTGGGCTATGTAACCCCCGGTAATTAATTTAGGGGAGAATATAACCCTGGTAATTAATTTGGGGACACCTGGCACATTTTCTTCTGACGTTTAGGCATCGTCTGGATTTTCGAACCTCTGTCCTTGAGCTGAGGCATCACGAGGGTGCTTAAAAGGAGATCAAGGGCAACCCTCTTCTTCATCCTCGCGCGTGCCTGCTCCTGGTAAGCCACTGTCCATGCTAGAGGGTGAGAGAGACAGAGCGAGAGAGCTAATTTTTGGGCTCTGTATTGGACCAGGATTGAGGAAAACAAAATATAGCCCAGATCAGTGTTGATCCTAGTTTCTTGGGGTATTTTTATATCCCCATTTGGGCGTATATATTGAGAGATATTCGAGCCCAAAGTTGGGCCCATGATTAGTTTGGGGTAGAATTTAAGGGATACTTTATTATTCAAATTTTAGGGATTTAATTGTAAAAATTAATGCTGTAGATAACCAGATGTTCAAATAGCTGGTTTACAGTTTAAAATTAGCGTACTGAGGTAAGCAAGCCAATTATCATGATTTCATAAATTATTTAATATATAAATCTTTGAATTTATAGCTGTATGCATATTTATGAAATGAGACAAATGAAATTTTGATATTTAATTTGGTAATAGTACCACGAGTATACAAATGAGTATTTGCTATCATTATTACAGCTGGTAATATTTTGCAAAGTAATGGCTTTATATGTATGTGCAAAAGATGAAGTATATGCTTATTTTGACTTTGCAAAATATAATGGTACCACTGATATGTTTATATGTAATTGTTAATAATATTCAAACCACTGTATATATGATGTGAGAAGCTTATGCTTATATTGATTCATGACGTGTGACATACAAATATGATGATGATATTGAGATATATTTATATGTATCATCGCGGTTCTTATATGATGTGAATGATGTGAAATGATGTGAAATGCCAAGTGATACGGGACCCACCTCACAGGGGAAGATATGTGGAGGACACACATCTGTAGGGTGTGTTGTAATTGTTTTTGATACATGGCATAACGCTGGTACCAGGACCCTTTCTCTTAGGGGACATTTAAGAGTGATACACCAGTTGGGTATTGTAGGGCCGTGGGACACATAAGGAGTGGTAATTATATAAATACAGTGGGTTTGTTTACATTGCATATGTTGGCATTTATTGTATGATTTAGGTTCCAAAATTACTTTAAGAAAATGATATGCATATTCTGATAATATGACAAGTGTATTTGAAATTAAAAGCTTTTTATTAATAAAGCCGAGTTGATTTGATAATATTTTGGAATGATTAGTAGATTATATTATATTATAGTAGGCTTACTTATTGAGTGTGAGCTCATATAAATCTCACAATATTTTTCAGAGCCACAAGACTGAAGAAGGAATTATGGGTTAGATAGAGCTTCAACTAAATAAATTAGTTCCATTATGTTGATGTAACCCAATTGATGTTTATATGTAGGGCTTATAGCCCAAACCTTATAATTATGGATTGTATTAAGTTATGAACTTGGATTGATATGTCAATATTGCCTTATTTGAATTATGTGTCTTGATTCATGACGCCTTGCATGCTTGGCATGCGGCGGGTTGTCACCCTAGCTCAAATTTTGGGTCTGGGGCATGACAGCTTTAATGGTATCAGAGCCTAGGTTATGACCTTAGGGACACATACATGATGATACTCTAGGCAAATACTAGGATGACATTGATACAATTATAACTTTATAGGAATTTCAGGTATTATGCTTTGAAAGCCTGAAATGTAAAGTTTATCATGATATTAATAAAAAACTAATTTATCAGGAGATAGGAATGACTAGTCGCACTAGAAGTCAACAAAATGATGAGGACTCCCAGGTTGGTAATGCTGGTCAGCTGGGAGGTTAGGAAACTACCGGAGATGCTGGCCCTGTCACTCAAGTCGGGACTGATCACCAACAACTTCAGACCAAGATGCTTCAGGTTCTCTCGGGTATGGCAGTTGATGCGGGACATGCAACAACAATACTGCAGGCCTTGTCCACTTAGCCTACTCCTATTATTCCGCAGACTCAGCCTGCTCCACAAACTCAGCCAACCTTAACTACTCAATCTGCACCATTGACCCAGCCTACTCCACCTCAACCCTGGGTAGGGGTTGACCGCAGCTTTGCTGATTTCAAAAAGTTTACCCCTGCCCCTTTCTCTTGAACCACCAACCCTGTTGATGCTAAACGATGGATGCGAGACATGGAGAAGGCTTTTACGGCCCATGGTAGCCAGGAGATGGAGCGGATCAGATTTGCCACCTATCTTCTCTAGGGGAAGCTTATGATTAGTGGTTAGTTGAGGAACAGCATCGGGGTGGTCAAGTTATTTCTTGGGGAGAGTTTAGGGAGGCATTTTTCGATAAATACTTTCCAGGAGTGTGCAGAGACAGATGGAATTAGAATTTATCAAATTGGAGCAAAGGAATCTTTCTGTGGCCCAGTATGAAGCTGAATTCATCAGGTTGGCCCGATTTGCTCCAAATATAGTGACCAATGAAATGGCCACGATCACCAGATTTACTGAGGGACTGCGATCCAGACTAAGGCAAGCAATCAATGCTTTTGAGCTTCTCACTTATAGTGCTGTGGTGAATAAGGCCTTGGTGATTGAGAGGGATATGAATGCAGTCGAAGAGATTGGGAGCAGCAGAGAAAGAGGAAAGGACCTAATTCTGGCCAATCCCCAGTTCAGGAATAATTGCTCGTATTCACATGCAATACCATAACATAGGTTGGCTAGGAAATTGTTCAATTTTCTATAATTTTCCAGTTATCTAAAAAAGAGAAAGTGGAACACATACATCATTGAGTTCCAAAATGGAATAATTGCAGTAATATGGTGCTCGTATTCACATGCAGTACCATAACATAGGTTGGCTAGGAAATTGTTTAATTTTCTGTAATTTTTCAGTTATCTAAAAAAGAGAAAGTGGAACCCATACATCATTGAGTTCCAAAATGGAATAATTACAGTAATATGGTGCTCGTATTCACATGCAGTACCATAACATAGGTTGGCTAGGAAATTGTTCAATTTTCAGTAATTTTTCAGTTATCTAAAAAAGAGAAAGTGGAACCCATACAGTAAGCAAAGGTTCAATCTTTACTACCTTGTTTGAAATTTTAGTTGGCATGGTACCTAATTTATTTAATCCAATATGTTAAGTAGCTGCCTGTTTCAATATATCATTTTGTGTTTCATGATGAAAAATCTATAGTTTTTCATTTAAAGCATTTTGTTTTGGATGATATCATCAAAAACTTACCTAGGATTAGAACAGGTGATGAATTAGTTGAGTAAGTAGAAGCATGAACTAGGGGAAAGAGAAGAATGCAATTAGAAATATTAAGTTGAAATGAGTATTATGTAAACCTCACCGCAATAAACTAAGCTGGGAGCATTGAAGAAAGGTTTAAATCTTGTTGAATAGAGGTATGTCGATTTTTCTACGAAATGAGAAGCTTCGTATCCCGTCTCATCCCATCCTGATCCTTAACCCGCTTAGGCATCCTTGTCTTTCTTGGGATGCTTTTTTCTTTAAAAAAATCATTTATAAAATTTTAATGTTTTATTTGATTTTTAAACATATTTGAATTTCAAAAGTTATATTTTATAATAGATTTATTTAAAATTGACACTATAATGTATTATGGGTAAGATAGCGTAGGATGGCCAAGATTGGTCCTAAAATCTTTTTGGGACTGGATGGGACTGCTAAGATGATTCTGTCTCGCTGAAACTTGAATCACTATGTTGAAAGTTATTAAATATAATCACATGAATGCTTAAATGACTGCTCAAATGGCTGGGCACTGCCTTATTGCTTTAAGCTATGTCACCTTTCCATGTTGAAATGGATGTTATGTTCTGCTTATGCATTTGAAGCCTACCTATGTTTTCAAATGACTATTTTGGTCACTTACACTTGTGCATGTTTTTCCCATAACTTGTCTCAAAACTAAGTCTGTAGAGTGTGTACTGTTACTTTGTTACTAACTTGATGCTACAAAAGTATAATGTTTGTAACTGTATAACGTGATACAATAATATATTAGATGGTACTTTGTTTGCTATTGCTTTGTTTCACAGTGTTACATAGCTTAAGCTCTATGTAAATACCAAATAAATATGTTCAACAAAAGAAGTTAATTTTTTTTTTTTAATAATCTGAACCTTGTTCCAGCTTTATTTTAATGGTAAACAGCTTACTAGTCTAATTAGTGAAAGAAGGCTTCTGTCTTCCCTCAAATAGTCCAACTGAATGCTATGCACCTCTTTTTCCCTCTTGATTTGTCTTATATCTTTTTATTTTCTCACCTTGAATTATCTAAATTTTTTTTATATGTTTCTATTTTATATTATCTCTTATTTATATCCATTTGTGTTATGCCTTATATTGATCGAAAAACTACTTGCTAGTTGATTGAGTTATTTGCATTAATGGTTACTTGCTTAATAGAAAGCAAGTAGTTTTCCAATATTTTTATTTAATGACTGTCTAACAATTGTTGGCAGCCATGGTGGGATCCTTCATAAATATAAACTCTATCTTGCAAATATAAACATGTCTTCATGCCATGTTTTGATGTTTGAAGCAGTAAACTAGATATTCAGTTTCTAGAAGGGTTGAGGGGCTTGAATCAACATAGAGATAAATACTTCCATGGTTGATTGTTGTATCCAATAGCTAATTGACTTTTAGGTATATGATCTTTTAACATGTAGGCTGCTTGTATGGTTTTTGATATTAGATTTGCACATATATTATCAATAATTTTTGAATATCATTATCTTAGAATGTCATTTCAATAAATACACTCCAATTTGTTGATTTTATTCTATTGAATGGTCGCATAAATATACTAGGTCATTGTCAAATTCAAGATTCCTCCTACATGTGAGATATCACATCTTATTGTTGACCTTGTAACACATCTTGGACTTAAGGCTGAGCAGAATGGTGGTGGCTCAGAAATGTTAATACGTGCTTGGGAAAGGTTTGATCAATCAATACTTCTTATATTTGTCGGTTATTTAATATCTGTGACGTTTGCTATATACAATTCTCTTAGATTTCTTCTTGTTAAAATATCCATTTAAATTTTGATCTCAGTTCATTTGAGTTATGAAGTATATCTGGTATTCTGTATCTTTCTTTGATGGATAGTCACCTTTTGGTGAACAACTTCTGAATTTTACCATGTAAAATTTTGACACTGTTTATGGATGAATTGATGTTGATTCAACTTATACCTTTATTTTTCCGTCTTCATTCTCTATATGCCAGATTTTTTTTTCTGGTACTTAAATTCTTTCTTAAAAGCAAATCAAATGAAGCTGCATTCTCACCCTTATAGCAGATCAAACATGAAAACAACAAAAAGTGATATGTGTCTGTATGGGTGGGTGAGCTACTGCTGGGGTGTCTGGGAATGTGCATGGTGCATGTGCTTTTGCATTCACCTGTGGGGTTTAAGTTCTTTCGTTGCCAGCTTTCTGTTTATCAAATTCAAAGTGGACTTTAGAGCCAATATTGGTGACAAGATTAAAGGATTAAGATAAGTCGCTTAGTTAACCAATCATAAACATGTATATGATAAGTTGTTTGATGGTTCAGGTTATATGATGAGATGATTGGGGATGCTTGACCATGGATTGAGGGTCATGATCACTGTGGAAGAAGTAAAAAGACTATCTAAGGCCACCAATTAGAGGATAGATAGAACCAATGTGGTAGATCAAGACAGCTTATATTTAAGATGTTTATAAGGCATTTTAGCATCAAGGCAGATCTATCATTTGTAAAAGTGATACATGATGTTGGAGGCAACCTGATGGGGGTGGTGCAAGTGTAGCCTTCCAGTTGATGGAAGGACCCCATACCCCTACATGTGGGTTGAATCTACACTTGTCGATGAAATTATAAAGTATGTTAGTTGTTAGGTGGATTGTTGATAAAATTGGTTTGATTTTGGAACTAATTGATGGATGATGTACATAGATAACACTGGGTATTCAAATTTTGATGGGATCCGAAACAATTGAGATGTCTTGTCCCAAAGATGTTCTGAGATCGATGTCGACCATCCTGTCCTGTTTTGGCTATATTACATTATAGTGCCAATTTAAATAGATATTTTTCTCATAAAGATATAACTTTTGAAGTTCAAATATGTTTAAAATTAAATAAAACACTAAAACTTCATTTAAAAAAAAATCATTTCAAACAAGTATTGGGACGTCTGACCAGATCGGAGACCGAGACAGGATGAGATGTAGGGCATTTCGTTCTATAGAAAAATCAGGATAGCTCTGTCCCACGAGATTTAAAACTTTGGATAATACAATATATAAGGAGAAGTTTGTGAGGAGTTGGTGATCGGAGAAACATAAAATTTTTCATATGTCTTAATGTTTTTTGTACAAAGAAACCATAAATTAAATACTGTCATTATTAATGGATTAACGTTATAAGAGGAGAAAACTTAAGATGTTTATGGTATAAGGTGTTCACTTTGGAAATACATAATATAATGAATCATTTCAAATAAAAAATGATTCATATTCAAGAAATATACATAGAATACTGAGTGGCTGCAACACTAGGGCAATATTGCCAGACCTACTGAAGTACATATGATTTTTGAAGTCCTGAACTCCACATATAATGTTATGTATGCCTAGTCTCTTCCGAAAACTGAGCAACTTAGGAACTCTTTTGGTCACATTTTCACATTGGCAAAATAAACATAAATCATATAGAATGTTTTGATAGGGTTGAAACACAGTCATTTGAACCTGCTTGAGTGCATTAGAGCACTTGCTGGAAGGGTTGAATATGTTTTGTATTCATCCATATCTGGTTTGAAACTGAGCTGAACATGACCTTGTCCATTCCAATTTGAAGGATAATTTTGGGTAGGCTTAGGTGAGAATGTCTGACATGTGGATCTGTTATGGATCATATGAGACTGCCTGACACAACCTGTAAGTAATCAAAGATGCTCGTGTCTATCTACTCTGACCCTCCATGAATTTAATGAACTAATGTGCCATTGTAATAAATTTGAGAAAATTTACCATCAATATGCATTGTTAATGGAAATGCAATGTGGTTTTTAATGTAATTTAGAACAGGTTGTTAATAAGGCAGACAAGTATATATATGTGATGTTTTCTTGTATGATATGCTATGGTACAGTTGATGGACATGATTTATTCACGCTTCTTATAGTTTATTTTGGGTTATTGTTGATCCAATGTGACCCAAAAAGCCAGATGGATCCAACCTAGCTTGAATGGATTAGATGGTGTAACCAGTAAGGTTGGTTTCTCTACTTACCAACTGGTTACATTGATGGTGGCAAGCTTCTCCCTCATTTAAAGTGGCCCTAACTGGCTTATAGCACCAATTTATTGTGATGATTTCAACTCGAGAGCTGATTATCTAGAGAACTTGTCAAAGGCATGTGACTCCATGTATTTGAGCTGATCTGTAACTTTGGAATTTAGATGCCGGATTTAGATGTCTATTGAAACTTTCTCAGATTGGTGAAAAACTGTATTTTTCAAGTTTCAAAGGCATTGTTTATATTGCATGCCTATAACATGCTTCTGTCATAAATAGTTGTTACGCCCCTCAACCGAGTTCCTGGGTTGGACATGTGGCATGACCCCACACCCCCATGGTATGACCCTAGAGTGTATGCATAGTCTACAAATTAACAGTTTATCATTATTAATTTAAAAAATCAAAAGGTTATCTTTCTCAGTATCGGACCTTGTATCGGTATCATATTGATGCAGTGTCAGTACACCTAGTACATGGGTTAGTTCAATGTATCAAGACTTGGTGCTCACTTTATATCAGGTCTCAGTTTGATACTAATATGGTGCAATATACCAAGATCCAATGTTGGATGGTACACACTGGTATGGCGGACCATGATAAAAAAATTCTACTAATATAATTATAAACTATTTGATTACAATTCATTTATTCATCTAATATATGAAATAATCTGACTAGTCGACTCGCTTGAATTCCAATTATAGCATGATTCTATGCATACTGTTGTTATAGAAAGACAAGTAAAATATGGTATGAGCTTAACAACTCAAAATTTTCACAATAATTACCAATTGATGCTCAAATAAATCAATGCACGTATATATATCACATATTGTTAACTAATCATTTCATTCAAAAGATATCTCATATATCATATATAATAACTTTTTTGATCAACAGTGATTTCAAATAACTTAATCTTTCTTTTCTCATAAGTATGTTGTGATTCAATAACAATTATCTTTTCAACATTAGATTAATGACGACCATGCTCCATCCCTTGATTGACAAACCTTGGCAAATCTCAGTGGTGGGGATATTCACACTTTACGTACTGTCCATGGCAGCAACTCACCCTCTTTATACCTGCCCATAGTGATAATCTCCAATGTCAACTCTTGCCTATGATAGGACTATCCATAATTTCACATATTTGCTTGTGCCGGCAATCTATTTCACATTGCTAATCTAAGTATCTTTTACTTAACATGCCAATTTCTATAATTTTTTATGTATGCCAAACACAAATGTAGTTTAATATTATATTAAGTACCAAACCCCATGTTAATAACATATATATCATGTAGTCTAAAATCTTCAGATACATGTACATGAAAAATGTATAAACATACGGATCTTAATCATTAACATATGGTACGTGTATGTACAAAATATTCATAATTATAGTTGATAGTACATGTCAATGTTCTATACCTAACGTGTACAATTAATTTAAATCAATCCAATGGCAACTCATCTTTAATCAACAATCAACTAATTATCAGTAATTTCTTAATTTTGGGGCTCTAGTATTTGAATTATTTTTAGCTCTAATTCTCCAATTCCTACCCTAATTTAAAATTAAATAATTTAAAAGGCTACAATTTTACCTCAATTTAAGAGTCAAAGTGTAATGCTCCTTGCTTAGTAGTTTCCTATCTTGATGATTGCATCCTTGCAAGTTTGAAACCAGTAGTTAAAATGAATCATGGAGTAAATATAGTCAAAGGTGGGAAAAATAAGAGAAGGATAAGGTTAGCTATGCGACAATGTCCAGCTGCCCGTGTTAGTTGGATCTAGGTAACAACTTGCTAAATCAAGGAATAAAAGACCAATCTAAACAAAGGTAGCATAACAACAGTTGTCAATGATGGGAGTCCTATGGTGTTTAACAAAGGCTGGAGTTGATACTGACAAAATAGTTAATTGCTTGCTTGGTCTAGGACTTATAACTAGCACATTAAGGGGTAGATGAGGGGGGACAGTCCACTTAAGGTCCTTATAGAGAGAGACAGCAATGGAGTGGAAAGAGAGGAGAGAAATAGATAGAAGAGAGATGAAAGAGTAAGAGGAGAGAACCCCTTTTTGGCTTGCACAACAAGGGAAGGGTTGGGGGGGGGGGGGGGGGAACGGTGAGGGTGGTGGTGATGTTGATGGCTAGGGTTAGTGCCTAATGACGAGAAAATGATGGAGAGAGATAAAATGGGGGACTAGGGGCCCGAGGGGGGGGCAATGATGCTTCAAAACAGGCGATGCTTCATAAGAGGTAGAGAGAGGAACAATGATGGGTAAAGATTTGGTCAGAATAGTGATTTGATGATGAATTGATTGACAAATCAACAAGAGGAAATAAAGAGGTCAGAACAAAGGAATTGAATCTCGGAGCAAATAGAGGAGAGGGACAAATGGAGGGAGAGGAGATTGGTTACTTGTTGCTTGATAGGGTCTAGGGTGCATAGCTTGCACACCTGCTAGTAAACTCCAACAAAAACAACAACAGGGTGGAATAAAAATAGAAACATGAGGTTATGGATAGAATAGGAAACAAGGTTCTTTTCAATTGAAATCGACAATGATAGTCTTGATACTGAGGGGCAATTGTTAAAATTTTAATATAGTATCAATACACTTATCGGTATGCTTTGTATAGCGGCATACCAATCAATGTAGCACACCATAGTGATAGTTGATGACTAGAATGATTGGAGTCGTTGATGATGACATTGATGACAAGATGAGATGATCTCTGGCAAGAAGCTTTAGAATCAATGGTAGCGGCTGATCAAAATAGGGAACAGACTCTTGGAGAAAAATTGGGGAGGAGAGGTTAAATGGGCCAGGAGGAAGCATTAAAAAAATTAAAAATTTTCTTATTAACAGTAATTTGTGCATAAAAAAATACTTGATCATTAATTTCACAGAAAAAAGAATAACACATAAAATCGTTAATTTTGCACTTTGAGAGTTGGTTTTGTCTCCAAATTTGGCAATCCTTTTTTTTTTCTCCTCAGTTGGTTAGGATTTTGACTCGATCAAGTTAACTCGGTTTGACTTGGCTCGAGTCTCACAATAATATAAAGAACTAATTTCAGTCTTGTTTGTATCATTATTATGATTTGATATTTTTTCTTTTGATCATAGTATTAAGGTTTTCATTTATAGAATTGGGCCAGAGAACAATTTGTGCTTATATTTCTTAATTGTATTTGTGCTTGTACTTCAATGCATTTATAAAAATAATAGCATATTGGTTTGGTGCAACATTTGCTGTTGTGATATATATAGAAAACTATTTGAAACTAGTTTTATATTTTCTATATGGAAATTGATCCTGCAAATTAGTGAACCATGAAATGTTGTAAGAAATGACGGGATATGAAGGCAATGCGATACTTGCTATAAACAGGTGGATTAGACACAAAGTATGCAGGTAGTAATGTGTAGATGATCAGTGTGGAGTTTGCCATGGGTTGGTGGTTAAGGCATGAAACTAGATAAAACAGTCTATCTATGTATGGTATTCTAAGAAAGAAGTCATTTTTGCAAGACAAACTATTTTCCAAAGCATTGTCAACTGTCAAGCATTGTCCTAGTGCAAGTACTGACTGAGGCAATCTTAGCTTTCCATATCAAAACTTTATAGAGCTGACATCCAAAATGAACATTAGGTTGGCTCATGTCTTTCACGTGTGCTGTTCTCTTACATTTAGCCAGCTTCAGTGCAATGGCTTAGATTAGTTTTGGGTTAGTTTGGTATCAAGAGCAGTGGAAAATGCTTCATCTCCTCCAAAACCTCCCAGAAATATGTTCAACTCATGATTTTACTCTAACTGTTGATGTTACAGACTTGTTGTCGACATTTTGGCCCCAATTAATAACTGACATCCTGTGGGTATGGTGCTGAAAAACTGGGTCTACACCCATTCTGGAAAGGTTGTTGGGGAAACATAGCAGCAGTGTTCTGGGAGAAATAAAGAGTCATGTAGGATTTGAATAAGATGTTGATAACTTTTTAATTGTGGTTACACTACTAGTTGTTTCTTTATGGTTAGAGCTCCTGAGGTAAGTTCTGTTTGGATGTCTTCATCCTCTCTTCTCTTTGAGCAGGATCTGTATGTATATTTTTTTTTGGCTCAAGATGTTTTTTCCTCACTGTTCTTGGCTGTGGATTAACACAACTTGCCCATTTTCTGGTAACCAAAACTTCTTTAAAGGTTTGATCCATATTATCCAGATTTATTGTCAAGTTAAACTCCCCTTGTCATTCTTTTATCATTGTTCTGTTTTTGCTGGAACCATAGCTGTGGCTTGTTATCCATTCTGTAAGATCTGAATGGCTGTTTATGGAAATGTGTTTGCCTTGTTTGGTACCACATAACCAATTTTGTTGCAGTTCCTAGTCCATTAACTTCTCATTATTACAAATTTTCTCAATTAATTGTTCAACTAATGATTACAACATTATTTTTAGAAAAAAATGATATCTGACATATGCTTTGAATCATTGCATCTTAATGAGTGTCTGATATCATATAACATTCTCTAATGGCTTTCCTTTTTTATCCCCAATGTTGCTAGTTTGCTACCATGTCAATGCTATTAAACTCTCATGTCCACCTATATTGGCAATTTTACTTATTGTTTTTCCAATTATTTCAATTGCCTTTTTCCCTCCATATTTTTTTGTTTAACTGTTACAGTTATGATTTATTCCATAAGCTTGTCTGGTTCATTTCATGGGACATTATTATTTAGATTATCTTATTACTGACTCCTTAGATATTCTGGAATGATTTTATTAGCTATTCTCGTACAGTATTTCTGTATCATGCCTATTCTTTCATAGAAAGTTGGTAATCACTCAAGTTTTGGATATTTTATCTGGGTAATCAATCAAACCATGGATGTTAGATCTTCTTTATAAATTTTACCGTCTGTTGAACTTGTATAAACATAGAACTTCTGTTTCAGTGCAGCTGCATGGCAGATGACTCTTAACTCCTCAGAAAATGTGAAGGATGTTGATGATGGAAAACATTGTGGCAGTTTATGTGTCCTGTTATTTGAGTCACTCGTTGGTTCCGAGTTTTTTGTTAGTTCTTTTTCTTTAGACTAATAAAACCATTACTATTGTGCTTTCTGCCATTATAATATATGTCTGTTGGGTTGTTTATCAAAATTAATTAAACCAGTTAGTTTCAGAAGTTTCTAATATACCTATTCTTCTTCAGGAGATTGAGTTCATAAAGCAGGAAAGCTTTAGCTTAAAAGAACTTGATGCGTTGGTGAGCACACTAAAATTAGCTGGTGGAAAAGATGTTGAAAAATCAGCAGAAAAGAAACCAAAGGGGTACAAATTCAAAAGAGACTATAATCATGGTAGTGGACAACAGCCTTCTTTGGAAAAAGCAATGTCTGCCTTAGAAGCTATGGGCGTCAGAGTCTACGGATCTGATGGAACTTGTGGTATTCCTATGGATGGTATGATATCATGGGATAACATTGCAGGATATGATCAGCAGAAACGGTATAAATGTGATAATGGATAATTTTATTTTTACCATTTATTGTTCAATAGCTGCCTTGTAGGCTACATGCATCTGATTTTTTTTAAAAAAAAATTTCCAGCATCATATGTAAACCATTTTTTGTTCTTTTCTACTTTGTTCATAGTGCCAAGTCAAAAATAATGAATACTTGACTACAAGGCTAGTACACTGACATCAGTTCTGATATGTGACGAATAATAGAGAGAACCTGATGAAACATTTTATATTTTTTATATGTTTGAATTATGCTGCTTTATGTCTATGAATACTGCATCATTGCAGACTGTACAGTTGTCAGTGGATATCTAGGAGGAGCCTCACAGGTCATCATTAAACATGTAGTCTCCTATACCCTCAGTATTCTGCCGTTAGTGCTTATGTCATCATGTGTTTTCATAACATAGTAGTACACTTAGATAATTTTATTTAGGAAATTTAGGTTGATATAACCCCTTCTTCCCTACATTTATGCAAATTAATTATTGTCAGAGGACCATATTTTGATATAGACAAGTGGTAATTCTGCATATATATATATATAGCTGTTAATGGCCGGGCTTGGTCAGATTTAGTCCAACCTTTATAGTGAATGCCTAAGCCTTGTGCCAGCCTTGGGTTAATATCTTGATTCTTGCCTAGTTGTTGCTTGATCTGAAGTCTGTTGGAAGAGCCTAGCCTAATCAACATGCAGATTTTAGTATGTGATTGGGGGTTTAGGTGTCAGCATCAGCTGTAGGCCTGTTGTGGCCAAGGAAGCTGAGGTTAACTGGTGTCTGAGAGGAGTTAACATGTTGGCAGGCATAAGGCAAACCATGTCATATTATGATGTATGTTTGATGCTACAATATGGATGGTTTGAGGAAATTTGAGGACTTTTGAGGAGAGATTAGGAAGGAGGATGGGAGAAGGAAGGAGTGCAAGGAGAGCAGAGAGGTGGACAAGGATACAAGAAATAGGAGAGGGAAAGAAGAGCATAGGTGAGAAAATTGAGGATATGAGGTCATGGGGAGAGGAGATGTTGGGTAGGAGAAAAGTTAAATTTCTATTGTTACTTTTCTTTGACAGTATTCATGTCTTGAGTGCCCTCTATCATATGTACACTCCACGATTGCTAGTTGGTTCTATGTCCAATAATCTTTTGAGGTCAGAGGAAAATTTCACAGCCTTGATGCTTTGAAAGGAGAGGGGAAAGGCTAGTGAGGTTTGTTTGGTGGGATAACTTCTGGTATGTTATACTGCTAAACAAGGTTGTTAAGAAATTCTCTAACCTTATGCTTTCTTCTCATATGCTTTCTTCTCCAATTTTTTCTAAAGTTATATTTTTTGTCCTACTGTGCAAATTATGACATGACCGTGGTTGGAATTCATAGGGAAATAGAGGACACCATACTTTTGGCACTACAAAGCCCTGAAGTGTATGATGAAATTGCTCGTGGAACCCATTCTAAATTTGAGACCAATCGACCTGGAGCCATCCTTTTTGAAGGCCCACCAGGTCAGTTGCAATCTCAGAATATAATTTTAAACTTTACCCAGAGGTTATGCCTTTGTCATGCATTGAGGGGGAAGCTAGTTTCATATTCTTGGATTTGCCCTGCCGTTGAATGGGGAAAACACATAGCACATTAAGCATTTCACTATTTTGTCTTTTTTCTTTTGAGAAATTTATGTTTATGTGCTTAATGCTTTTAAATGATAGATCTTGTTGGAACTAATTGCACTTGTAGAATCGGGGCATGCCTTTTCATTCAGGCGTTCTATGTAGTTAGCAATGAATACTGCCATTGTTGGTCACATTTTGGATGCGAAAGGTGAAGGGTGGAGGTTTGGTTGAGGACCAATTGTGAAACAGCATGTCAAATTTCTGAATTAATATAAGAGGATTGGCAAATGAGGATTAATGAAACCAATCCCAGGGGATAAGGTTTGATGGTTATGGATTATATAAGTTAGCAATGGCTTGACATTATCCTAATTTAGTTTAATCCAGTAATTGTGTTATGCGTGCACAATTATCTATTCTTTATTTAGCAGCTTTTGTATGTCATCTATATATTGTTTATCAGATCTCTTAGCTTTGCAGAGCACTCAGCAGCCAGGTCTTATTAAAGAAGTAGAATAACTATATCTAGAGACAGATTGATTGACAATTGTGATTTGGTTTACTTGGAAGTCAAAATTTACCTTGATGCTGCGGGGTAGGTTTTTCAAGGTTTGGAACATGATGCCTAAACGCAAAAACTAGAAGATGTCTTTTGTCCTGTCAAGGACAAACTGAGAGCAGTGTATATGGTAGGTTATAACCATGGCATTCATTTTCTGAGGAAACCATTCTTTAGGTGTTAGGTAATAATCTGCTGGATATAAATGGAAGACATTTTTTATCTGTAATTCTCTTCTTGTTGTATTTTTATCAGTATAATTTGCTTCTGAATCCATAGGTTAAAGGTACTTAACCACTAAAATCACTTGTTGCCTATGATTGCTTCTTTTAAACGCATACTTTCTCACTCAAGAAGGTAATTGGAATCCAAGGGAAGAAAAACACTTCATATGCTCTTTTTTTTTTAAGTATTCCAAATTCTCTGTTGGTCTTTTATTTAACATTATAGGATAGGATCATACATATTTGACTTAATATTTTGCAATTATGAAATGCAGGTACTGGGAAGACGTCTTCTGCCCGTGTAATTGCTAAGCAAGCTGTATGGCATCTATGCTTAATCTGTTGTTTTCTTTCCCCTTGCTGCATTTTTTATAGAGATGGCCTATTCATTTGTTGACTTGATGTTTTTGAAAACTAATATGCTATTTTTGTTATCTAAGTCATCCAAGAGCTTGGATGTACTCTTTTATGTGCAAGCTATTAACTCTTTAAGTCCTCTCCTTAAAGAAACAAATTCTAGTCAACTCAACTCATCTAAGCCTTTTCCCAACTACATGGGGAAAGAAACAAATTCTGCTTATGCTATTAATTGAATACAATATGCAAGATCTTGCTCTGCATCTATTAAGATGATAATAGCTTGTTTGAAGGTATTAAAATTGGACTCTTTATATTGTTGAATATGCTGTGAACTGGTTTTCTTTAAGATATGGGTCAGGGTCGATATTTTGATTTGTCCTGGATATATTTTAAATGTGTTATTGGTAACTATATATTGAGCATATCTGGGATGCCATTATAATGTGAGGATTTCTCAATGGACATACTAAGGGTGAATAATGGTGCAACTGGCTTGGTTCCTGCCATAATGTGTGATGATTGGCTACGTATTTGTGTGTTTGATTGCTATCTGGATGCATGGATGGATCTTGAGGCTTCAGCAATACTTGAGCTGAGGGTTTAAGCTTGGCTTTTAGTACAGGGTCAGCGCAGGTGAACTGATTTTTAGTTGCAATTTACTTGTCTTTGCTTTAAAGATAGGACCAAGGTGTAGTTTTGGTCAACATGAGGGTCCACATTTTTTTTTTAAGGTTGTCTATTGCTAAGTTGTCAAAGTGCTAGTCAGTTTAGCCATATTTGAACCACCATCATCCTCTCTTTCATCACATATCTTCTGTTATGTGTATAGGGGAAACCTTGATCTAACAGCCCATTGCTTGTTCTATGCTTTTGAGATGCAAACACTTAATTGTGATTAAAGAACCTGCATTAGACTTCATAACAATGTCTAATATATCTCTTTTATCAGAAAAGCCACTTTTTTCTGTTTCTGCTGTGCAATAGGCTTACCAATTGATGGGGAATAATTTATTTGGTTTGATGTTAATTCAAGCAATATAATCTTTTTGTTGGTTGTATGACAATTTCTTGTGGAATTTACCTGTATATTTTGTGGATCTATTAAATGAAAATAGATAAGGCAAAAACCATCGTAATGATTAATTCTTTGAGAGATACTCGTGTAAGAAATTTTTTTGTCCTGGACAAAGGCATTCATCAGCAGCAGTAACAACTTCTTTTGTGAAATATTTAATGACATTTTATATGCAACATAGTGAGGTCTTAGATACTTAGCATCTTACTTTAGTATAGAAGGGATTCTTGTCAGTCATTTGGTGGATGTTGAATCACCTATGATGATGAAAAGTACAGACTATGAGCCTCTGTTTGAGCAAGTAGTACTGGGGGGCAGGGGTAGTGTTGTTTTTCTTTTTTTAATATTTATGAGACATAGGTTTCCAAAATGAACTTGCTAATCGGACAAAAATAATTATAGGCTCTGGAAAATTGTTACGTCCTGACTTTCCTTATCGAGTTTTTTCTCTTTTTATAAACTGTGATTCTTACTATCTTTGATTCTTACTAGTTCTTACATGTGTTGTCATTTACTAACATGTTGGTATGGTCTTGCTGCTGCAGGGTGTTCCATTGCTTTATGTGCCATTGGAGGTCATCATGTCAAAATATTATGGTGAAAGTGAGCGGTTGTTAGGGAATGTTTTTACTCTTGCTAATGAGATTCCTAATGGAGCTATCATTTTCCTAGATGAGGTATTTGGAGTCTATTGTTATATCAGATTCTTGTACGCACAAAGTTAAGATTAACTAACATCGATAAGATCTTGTGCTTGATACTAGTAAAAGTCTGGTTATTAAACTAGCATGGGGTCTTGGATTCCTGAAACTAAAACTTAAAATGCTGATTCTGGATAAGATTTTCCTATCACATGTAAATCAAGATTTAAAATGCCAAGTATTAAATTTGTATCGACAAAGGGTAGACACGGCATAAGCCATGCTGCGCACCGTGTGTGCTAAGGTATAGAGACACTTTGACACAATTGGCACACTATGGATATGGCCTATTTGGGCTGCCATTTTTTTGTTTTCCTTTTTCTTATGCTTTATTTTCTTATCATTATTGTTTTTGCCAGAAATATAGCAAAGTGTTGATTTAAGTGCTCTAGTCATGTTTCTTGGTTTGTGCTGAAATTTTTATATTGCATGTTTTATGACAGAACTTCGCATTTTACATTTAAAACATAGATGCATTAAAATTGACAACTGATGCAATTGGGTTTAGGGCCGTATCAATTGAAGTTCCATCAGATTTAAGCATGAATCTGGGGATCAAAGATCATTAGGTCCTTCAACAACAAAATCCACATTATTTTTCCAATTGAACACTAAATAATTCTCAGATTTTACAAGAAATTAGAAAAGCGAAGGAATGGAGACAGATTTACCAAACTAGAATGCTTTTCTCGAACAAAAACTCTATCATCCTTGCTTCCTTTCTTTGAAAGTTGCCTTTTAATAGCTGCCAGCTTTGTCCTCTGCTTGTTCCAACCTTTAATGGCAGAGAGAACAAGCTCTAAAAAACTTAAAGAACCCGTCTTGAGCGTTATTGTTTGGTTGGTCCTTGGTATGGGCCACCATGGCCTGATCTGCCCCATATGGGCTGATATATATGTTTTGGTCCCATTTGGTTGATTACAGGGTGTAATGGTCTGTCTATTAGGAAGTTGATGAGACTAGATATTCTTTATAGATAAAACTAATTGTGTGGATGATTCCTTTCTTTCCCTTTCCAAGTCATACTGTCTGACGCATGCTAGAGTTAAGCACCTATAAAGCTGACGCTATAGCATAGAGATTGTGTGAGCTGATGCTATAGTATAGAGATTGTGTATTCATAGAATTTAAATTGAAATTGGAAATTAAGATAGTGCTCAGATAAGCATTCTGGTTAAGCAGCAGTAGGATTTAGGACATGAAAAAGGGAAAGGAAAAAAAATGGAAATTCATGTGTGTAAATTGAACAATATGCTTTTCTATGCTTGCAAAGCATAAATTTTATTAGATTGCTAATGAGGAAGAATAATGATACATTTGTAATTAATTGAGTACTTTACATAATCACAATTTTAATAAAGATATTCTGGCTTTTTTGTACCTGTTCTCAGTGGCTGGTGTCACTATATTAATTACCCATCGGTGATGTCATGTTTAGATTAAAATAGTAGAGTTGAATGATCATCTTAGCTGCTTTTTCATGCTTAAGCATTAAGTTGGGGTTAAGAGTTCCAAAATCATCATCAAGTTCAATTCTGAATCACTCTGATAAATGCATAAATAATTATCACTAAATCTATTAATTAATAATTCAACATACCTATTATTATTTAATATTTTAATATTTTATATAATATTTTAGGAAAAACCTTATCAATTTAAAGAACTCGATTTTAAAAATTTAACGATGCAAACGGCTCTCGAATCGAACTTAAAACGAGCTCGAAATTAATTTTATAATAATCTATGCTAGAGAACAGGGATATTAGCTAATATGTTCTGATATCAGTTATTATTTTTTTTTTCTTGAGTGAACTAATTTCACTCAATATATATCATATAATATTGCATGTCAATTATTTATTTTTTTGAAGAGTTAAAACTCTTTAGTAGATGCACCGTTTTAATCGCTGGGAAGTTTGAAACAGGGCCCAAGTTGGGCTGGCAATCCATGCCAAATTGTCCACTGGATCTGGTAAAACACCTTTTAAAGCCTAGGTGGCGGATTGCGTGATCCGGCTCTTCTTGTGCCTAATTATATCAGGCTCATTCCCTAATATAAAATTTCAATAAAAATTAACAAATAAATATTATAATTTTTATATTAATAAAATTTTCCATTTATCTTTTAAATTTATACCTATCATTAAAATAATTAAAATTTAAAATTTAATATATATATATATATATATAGTTATTATAACACTTAAATATGGGACTAATGGTACGGAGGTAGAGATGGAACGGTAATTAACGGAATGGGATGAAATATATTTATTTTTATAATCATTTTTATTTTTATAAAAAATAAAAAAAATTATCTCGAACGAGATTAGGTGGGATAGATCCTTACTCTATTGGTTTAAATTGCCATTCGAAGCAATTGGTCGTAGTTAGAAAAGTTGGCATTCTCCAATTGAGGTACTCCTCACAGAAGAAGTAATAATTAGTATTACTCTTTGGTAGGCATTTCGGAGCATGGATTTACGTTTCTAAGCTGCGAAAAATTTGCTTCGCTGGCCAGGAGAAGTAATAAACCAGACATTGGTGGTTGGTTGGCTGCTACATTATTTAAAAATTAAAGATTAAGCCATTCCCATCAAAAGGATTGCAATCATCATTGACTTAACCAAGTGGATTGCAATAAAAAATTTTAAGTGCTCATATAAAAACAAGCAACATTTAAAATAATGGTATCTAATTATTCAAAAAAATTATCAAATATTTTTATAAAAAAAATCAGTATAAAATTTAAAAAATCTTCTATATTTTAAGATTTTAAAATTAAATTTGAACTTAACCAAGCCCCGACCAATACTCCAGGCTTTCTTCGGATCGAGTTTAGATAGGATCAAGCAACATCTTTCTACCTGGTTCCAAAATTTTTAGGGCTTTAATGTCGTCCGTAATGCTGTTTAGATAGCGGTTTATTTGACGGCATGATTATTCCATAGGATAGTGCAGAAGATGATGGATCGAAGGAAAAGGATGGAGATGGTAGACTAGTCAAATTAAAAATGGTAAATGATCTTATTGCCCAGATATTCATGTATAATCTCTAGAGATTCTCAGCCTGTCGATGTTTGATGGCTGTTAAGCTAGACATCGAGAGAGCTTATGGCAGACTGAGTTTGACATTTCTACGACGAACACTTCATGAGTATGGCTTTGTGGCTCTCTTTATAGACTGGATCATGGCTTGCGTTCACTAGCCATCATTCTCTCTTATCATTAATGGTAGCCAAACTGGTTTCTTCCACTCTGCTATGGGGTAGCGTCAGGGATATCCTCAATCCCCTTTTTTGCTCATTCTTACCGCTGATGATTTATCTCGTGCTTTCTACCAGACATAGCATGATTTATGCCTTGCCCCTTTCATTATGGGCCCCCAAGGCCCCTTGCTTTCTCATCTATTATTTGCTGATGACTGTATATTGTTGGGATAGGCTACGACCACAATGCTTTAACTTTCGCATCCATCATTCAGTCCTATTACCGGGCCTCTGGTCAAAGGTTAATTTCAATAAATCCATGCGAAGACTATTCCTGCAACAGGGAGGCTATCATTCGCACCTTGGGCATCACTACTCAGGTTGACCGGCTATCTTACCTAGGGATCTCTATTACGGGAAGACGTCCATGAGGCAACGATTACAGTGACCTTGAGCACCGTGTTCGTGACCACATTGATGGTTGACAGGTTACTGGTCTATCCATGATGGCTCGGATCACCCTCTTGCGCTCGGTCCTCGCCTCTCTTCCTCTCTATATCTTATCCAATGCTGCTATCCCGATGACTTATCTGAGAAAGATTGAGAAATGCTTTCGGGATTTCTTGTGCGGCTCTATGCAGGACGACCATGGTATTCATCTACTAGCATGGGACACTGACTGTCAGGAGAGAGGCTTTGATTGCGAGGCATGCTACTCATTTTTTATTTGATCCACATTGCTTGTGGAGCTCCTTTATGCATGCCAAATACGGTGATTGGATTCCTTCCATGGATTTTTAGTCTACCCATGGATATTCTTTCTTCTAGAAGGAGGTGTGTTGGCATGCTATGGATATTCTCAACAACATCTCATGGATGATTGGTGATAGTGCTTCTGTAGATATTGTTTAGGATACGTGGATTGTTGATCTCCCCTATCACGTTGGCCTACTTTTTTTAGCACTGATGTTCCCAGCAGTATGAAAGTCAATGCTTTGATCACTCAAAATCACTCCACCTGGCATATTCCCACGATGTCCCGGTTCTTTGGTGAGGAGCTCTCTCGCTGGATTCTCATTATTCCTCTCATTGCAGGTCACTCCTTTGATACCAAATTATGGAGGAGATCCTGTATATCTAGAACTCCTACTAGGGACTTCATGAAGATCTATAGGCCACAGCCTCAACACACGATGGATGTGGCTTGGATTTGGCAACTTTCCATCCATCCCAGGGTTTGACTCTTTATTTGAAAGCTTACATGGGACTGCCTTCCTACCTGCTCCTTGCTCTCTAGGAGGGGTCTGTCCATCCAGTCTACTTGCCTATTGCACGGTCAGGAAGAAAAGACTATTGATCATGCTATCTTCACCTACCCCAGAACGAGACAAATCTAGCAGATTATAGATCACCACCTTTGGAAGGATGGTACTGGTCCTCCACGTATATCTTTTCTATAGTTTATCTCAGGAAAGTCGGAGGGATATCCAGCAGCAGGGTGCTACTTGGGCCTATTTAGCCTATAAGATCTGGTTATCTTGGAACCTGCTTGTTTTCACTGATAATATTATTACTTCCCACATGATAGTTAGGAAAGCTCACTCTTAATCTGCTAAGTACGCACTCCATCATTCTATTTTTGACTCTGATAGCTCTGGCCTCTGGGGCTCCCCTGCTGCCTCGGCAGCGCACCGGCATACGATTTTCATCTCTTGGGAGCCCCCACCTTCAAGGTTTGTCAAAATCAACTCTGATGGAGTTCTGTTGGTGACGGGGGGATTCGCCTTCTTAACTCTTCTGTTCCTATGGCCGAGCTTTATGTTGCTTGGGCTGGCATCTCCTATGCCACTCGTATCCTTCGAGCTAGCAATCTCTTTATCGAGGGAGACTCTCTTACTGTCATACGATGGCTCAGACGAGATTTTTGCGATCATCCGCCAATAAACCCCTTGCTCCACAACATTCGGACTATCCTTCAGGATGCTCACAGAGTCCAGATTTATCATACCTATCGAGAAGCCAACTTTGCGGATGACTGGATAGCCGCCTTTGTTGGCTATCACTTTGGCTTCTGGAGCTGGAAGTAGGGAGAACCCTACCCTATTGTACTAAAATAAATCTTATTTTCTGATATTTCGAGTTTGACTCGCACTAGAATGGTGTGATCCCCCGCTTGTACCAAAAAAAAATAGGTTAATGATTGTGTAAGCCCCTATAAAACTTAAACATGGCATTCATACAACCTATCATTTTCTTCATGCTGCCAAGTTTCATTCTCCAACCTTATTCCGGCATATCATATTAAGAATACAAGAATGCGGTCTTTGAGATGTTATGGATTCAATCTCACTACATGTAAAATAATGTTGTATATACCTCATCCTTCCCAAAGCTTACAGCATTACGATATCATGCACACGACATTATTATATTATATGGTAAGTGTTTTTGGATTCCATGCATACCAAACAGCTTAATCGTGGATATCTAGTTATCTTATAATATGATAATTTTATATCATCAAAAATAATATCACTCCCATTTTTGTTATCAAATGCCTTCTTAGGCGTTTGATAACATAATTATGTTTGATACATATTTATAGTAATTTATCTTATAGTACCTCATGAGATTATCTCAGAAAAGAATGGTTATCTATATTACCAAAGATGTAGTAATCTGATAAATTTTTTTTGACAAAATTGCTCTTGCTTCCTTTAATCGCTCTTGCTTCCTTTAATCGCTCTCTACTCGCCTTCTCTTCTGCCGACCTTGTTGGAACCTCCATGTCGAAGATCACGAGCCAAAGGTCCCAAGCCATACCCTCTTCTGTCGGATCGGAATTGCTGATTTCCGTTGCCGAGGGGCTCAACAGCCCTACGTCGTCTCCAAATCGAATATATTTATAAATATAATTTTTTAAAATATTATCATTTATAAATATAATTTTTTAATTAAATAATAATACATAAATTTTTAATAAATTTAATTTAAAAGTATTTTAAGAATTTGATATTATATGACTAGTAATCTGTTTGTCATACCAAACATAGTAATCAATATTATTGTAGCATTACATGTATATACTAAATATAGTAATCAACATTACTAGTAATCATCTTGTAAGTAATCCATATTATTATTTAGGATTGCTGGGATGCACCAAATGCAACCTCTCCTTAAATAGCCTACGCACTAAAATAGGTCAAAGCGTGCACTTAGGCTTCGGTTGTTTTAATCACGAGGAATGGTTAGGCGTATGTAGCCAGTGGAGTTTGATTCGTATTGATGTTGACGTAATCTCAAAGGGCTACCCTATGAACACAGGTTGGAGACAATGGAACAGAAGCTCAACTCAACAACGACGTTGCTCAACTACAAGAACAAGAAATGCAAGACGTTTGCAAGCTTTGCATCTCAACCCCATCAACCTAATCATCAAGATAAAACATAGTATTTTTGCATTGTTATCTCGATCATGAAACACGGTACCAATGGGTACGGCTTTATACCTATGACAATGCACTTGGAACCATATCCCAAGAATCAAGAGAGCACATAGCAAAACTTAATAATCTCAATAGTTCCATACCAAATATATTATGCTATATTAAATTGAGATTCGATATTAATGCATATCGAGTCTCAATATATTAAACCAATCCATATAAGGCATATCAATACTGTACCAATATGATATTGAAAAACTAAAACAATGCACTTTGCACCGTATCCCAAGAATCAAGAAAACTATAGCAAAACAATACTAGTTAAACTATTCCAATAGGAGGGCAGTGATCAGACTCAAACCATTCAGGAGTTGCTCAAGATTACAAAGTACAATCAATTCTCTCTTCATTTTCTATGCAATAAACTTTCTGATTGATTGAGACTTGAGAGAGAGGGGGCAAAAGGAAGAAAGAGAGGCCACCCTTATTCTGATCGCTTATCCTTCCTTAAAAACAACGGTAGTTTATAATTTCAAATGTAATATTACAAGAGATGCTGGTCAATGTGCTAAATAAATCCAAGATATTCTCTATCGCATGGTGTGGACTATTCACAGCCCAAATTTTGGTTGCGAAAAATGTCTAAAGAAATATATGACCATGAATATCATATGAAATTTCTTTTCTTAAGTGATCTACTCCACTTTGTAATCTAAGCCAACTCCATACTTCCATGCTTCCAAATGCCGTCTCCATTCATATTTCTTCTTTTGTGGGAGGAATTCCATCCATGGCCTTTGGCAAGAAAGCATAGGTAAGTCAGCAAAAAAATAGCATGTAAGCTTTTTATGGGTAAAGAATACAAAAATGTTGCAGCTGCAAGTAACTTGCTATGCAATACATGATACTTTACCAAATGACTGGATCAGCAAGGCATGAAAGAAATGTGTAGTAACCAAGTATGGCAAAATGCACAGACCAGCCAAGAATAACATCAACTCCGACCTGGAGAAAATGGGACAAAGAAAAACATCACTAGTGTTAAGTTACAACCAGGCAGCCTTTTCTCGATGGAAGAAAATAGATGCAGTCACGGAAACCATATTGAAGAAGGGGAAAAAAGGTTGGTGAGTACATCATCATTCTCTAAGTAACAGATAAAATTTGTTATGTATAAATTCCTCCAATCCAATATATATATATATATATATATATATATGAGAGAGAGAGAGAGAGAGAGAGAGAGCAGTCAAGAATAACATTAAACAGTCACCATTCTCTAAATAATAGGTAAGATTCATTAATCATTACGTATAATTTTCTGCGCTAGGCACTTTGTGAGTGAGAGTTGATGATTGAAGAAAGTGACAACACAGATAACCGAAGAAAAGTGAACCTAGCCTCCAGTGCTGACCTCATTCACTAGCTTTATGGCATATAATCGTGCAAAAGAATTCAGTGTTTTTATTCTACATAAGATCAACTCCTATGCACCAATCTTGATACCAATTGATGATTGATCACTTATCACTATCTTGAAAGGGCTCATTAAATATCAGGGGAACCTCTTTTTGATGCAATGGCCATTGTTAAGGATCACCAAGTGAGTTGGACCAGAGCTCCAGAAGAATTTCAAAACATGTACATACATTTGGTTACGCTAAACCTTTGAACAGCAAAAAGTCCTGTGAAATTTACCTCAAATCTGATAAGGCTGTAGCAATCATTCAGGTCATCCGCTCCAGGTGTATAACAGTAAAACTTGTTGACTTGCAACCACATGACATAAACTCTATTCTTCCCCACATAGATTAAGGACCACAAGGACATGTCAGCACCTAGAATCCCCTTTTGTCAGTCCATGACGTGTGTCACCATTCCACTCAAAAAACTTGAAACCTCATGAATCTATAGATGATGACCAGTGGACAGCAAACATCACAATCTATCAGGTGAAGCAGCTGACAGAGAGCTCTATTCTTAACATTAATAGATTTGACACATACAGTTCGTTTCTTTTCCCCTAGAAATTAAGTGTTAATAACTGAATATCTCCAAACCTGACCAGAATCAACAGCTAGTTGCAGAGTATTTTCCAGAAACTATGGGTGAGTGTGTAATTGGCATTAATATGCTACAGCTTTGCATTTAAGATAGACATCTTTGGCCAGGTTCAGGATAATCTATGCTAACAGCGACAGAATTTTGGTAGTTGGCTCCATTATCCCAATCAACATACAAGAAAATCATGGAACTTCTTGATGGTACCAAACATGAAGTTCTTATGAAACATCTTTCATGGAGGTTTCCTCTGCATCAACAACTATCGAAGAGAGAAAGACATGCATCAAAGAGTTACATGACTAGCTTCAGTTCACTGGCTGAACTGTCCACTTTGTAATGTTCAGGATAGAGTAAAATGGCTTTTGTGTAGAGAGGACAAAAAAGGAGGTGCATGCCTAATACTATTGATGAAGGCAGTAACAAAGATTTTTAAAGGTTTGGTTGAAATAATTGACATAAGAAAAAAATATTTGAAATAAAGAGATAGATTGGTAATGTTCAGGATAGAGTAAAATGGCTTTTGTGTAGAGAGGACAAAAAAAGGAGGTGCATGCCTAATACTATTGATGAAGGCAGTAACAAAGATTTTTAAAGGTTTGGTTGAAATAATTGACATAGAAGAATCCTTATCCCATGAGCTAGAGTTTATGCAATTCTAATGCAGTGTCAGATAGACATGAAAACAATAAAAGCAAAGGAAATATGGAAGAGGACACAAAGTAGACTAAATGTATTTGAGGCAATTCAATTTAGGTTTGTCTTCTTATAAACAAATGAAAACGAAAGGGAACAAAGCCCTCCAAATATGTGCATATGTACATGTATCCTTACATGCATAGTTACATATTTAGTTAAGAATCACAGATAAACAATCGACTCCGGAAGCACAACAGAGGAAAAGAGATTATTCTGGTCCCCTGAGGTTTTTCTTATTAAAGTAAATTTAGGATCTGAAGTTTCATTTAAAGAGATGAAAGTCCACCAGTAACCTTCCAACAAGAATTCAATATGCCATAGAAAAAGCTTAGATGAATGCAAATTAGACTATTGACTGCTGCCACTGGAAGAATGAAGGAGTGACCACTTCAATGAATCTGATATAATCAGATGAATGGTGAAGAATCTGATGCAAATCCCTACGATCTAATTAGGATCTGGGATATCTGATGCTGACTGCTGGCTGGATAGAATTACTGTGAGAAAATAAAGGAAAGAAGGATATGAATTTTTAATGATTGATGCAATTATTAAATCCAACAGTGGGATTTGCTTTGGAAAGCAAAGAACTTTGAAGCTCAGGCTAAGTGTCCTAGACAATTACCATAAAAGATGAGAGATTAGATATACAATGCTGCATTATTCTACTATTATAGCAGAAATGTCCTACTTAGTTATAACAGGCACAAGCCCTCACAGCATGTGCAGAAAGTAGAATCAAAGCAATGTATATACTATATATGCATCTACGAGAATATCTTATATACTAATAGCAACATCATACAATGCTTCCGAAGCACTCCTCCACTTAATCCATCCCACTTTAACTCTATGATTCACATATTTACCTATTTCACCTTCTTGCTGGATATTGGATTAAGACCTCATTCTAATAATTTAAGAAATGCTGGTTTATTTACATCTTGCAATTTTAAGTTTGTTTCTTAGGCTATCAATCAAGACAATATGAAAAATATGTCTTTTTGTGCCAAGATTTGAATTCTTCATATCCTAGCTCACAATTTCCATATAAGCTAATTCCTCTCTCAAGAAATCTTACTACTAATTCTAATAAGTTTTTGAAAAGAATTGGGTGAGGAGGGCATAATTGCATGTTTTATGTATGATAGGCCTTTAAATTCTGATCTTTGGATGTTGATTCTTGGAGGTAATATAATCACTTTGTGGGGAAAAAAAATACATGAAATAACAAAATCAACTGTAGATCAACTTACGAAACTCCAAGATTAAGAATATCCTTTACCCAAACATCACCTTTCTTCTCAAATCCACATCTATTCTGCAGAGAGAACAAAAAGAGGTACAACAATATCACTAGATGCAGATAAGAGCTGGTTGCATCAGAGCATAACCCAGTCAGCACAGAGCCACTAATGATTTTAGAAACCTACGGGATTGAACTTAATTGCAATAATCTCTTCAATGTCTTGTTCTGACAGAATTCCAACTTGAACAAGATCCATAAGTTCTTTCCTTGAGATATTCCACTCCTGTTCTCTCTATTGAAAGAAAAGTAAACTACATTAATATTTGATAATAGAGATGATATAACATTAACAAGTCAAAGAAATAGTGCAATAAGCATATAAAAGCAGTAAAGCACCCCTTTAAGCAGATTCCTTTCAACAATCCCAACTCGCAAACCTTTGGAAATGAGTGCTGTAGCAACAAATATACCCAAAGTGCCACCTCAAACTACTACATCAAACTGAGACTTAAGATTTTTATCCTCCCTGGATGAACTAAAAATTCGAGATACGACTTCAGGAACTTTCTGTGTCTGCAAAAGACAAGTTTATATGAAACTGATTGTTTGAAATCTCTTGAAAAAACTGAAATTCTGTAGTTACATTAGCACAACATTTTACATTTTTTGAGCAGCAACAACAGTGCAAAAGCAGAATATCGGTCACTATTATGTATCATACTACCAATGGAACTAATGCCGCATCTCATGATCCCTTATGAGCACATTTGTGGCATGATCATTCCATTGAAAAAAAGAAAAAATTAAGGTAGAGAAAAAAAAAACACTAAAGAGCTTTTCCAGGCAGGTTTTACATGATGGAAAACTTAAGGCTCGCATATCCTTAATAGAAATGGATCATTTCTCTAATTGCAAGTTTAAGAAGCACATGCATGCGATAATGTATGGAACTTAAAACAACAAAACTGGCAATACCAATATAGAAAATTCCAATCTTACCTTGTGGAGCATCACAAATACTAGACCATAGTTGATCCAGTCTCTTCAAAGCCTGATATGAGCCAGCCCCCCAGCTCCACCTACTTCATCGCTTGAAGAAATCCTTTCCATTATCCTCTACAAATTTGTTACACCTTTATTTTAGTTTTAACCTTATATTAAACACTAAGTAGTAAAAGAGAACAATAGAACCTATAGATAGTGAAAGAAAATTGGTACAGTTAAAAGGACAAATTGAATTAGAATACAAACCTCGCAAGTAGAAAACACTCGAAACATAAGTTTGCGGAGAATATAAACTGTATACATATATTTCTTGAAGTCAAAGCTAAGACCAAAATGTCAATACAATTTTGTAACAATACTCACAGAAAAGTATCAATCAAGAGCTTTTTGCCATCATGAATTCTAAAACCATATAAATATACAGAAAAAGCACTCTGCAACAATTTGCAAGTTAATCAGAAGAGAATTATAGCAACATTATTGATAGCTTGGACTTCTTTCTCTCCAAGGATTCTTCCTATAAATCATTGTTTCTGACAAACATATTGAGATTGGAAAAGAAGGAATTTAAGAGCACATATGATGAGAGGAAGAAAATTTTTGAGCAGTCTAATGCAATATTCAACCCAAAGCTAATTTCCTCTTTATAGTAAACCTTCGAATCAAAGACCATTGTCTCCATACCAAATCCCATCCTGATATCACATTGCTACATGTTGGCATGCTCAATATACAGGTTGGTTTGGCATACCAAAACATGATATGCACTAGTACTGAGTCTTAGCTTGGTACTGCTACAACAAACCATGCTTCAAATCAAAGCAGATCACATTATCAAAGTTCATAATCATAGTTTGTACTTTTAACTTTTAAATAGAATAATAAAAATATAGTAAAATTTTTTCAAGTTTGATCGATTCATAGCAATTTTCATAAGCACGAATTGGGCCTTTTATTTTGGCTTTATTGAAGAATTAGTCAACCTTTTCATTAACTAACTTAATTGTATTATTTTGCTTCATTTAAAAAAGTTAAAAAAGTTATCATTGACCTTTTAAATTGAAAATAAGAGTTAATCATCTAAGAGATGTCTAAATTGGCTTTTCATGGATTAAATAAAATATTTTTTATCTTTCTCTAATATTTTGGCATAATTACAATTTCCTCTTCCTCTCTCTCTTTATATATATATATATATATAGCATTATCAATTTAAAACTTTCTAAAAAACCTTCTATCATATATTAAACCTTTCTAAAAAAAACCTTCTATCATATATTATTTGCCTAACTAAACGCTATTATGAGGCCAACAAATTTCCGGTCAACTTAGCTAAAACCCATCCGCGGGAGATCAAAACACAATCTCACTAGTCCAGGGCACAAAAAGAAAGCGGCCAAATTAACCCATGGTCAAAAATCAGTGCTAATAATTGCCCTACCCTACCACCGCCTTTGTTCTTTTATTCCAAGCCCGTCCTCAAAATTTTCTTCCGCCTCCGTCAAACCCGTGTCGTGAGCCCGGAGAGGCACGGATGGAGACTACGTTGGCTACCTTTCTTTCGGACATCAGAGGACGGAGGCTGCAAGCTCTATGCTTTCGTCCCTTCTCCTTCTTGCTTCCTTCCTTCTCCTTCTTGCTTCCTTTGATTGGGCTTTGTTTTTGGGTGGATTTCTTTCAAACACTATGGTTGCGTTGCGTGTGGCCATCCTCCGTCTCCTTCACAGCATCACCTCATGGTTGTTGTGCATAGCTGGAGATGCGTCAGCAATATTAGGACTTGGAAAATTATCGGTGACTTCGGTAATAGAGGATGTGCTTAAGAGCATGGGTCGAGGCTGATTCACATCGATTTGGCTTCAAGGAAGGAAGAGGAAGCGGGTGGGTTGATTTCCATCTCTTCTTTGTTTCAACTTCTGGGAAAGAAAAGATTAGTTTTTGATCATCTTGTCAGTATCTTCTACAATGCTCTGGTATCTTCTACAATGCTCTGTTTTTTTTTTTTTTTTTTTTTGTGTTGGCGGGGGGGGGGGGGGGGAGGCGGGGGATGGTAAAATTTGTTATTTATTTATTTTTTCTGTAAATGATTTGTATTTGCCGATTGGTTGAGTTGACATGACAATGTATGCTGATTTATAGCTATTCTTGACCAAGAATTTTGAATTTTTTTCATCTATCAAAAGATCAATTATAGTGAAAGAATTTTCAAGTGCTTTTGGATATTTAATGAAATTATCTATAGACCTTGTGTCCTTTAATTTAATCCTAGAAGTATTTCTGTTGATATTTTTAAATAAATTCCAAGGAAGCATTGATGAAGAATGGAGGAATAAAATTCTTTGGTTATAATTTATCATGGCAGCGATGAGAAGGTATGAGGCAGCTGGTTGGCTGAGATTCAGGATTAGCCATATTTGATTTGGGCTAGGACCATGATCTATATTGGTTTAATCCAATAAATTCAAATTAGCTTAAAACCAAAAATCCAAACCCCATGTGTGAAAAAGGTTTTCTCGCATGATGAGATAACTAAAATCTCATCTCATGAGAAATTAAATTCTCATGCAGAATTTAATTTATAACTTTTAGTCTTCTTCAAATGATTCCCAAGTTCAAGAAAAATAAATTTTGCTAAAAGGTGCCTCTTTGGAAGAGCACTCCACACAACTCTCCGTGCATTGACAAGTGTGTGAATTAATGTGCCTCTTTGGAAGAGCACTCCACACAACTCTCGTGCATTGACAAGTGTGTGAATTAATGTGCCTCTTTGGAAGAGCACTCCACACAACTCTCCGTGCATTGACAAGCGTGTGAATTAATGTGCCTCTTTGGAAGAGCACTCCACACAACTCTTCATGCATTGATAAGTGTGTGAATTTAATATGTCTCTTTGGTTTTCACAAAAAGCGGAATTCTAAATGTTAGAATTCAATAGGCTGGCTAATATGAAACTATAAATAGAGGACATCCCTCACCAGATAACACAACACAAGATCAAAAGAGATCAAAAATTCTAAACAGTTAGAACCAAGTGTTACAGTTCTAAGAGTTAGAACAGAAAATTCTGGTGTGATTTTAGTGTTAGCAAAAGCTTGGTGGATCTTGGAGGAAGATTCAAGTGGAAGAATTCAAGATCAGCAAAATTATTTTTCCGCGAGCTAGCACTCCCGGGAATCCGATCATTCGGGGGCTTCGCGTGGACAATACTAGAGGCCGGACGATTGAACGGCTGCAGAGCACAAAGGATTTACCTACTGTTCTTAAGGTGAGTGATTTGATCCTTAGATCTTAAGGCAGGCTTCAAGATGAGTAGTATGACTTCTCATCTTGAAGATTAAGATATGATCTTAATTATTTAATTTATATGCAATACTTAGATCAAACGATCTTATAATATAAGGCAAAGATATGATCTTGATGCATGTTAGAAAGATTAATATGTAATCTTTAAATTTCTGCATTGATAATTGTTATCAAATTTTAAAATATGCATGCCTCGGGGATTAACTCTCCCAACAAATGGTATCAGAGCAATGGTTTCTTATTGATCTAATTTATTGCATGTAAATTAATGTTCTTATTAATGTGTAATTATGGCTAAAACTAATCGCAAGGCTATATGGTCACAGATGGATTGAAAATCCAAATTACCCATTCAATGAGGTATTCTGTGACATATTGCCGTGCTATTGTTTTATCATTGATGCTCAATCCAAAGATAATTTAAATTGAGCTTATGCATCAAAACATAGATTACACGCACTCTCAAAAGATGTTTTATATTTGATACATATTGATGTTGTATAAAAGCATGATATTTGCATGTTTAGTATAAAACATAGATATGATATATGATGGCATGATGTCTATGTTATGAAACATACAAATATTTATGAGAGTCTTAATTTGAATGTCAAATGTTAATTCATAATCTCTTTAGATATGATCTAAATATAGGAATTATGAGTAGTAACATAATACATGTGATGCTTGATTGAAATATATGACATGTAAACATGAAATATATTTAATCCTTTGGGTTAGCTAAATCGGTCCATAAAGGGTTAGACCCTAAGGTTTAAATCAACTGGACTATAAGAGTATTTGATCAAATCTAATTAGATTAGGTTAAGAATGCTCTAAATCAAACAATAGTTGTAGTTGATCATGTCCTTCTCTTTGATTAAACCAAATGGAAGTAGATTAGGCTCCGTGGTTGAGCATGAATCTCTTAGATGGTCAAATCAGAATTGGTTAACCATATGATGTCAAGGTGAGTTGGCAAGTTGCTCTAGGATCAACGATCGAATGGTTTTTAATTGGGAGCTACTCGTATTGATGCGTCTTTAACGAGTTAATGGCATATCCCTCCCATCGATCTCACTCACCTGGTCAATGTGGTGAACCATTTATGATTCAGATCATTTACCTGATTCGGGTTGACCCATGCCTGTAAGGAAATCAGTCTGACTGATTTAGGTGCCACTTAACCTGACTTAATCTTGTTTCATTCTACCGATTTCATAGATTCAGTGGGAGAACTTGATTAGTCAATTTATCTCATATTATTAAAATCCTCTAAAATTATTAGGTCCTTAAAATGAAATAGTTATATGATAACTAGATCATAGCCTCCCATTAAGGTGGGTGATAATGAGTCCGATGTCTTGATAATCATTGGAGGCACTCCATGCCTGGTGCTTGTCAACCATCGGAATTATCATTCATTATATGATAAGTCAGCGTAACTATTAAATAAACAGTCAGGTGAGCCGAGCTTCACTCGGGCTTGGTTGTCTATTGATAGGTTACACTGATTATATCATTTAATGGTTGGACCTAACCAGAACTTTCAGTGGAGGCACTTCATGCTGAAGAGGTATATGGGGCAAAACTGAACACTAAGAATTGTTTGGGGAAACAATTGGTTTTGAACCTACTCTTAGATGCATATGGGTTAGCCAAGCTTCACTTGGGCCTGTATGTAGTTTATGTAGATCTTAGTGCCCGCTAAAGAATTAAGAATAATTCTTCGAATTGGGGTGTAGAGGCTGCCAATTTGAACAAAATAGTGGAGAATCTTTAGACTAAAGTCCAAGTCTTTAGACTGAATCAATTTATATACTAATAAACTTTAGTTTTTCCTTATGCAGAACATGGCCACTAATTTATCATTAAGGTCCCTATTGGATAGTGACAAGTTGAATGGTTCCAATTTCAATAGCTGGTTCAGAAAACTTAAGATCGTCCTTGAGCATGAGAGGATTCTATATATTCTGAATAATCCTGCACCAAAGATACCTGATGCAAACACCCAAAGTTCTGAGAGAGACACTTATCAGAAGTGGCTCAATGATAGAACTAGCGTGCGTTGTATCATGCTAGCAGCAATGAACGATGAATTCGGTCGCCGGTTCGAGAATGCTCAGCCAGAAGAAATCATTCAAGCGTTGAATGAATCTTTCGGCACACCGACGATGTTGAAAGGCACAAGACTAGTTGTGCTATTTTTAATGCTCGAATGAGGGATGGATCTCCTGTCACTGATCATGTATTGTACATGATCGAGAAGATAGAACTCCTAAGCAAGCTCGGCTTTCCCTTACATGAGCAGTTGGAAAAGATGCGATCCTGAATTCCTTGCCTCCATCCTTCCGACCTTTCCTTACTCATTTTCGAATGACAAAGCCTGCAGTCAACTACCACGGTTTGTTGGGGTTGTTACAGAACTTTGAGAAGGATAACCAGCTCTCTAAGGGTTTGGTTAATGTGGTTGAAGGATCTAAGGTAGGGCGTAAACCCTTTGGGAAAGGAAAGAAGAAAAAGAATAATAAAAAGGTGCAACATGCTAGGACATCTATAAGGGTCAGATGCAGAAGAAGAAAGTTGATAAAAGTCAAGCTGAATGCTTTCACTGCAAGATGCAAGGGCACTGGAAGAGGAACTGTCCTCTTTACATTGCCACACTTGATCCAAAACAGGCCAAAGAAGAAAAAGGAGCAAGATGTTGCTCAACAAGGTATTTATATGATAACACCTTGTAATTTTTCTGTATATGATAATCAGACCTGGGTATTGGATACCGGGAGTCCTTTTAACATTTGCAATTCATTGCAGGGACTACAGGTCACCAGAAGATTTGAGGACAATGAAAGATTCCTTAATGTCGGCGATGGAAGATTAGTTCCAGTTCTGGCATTAGGAGTTCTTGAAATAGTTTTCAATAGAAATGTCATTATACTAAATGATTGTCATTTTTGCCCAACGTTCTTGTTGAACGTAATTTCTGTAGGCCTTCTGGCCAAAAGTCATTATGAAATTTCAATAAAGGATGTTACTTTGAATATCATTATGAATGGAGTCACTGTAATGACTGGGCATTTATCTAATGGCATTTATATATTATCACAGCCTGTGAATGTAGTGTACAATTCAAGTAAGCACCCTAGAACAACTGATGTCACAGACATTTATCTTTGGCACCATCGGCTGGGTCATATCAACAAGAACAGATTAAACAGGTTAACTCAGGAAGGCATCCTTCGAGTTGATGATTGTGAATCATTAACTACCTATGAATCCTGTCTTCTTGGTAAAATGACCAAGTCATCTTTTACTGGAAAAGGTGAAAGAGCCAAAGAGCTATTAGGTATAGTACATACTGATGTATGTGGACCAATGAGCACTTGTGCCAAAAGGTGGATATTACTACTTCATTACTTTTACAGATGATCTTTCTAGGTTCGGTTATGTCTATCTTATGAGACATAAATCTGAGTCGTTTGAAATGTTCAAACTATATCATAAAGAAGTAGAAAAACAAACAGGAAAAATGTATTAAGATCCTTCGATCAGATCGAGGAGGCGAATACCTTTCCAATGATTTGTGACATATTTAAGGAGAATGGGATTCTCTCCCAATGGACTCCTCCTGGAACACCGCAGCATAACGGTGTGTCAGAAAGAAGGAATCGAACTCTGTTAGACATGGTTCGGTCCATGATGGGTTTTGCAAGCTTGCCAATATCATTTTGGGGATACGCATTAGAATCAGCTTGTCATATTCTTAATAAGGTTCCAAGTAAGTCTATTTCTAAAACTCCACATGAGATGTGGTATGGACATAAACCGGTTATTACCTATTTGAGTCTGGGGGTGTCCGGCTTATGTGAAACGTGCAAAATCAGACAAACTTGAACCCAAATCTGACAAATTTTTTTATCGGCTATCCGAAAGAAACCAAAGGATATTACTTCTACAATACTGAAGAACAAAAGTTGTTCATTAGTGATAGAGCAGTTTTTCTTGAAAAGGAGTTCCTTAGTGAAGGAACAAATAGCTCTAATGTTGAACTTGAGGAAGTTCATCAAGTAGAAGGAACAACACAAACCAGTGAACCCTTAGAATCTGAGTTAATTAGATCAAACTCAAAACCCATTTCTAGATGCACCATTAAGGCGATCTGGTAAAGTACCACATCAACCGGACAGATACTTAGGTTTCTTGGTCCAGAATGAAAATACTGTTGAACTCGATGAGAACAACAAGGATCCGATCACCTATATGGATGCTATGCAAAGGACTGACTCTAATAAATGGCTTGATGCCATGAAATCCGAACTTGATTCCATGAAGGACAATAATGTATGGACATTAGTTGACCCACCCGAAGGGATAAAACCCATAGGTTGTAAGTGGGTTTTCAAGAGAAAAGAAGCGCAGACGGAAAGGTTGAGACCTATAAAGCACGTCTGGTTGCTAAGGGGTATCGTCAACGTTATGGTATTGACTATGACGAAACGTTTCTCCTGTGGCAATGCTGAAATCCATTCGGATTATGCTAGCTATAGCAGCACACTTCGATTATGAGATTTGGCAGATGGATGTTAAAACCGCTTTTCTAAATGGTGATTTAGAAGAATAGGTGTATATGATACAGCCTGAAGGTTTTATATCTGAAGACGAGTCTAAAGTGTGCAGGCTACAGAAGTCTATTTATGGACTTAAGCAAGCATCTAGAGTTGGAACATACGATTTGATAAAGTGATCAAATCTTATGGCTTTATTAAGAATAAAGAAGAACCTTGCATTTATAAATGGGCTAACGATTCTGTTATTGTATTTCTTGTATTATATGTGGATGATATTCTCTTAATCGGGAATGATATCCCTGCATTACAAGGAATAAAGACATGGTTATCATCACAATTCTCCATGAAAGATCTGGGAGAAGCATCATACATCCTAGGGATGAAGATCTATAGAGATAGATCTAAGAGGATGCTTGGTTTATCCCAATCTACGTACATTGACACAGTGCTAAAGAGGTTTAGCATGAGAATTCCAAGAAAGGCTATCTTCCGATAGGCCATGGAATTCATCTTTCTAAGAAGGATTGTCCGACAACTCCTAATGAAAGAGAACGTATGAGTCGAATTCCATATGCTTCGGCAGTGGGATCGATTATGTACACCATGACATGTACAAGACCAGATTGGCATACTCACTAGGAGTAGTGAGTAGATACCAATCTGATCCAGGAGAAAACACTGGCAAGTTGTTAAGACAATCCTTAAGTATTTGAGAAATACTAAGGACTAGTGGTTAGTCTATGGAGAGTCTGATTTGAAACTTGTTGGATATACTGATTCCAGTTTTCAATCAGATCATGATGATAGCAAAAGTGTATCGGGTTTCGTGTTTATCCTAAATGGTGGAGCTATTTGCTGGAAAAGTTTCAAGCAACATACAGTGGCAGATTCGGTGTGCGAGGCAGAGTACATCGCTGCATCAGATGCTGCAAAGAAGCTGTGTGGCTGCGAAAGTTTATCTCCGAGCTTGGAGTGACACCTTCCATAGATGGACCAGTCCTGTTGTACAGTGACAGCACTGGTGCCATAGCTCAAGCAAAGGAACCACGAGCACATCAGCGCACCAAGCACATACTCGCCGGTTTCATCTTATTCGAGAGATTGTAGACCGAGGTGACATAAATCTTTAGAAGATTGATGGAAAGGAAAACCTAGGTGACCCATTTACTAAAGCACTCAGCATCAAGGAGTTTGACAACTATAAGTTGAAGATGGGTATTAGATACTGTAATGAGTGGCTTTAGGCTAAGTGGGAGTTTGTTGGGAATTGTATCCTAAAGCCAATCATTTGATGATTGTGCTAATGTAAATTGTATATAAATTGATATATTAATAAAAGTTATTTGGTAGTTTATTCATTACAAGAACATCTTCTTAATACTCCTGAAGTAATGAAGCCCTTAGGATCTTCCTCACGATAAAGGAGGATTTATCTTAGAAGGTCCTTAAAAGAGTTCGCGACCAAATGATATACTATGACAGGGCCATAGTACTATCAATTATAGGACGTTGTATATCATATTTGTTGGTTATCCTCTTAATCAAGGAGTGTAGAGACACTGGTATGACATACAGGTGAAAGTGTAGGAGTACATTTCACCGAACGTGACTCATTTCCGGATACTACTGTCAAGAGTTAATCCGAGAAGATATAGGTATAAGTATCCTTCAGACCTGAAGATCACAACTAGTGGCTTACAAGCAACTCATTGTACTTAGGTGCCGGACCACCTGGATTTCTAATCCAGCTACGAAAGGTTACTGGGTGCAGTCAAGTACTTATGGTAGTCAGTTGTGGATCAAGATGGAATTTGACCTATCCCATTAAAAGGAGAAATGCTTGTGTTTCAATTTAGCAAGACCTTGGCCAAGGCACTTCATGTGAAAGTCACATGATCACTAAAGTTGAAATCACTTTATGGATTTGCTATTTAGAGTTGACAGGCTCTTAAGCCATCCTTAGCATTTGTGGTCAAGAGGATGAATTATACGGTAATTGTTTCTTAGGGTTCTTGGAGTTTGCTCGGCAACTCTTCGACCTATCCGGACGTCGGGTTCCATTGCTAGATGGGCACATCGATTAGTATAGAAAGTTGTTTCTATGCTACCGGCTTAGGTTCGAACCTAGAGAGTCACACGCATAGAAGTTTCCTAGGATGATCTATTTGCTGATCAACGATTGAGAATCATATATGATTTAATTAATCAATTTGATTGATTGAATTATCTCAATTGGGTTAAGTACAATTGAATAAGATTCAATTTGGTTTAAGTCTATTAGAAGGACAAGTCAATTTCAAATATTGATTTGAAATTAGACTTGATTTGAATTTAAATAGATTCAGGACTAGCCAAATTTGATTTGGGCTTAGACCATGATCTATGTGGGTTAAGTCAAATAAATTCAGATCAGAACCCAAACAAACTCTCGAATATGGATCTCATAGATGAGATGGCTAAAATCTCATCTCATGAGATAGAATTTAATGCATGACATTTATTTACCGAATATAGGATTATTCCCTGCACTCTTTGGTTTTCTCCGAAAACGCCAAACGCGACTCCTTGGTTTTCTTCGAACGTCGGAATTAAACCAAGCGCCGCGCCTTCGGCGTCTCTTCACTTTTTGCCAAATGATGGATTCTTAAATGTCAGAATTAAATGTCAAGGCTAAATCGAGACTATAAATAGAGGGCATTCCCTCACCAGAGAACACAGAACAACAACACACGATTGTCGTGGATTGTAATTCTAAAATGTTAGAATAGAAAATCCTGGTGATTCTGGTGTTAGCGGAAGCCTGGTGGATCTTGAAGGAAGATTCAAGTGAGAGGATTCAAGATCAGCAAAGCTTTTTTCGCGAGCTAGCACTCCAAAAATCTGATCATTCGGGGCTTCGCGTGGACGATACTAGAGGCCGGACGATTGAACGGCTGCAGAGCAATAAGGATTTACCTACTGTTCTTAAGGTAAGTGATTTGATCCCTAGATCTTAAGGCAGGCTTCAAGATAATAGTGTGACTTATCTTGAAGATCAAGATATGATCTTGATGTTTTTATTTATGCATATTTTAGATCAAACGACCCTGATATATAAGGCAAAGATATGATCTTGATGCATATTAGATAGATTAATATGTAATCTTTTAATTTCCACAATGATAATAGTTATCAATTTTAAAATATGCATGCCTCGGAGACTATTTCTCCTTACAAATGGTATCAGAGCCAATGATCTAATTTATTGCATGTAAATTAATATTCTCATTAATTATGTAATTATGGCTAAAACTTATCACAAGGCCATATGGTCACTGGTGGATTGAAAATCCGAATTACCCATTCAATGAGGTATTCTGTGACATATTGCCGTGCGATTGTTTTATCATTGATGCTTTGTTTAAAGAAAATTTAAATTATGCTTTGGCATCAAAACATAGATTACACACACTCTCAAAAGATATTTTATATTTGATACATATTGATGTTGCATAAAACCATAATATTTGCATGTTTAGTATAAAAACATAGATATGATATATGATGGCATGATGTCTATGTTATAAAACATACAAATATTTATGAGAGTTTTATTTGAATGTCAAATATTAGTTCATAAATTTTTTTAGATATGATCTAAATATAGGAATTATGAGTAGTAACTAATTATGCTTGATTGAAATATATGACATGTTAACATGAAATATATTTAATCATTTGGGTTAGCTAAATCGGGTCCATAAAGGGTTAGACTCTAAGGTTTAAATCAACTGGACTAAAAGAGTATTTGTTCAAATCTAATTAATTAGATTAGGTTAAGAATGCTCTAAATCAAACAATAGTTGTAGTTGATCAAGTCCTTCTCTTTGATTAAACCAAATGGAAGTAGATTAGGCTCCGTGGTTGAGCATGAATCTATTAGATGGTCAAATCAGAATTGGTTAACCATATGATGTCAAGGTGGGATGGCAAGTTGCTCTAGGATCAACGATCGAATGATTTTTAATTGGGAGCTACTCGTATTGATGCGTCTTTAACGAGTTAATGGCATATCCCTCCCATCGATCTCTCTCACCTGGTCATTGTGGTGAACCATTTATGATTCAGATCATTTACCTGATTCGGGTTGACCCATGCCTGTAAGGATATCAGTATGACTGATTTAGGTGCCACTTAACCTGACTTAATCTTGTTTCATTCTACCGATTTCATAGATTCAGTGGGAGAACTTGATTAGTCAATTTATCTTCATATTATTAAAATCCTCTAAAATTATTAGGTCCTTAAAATGAAATAGTTATATGATAACTAGATCATAGCCTCCCATTAAGGTGGGTGATAATGAGTCCGATGTCTTGATAATCATTGGAGGCACTCCATGCCTGGTGCTTGTCAACCATCGAAATTATCATTCATTATATGATAAGTCAGCGTAACTATTAAATAACAGTCAGGTGAGCCGAGCTTCACTCGGGCTTGGTTGTCTATTGATAACACTGATTATATCATTTAATGGTTGGACCTAACCAGAACTTTCAGTGGAGGATGCCTGCTTGGGGCAAAACTGAACACTAAGAATTGTTTGGGGGTTTTGAACCTACTCTTAGATGCATATGGGTTCTACTTGGGCCTGTTGTAGGTTTGGATTATAATCTGTTGCCAATTTAATTACCTAAACCAGCAGTTGGCCACTATCATGCCTGACTGGAAGAGGGAGCATGGGGCAAGATACTGAACTGAAATGATAGAGGGGAAAGCAATTGGTTTTGCTATCTCTCTTTAGATGATTTATGGCTTTAAATCAATGCTTTTTGGAGCCTGTATGCCTAGTTGAATGACAAAGCCTGTCAACTAGAACTTTTGCTCTCGATCCGAATTAAGAAGGTGGCTTCTTGCTCAAGCAATTTTAACTGGCCACACTTGATATGTTGCTCAACAAGTATTTATATGGGATAATCTTTAGACTAAAGTCCAAGTCTTTAGAATGAATCAATTTATATACCAATAAACTTTAGTTTTTCCTTATGCAGAACATGGCCACTAATTTATCATTAAGGTCCCTATTGGATAGTGACAAATTGAATGGTTCCAATTTCAATAGCTGGTTCAGAAAACTTAAGATCGTCCTTGAGCATGAGAGGATTCTATATATTCTAAATAATCCTGCACCAAAGATACCTGATGCAAACACCCAAAGTTCTGAGAGAGACACTTATCAGAAGTGGCTCAATGATAGAACTACTGTGTGTTGTATCATGTTAGCAGCAATGAACGATGAATTCGGTCGCCGGTTCGAGAATGCTCAGCCAGAAGAAATCATTCAAGCGTTGAATGAATCTTTAGGGCACCCGACGATGTTGAAAGGCACAAAACAATGTGCTGCTCAATGCTCGAATGAGAGATGGATCTCCTGTCACTGATCATGTATTGTACATGAGAGAAGATAGAACTCCTAAGCAAGCTTGGCTTTCCCTTACATGAGCAGTTGGAAAAGATGTGATCCTGAATTCCTTGCCTTCATCCTTCCGACCTTTCCTTACTCATTTTGAATGACAAAGCCTGCAGATCAACTACCACGGTTTGTTGGGGTTGTTACAGAACTTTTTGAGGAAGATAATCTCAAGGGTTTGGTTAATGTGGTTGATGTGGATTGAAGGATCGGGCGTAAACCCGTTAAAAAGGAAAGGAAGAAGAATAATAAATAAAAGGGTGACATGCTATGACATAGGACAGGGGTCAGATGCAGAAGAAGAAAGTTGATAAAAGTCAAGCTGAATGCTTTCACTGCAAGATGCAAGGGCATTGGAAGAGGAACTGTCCTCTTTACATTGCCACACTTGATCCAAACAGGCCAAAGAAGAAAAAGGAGTAAGATGTTGCTCAACAAGGTATTTATATGATAACACCTTGTAATTTTTCTATATATGATAATCATTGACCTGGGTATTGGATACCGGGAGTCCTTTTAACATTTGCAATTCATTGCAGGGACTACAGGTCACCAGAAGATTTGAATACAATGAAAGATTCCTAAATGTCGGCGATGGAAGATTAGTTCCAGTACTGGCATTAGGAGTTCTTGAAATAGTTTTCAATAGAAATGTCATTATACTAAATGATTGTCATTTTTGCCCAACGTTCTTATTGAACGTAATTTCTGTAGGCCTTCTGGCCAAAAATAATTATGAAATTTCAATAAAGGATGTTACTTTGAATATCATTATGAATGGAGTCACTGTAATGACTGGGCATTTATCTAATGGCATTTATATATTATCACAGCCTGTGAATGTAGTGTACCAATCAAGTAAGCGCCCTAGAACAACTGATGTCACAGATATTTATCTTTGGCACCATCGGCTGGGTCATATCAACAAGAACAGATTAAACAGGTTAACTCAGGAGGGCATCCTTCGAGTTGATGATTGTGAATCATTAACTACCTGTGAATCATGTCTTCTTGGTAAAATGACCAAGTCATCTTTTACTGGAAAAGGTGAAAGAGCCAAAGAGCTATTGGGTCTAGTACATACTGATGTATGTGGACCAATGAGCACTTGTGCCAAAGGTGGATACTACTACTTCATTACTTTTACAGACGACCTTTCTAGGTTCGGTTATGTCTATCTTATGCGACATAAATCTGAATCGTTTGAAATGTTCAAACTATATCATAAAGAAGTAGAAAAACAAACAGGAAAATGTATTAAGACCCTTCGATCAGATCGAGGAGGCGAATACCTTTCCAATGAATTTGTGACATATTTAAAGGAGAATGGGATTCTCTCCCAATGGACTCCTCCTGGAACACCGCACATAACGGTGTGTGGAAAGAAGGAATCGAACTCTGTTAGACATGGTTCGGTCCATGATGGTTTTGCAAGCTTGCCAATATCATTTTGGGGATACGCATTAGAATCAGCTTGTCATATTCTTAATAAGGTTCCAAGTAAGTCTATTTCTAAAACTCCACATGAGATGTGGTATGGACATAAACCGGTTATTACCTATCTGAGAGTCTGGGGGTGTCCGGCTTATGTGAAACGTGCAAAATCAGACAAACTTGAACCCAAATCTGACAAATATTTTTTCATCGGCTATCCGAAAGAAACAAAAGGATATTACTTCTACAATACTGAAGAACAAAAGTTGTTCATTAGTAATAGAGCAGTTTTTCTTGAAAAGGAGTTCCTTAGTGAAGGAACAAATAGCTCTAATGTTGAACTTGAGGAAGTTCATCAAGTAGAAGGAACAACACAACCAATGAACCCTTAGAATCTGAGTTGATTAGATCAAACTCAAAACCCATTTAGATGCACCATTAAGGCGATCTGGTAGAGTACCACATCAACCGGACAGATACTTAGGTTTCTTGGTCCAGAACGAAGATCCTGTTGAACTCGATGAGAACAATGAGGATCCGATCACCTATATGGATGCTATGCAAAGGACTGACTCTAATAAATGGCTTGATGCCATGAAATCCGAACTTGATTCCATGAAGGACAATAATGTATGGACATTAGTTGACCCACCCGAAGGGATAAAACCCATAGGGTGTAAGTGGGTTTTCAAGAGGAAAAGAGGCGCAGACGGAAAGGTAGAGACCTATAAAGCACGTCTGGTTGCTAAGGGGTATCGTCAACGTTATGGTATTGACTATGACGAAACGTTTTCTCCTGTGGCAATGCTGAAATCCATTCGGATTATGCTAGCTATAGCAGCACACTTCGATTATGAGATTTGGCAGATGGATGTTAAAACCGCTTTTCTAAATGGTGATTTAGAAGAACAGGTGTATATGATACAGCCTGAAGGTTTTATATCTGAAGACGAGTCTAAAGTGTGCAGGCTATTGAAGTCTATTTATGGACTTAAGCAAGCATCTAGGAGTTGGAACATACGATTTGATAAAGTGATCAAATCTTATGGCTTTATTAAGAATAAAGAAGAACCTTGCATTTATAAATGGGCTAACGATTCTGTTATTGTATTTCTTGTATTATATGTGGATGATATTCTCTTAATCGGGAATGATATCCCTGCATTACAAGGAATAAAGACATGGTTATCATCACAATTCTCCATGAAAGATCTGGGAGAAGCATCATACATCCTAGGGATGAAGATCTATAGAGATAGATCTAAGAGGATGCTTGGTTTATCCCAATCTACGTACATTGACACAGTGCTAAAGAGGTTTAGCATGGAGAATTCCAAGAAAGGCTATCTTCCGATAGGCCATGGAATTCATCTTTCTAAGAAGGATTGTCCGACAACTCCTAATGAAAGAGAACGTATGAGTCGAATTCCATATGCTTCGGCAGTGGGATCGATTATGTACACCATGACATGTACAAGACCAGATGTGGCATACTCACTAGGAAGTGAGTAGATACCAATCTGATCCAGGAGAAAAACACTGGCAAGTTGTTAAGACAATCCTTAAGTATTTGAGAAATACTAAGGACCAGTGGTTAGTCTATGGAGAGTCTGATTTGAAACTTGTTGGATATACTGATTCCAGTTTCCAATCAGATCATGATGATAGCAAAAGTGTATCGGGTTTCGTGTTTATCCTAAATGGTGGAGCTGTTTGCTGGAAAAGTTCCAAGCAACATACAGTGGCAGATTCGGTGTGCGAGGCAGAGTACATCGCTGCATCAGATGCTGCGAAAGAAGCTGTGTGGCTACGAAAGTTCATCTCCGAGCTTGGAGTGGCACCTTCCATAGATGGACCAGTCCTGTTGTACAGTGACAGCACTGGTGCCATAGCTCAAGCAAAGGAACCACGAGCACATCAGCGCACCAAGCACATACTCGCCGGTTTCATCTTATTCGAGAGATTGTAGACCGAGGTGACATAAATCTTCAGAAGATTGATGGAAAGGAAAACCTAGGTGACCCATTTACTAAAGCACTCAGCATCAAGGAGTTTGATGACTATAAGTTGAAGATGGGTATTAGATACTGTAATGAGTGGCTTTAGGCTAAGTGGGAGTTTGTTGGGAATTGTATCCTAAAGCCAATCATTTGATGATTGTGCTAATGTAAATTGTATATAAATTGATATATTAATAAAAGTTATTTGGTAGTTTATTCATTACAAGAACATCTTCTTAAAACTCCTAATGGTAATGAAGCCCTTAGGATCTTTCTTCACGATAAAGGAGGATTTATCTTTGAAGGTCCTTAAAAGAGTTCGCGACCAAATGATATACTATGACAGGGCCATAGTACTATCAATTATAGGATGTTGTATATCATATTTGTTGGTTGTCCTCTTAACCAAGGAGTGTAGAGACACTGGTATGACATACAGGTGAAAGTGTAGGAGTACATTTCACCGAACGTGACTCATTTTCGGATACTCTACTGTCAAGAGTTAATCCGAGAAGATATAGGTATAAGTATCCTTCAGACCTGAAGATCACAACCAGTGGCTTACAAGCAACTCATTGTACTTAGGTGCCGGACCACCTGGATTTCTAATCCAGCTACGAAAGGTTACTGGGTGCAGTCAAGTACTTATGGTAGTCAGTTGTGGATCAAGATGGAATTTGACCTATCCCATTAAAAGGAGAAATGCTTGTGTTTCAATTTAGCAAGACCTTGGCCAAGGCACTTCATGTGAAAGTCACATGATCACTAAAATTGAAATCACTTTATGGATTTGCTGTTTAGAGTTGACAGGCTCTTAAGCCATCCTTAGCATTTGTGGTCAAGAGGATGAATTATACGGTAACTGTTTTTTTAGGGTTCTTAGAGTTTGCTCGGCAACTCTTCGACCTATCCGGACGTCGGGTTCCATTGCTAGATGGGCACATCGATTAGTATAGAAAGTTGTTTCTATACTACGGCTTAGGTTCGAACCTAGAGAGTCACACGCATAGAAGTTTCCTAGGATGATCTATTTGCTGATCAACGATTGAGAATCGTATATGATTTAATTAATCAATTTGATTGATTGAATTATCTTAATTGGGTTAAGTACAAGTGAATAAGATTCAATTTGGTTTAAGTCTATTAGAAGGACTAGTCAATTTTAAATATTGATTTGAAATTAGACTTGATTTGGATTTAAATAGATTCAGGACTAGCCAAATTTGATTTGGGCTAGGACCATAATCTATGTGGGTTCAGTCCAATAAATTTAGATCAGATTAAACCATCACCTGAACCCAAACCTCGCATAAGGATCTCACATGATGAGATGGCTAAAATCTTATCTCATGAGAGATTAAATTCTCATATAGAATTTAATGCCTGACATTAATCTTCTCCAGTTGGAATTCTAAGTGTTAGAATTCATGTACCTCTTTGAATTAGCCAAACACTGCAACTCTTTGGTTTCACCGAACGTGGAATTAGCCAAACATTGCGACTCTTTGGTTTTCACCGAACGTCGGAATTAACCAAACGCTGCACCTCTTTGGTTCGGCGTCTCTTTGCTTTTTAACGAACCGCGGAATTCTAAATGTTAGAATTCAATGGGCTGGCTAAAATGAGACTATAAATAGAGGACATCCCTCACCAGATTACACAGAATAACAACACACGATATATCGTGGATTGAAATTCTAAAAGGTTATAATAGAAAATCCTAGTGATTCTGGTGTTAGCGGAAGCGTGATGGATCTTGAAGGAAGATTCAAGTAGGAGAATTCAAGATCAGCAAAGTTATTTTTCCGCGAGCTAGCACTCCCAAAAATTCGATCATTCGGGGCTTCGCGTGGACGATACTAGAGGCCGAACGATTGAACGGCTGTAGAGCATAAAAGGATTTACCAACTGCCCTTAAGGTAAGTGATATGATCCCTATATCTTAAGGCATGATTCAAGGTAAGAAGTACGACTTCTTACCTTGAGGATCAAGATATGATCTTGATGATTTTATTTATATGCATATTTTAGATCAAGCGATCCTATATAAGGCAAAGATATGATCTTGATGCATATTAGATAGATTAATATGTAATCTTTTTAGTTTCCGCATTGATAATAGTTATCAAATTTTAAAATATGCATGCCTCGGAGTTTATTTCTTCCTACAGGGCCCTCATGCCATACTAGTCTAGCATGACTGCTGTTGTGTGTTATACTAACGCAGCCTGTGACACCAAAAAGGTGGGCGAGCTAGCATGGCCTGCAACCCATTTGTGTTAGCCTACTAGCACAGATTAGCTATTTTTTTATTTTTTAATATTAGCCTAATTCATTTATATCCATCATGCTAGTTCATAGATTGTATTGTGGCTAGACTATCTGTGCCATCATGTCGACATAGCTCATAGACTGGTAAGGAATCAGATTGTATTGTATCTTGCTTAGGATGATTATATATAAATGTAGAAACTATTATTTGATTACTGTAATAGCCATATCATGTTGGGCATGATCTGCTCCATACTAGGCCAGCTATATATGCCATAAGCCAACTTACCTATTTAACTTGAAAGGGGGTTAAACACACCTCTATACATACATACATACATATATATATATATATACATATATATATATATATATACATATATATATATATATATATATATATATACATATATATATATACATATATACATATATAAAAAATAGTTTCTACATTTACACCATGAATTTATGGGTATACATTATATATATATATATATATATATATATATATATATATATATATATATATATATATATATATTATATATAATATTATATACCCATTTCATGGTGTAATATTATATATATATATATAACATACTCTAATTGAATGCAACCTTTCTTACAATCTGAGTAGTTAATTCTGAACAGTAGTAGTAGTTGAGATGGATCGAGTTTTCTTTAGTTTCTTTTGTTATTAGTTTTTTTTAATTTGAATATAAAATTTATTAGAATTGTATGACTTAAATCCAATGCTAGGTTATATATAAATTGAGTTCAGCTATGATGTTCTTTCAAAAATTAACCTTCAACCTCACCATTCAAATCTCCATTTAGGGCCCCCACTCTATTATTCCACTCCCCTTATGTCCTTCCACTTGCTATAAATTAGACTCCATCCACATACAGCTAGAAAGATGATAGTTTTTTTTTTTTTTTTTTGGTTACAGACGGGCGATCACACAGTCTCGTGTGAATCAGCCCAGACATTAGAATACAAAATATACTGAAGAAAAGTAGGACAGTGATCTTCAGGCCTCCAAATCCATGAGCCAGTATGCTGAGCCATAAAGGAAGCCGCCCAATCAGCCCCCATTGGCTTCCCGATATATATGGCGAATCAGGACCGAGCCGTTCCCTCGCAGAAGGGAGTAATATCCTCAAGATTGGATTAGAGGGACCTTCAGAATAATTCTCCTTCTGCAACCAAGAGATGACCGTCATAGAATCACCCTCGATCATGATCCGATGAGCGCGGAGAATCCAACGGCATAAGAAATTCCTGCCCAAGCCGCATAGAGCTTCGCCATCAGGACAGAATAGTCAAGAGCACCAAAACCTCCAGCCACCAACAAATCACCCGCCCCACGGATGATAAACGCAGAACCAGCAGCTCGACCACGAACACTCCCATCGAAGTTGATTTTGACATACCCTGGAGGGGGGCTCCCAGCAGACGAAAACCAGATATCGGTTCGCTGCTGAAGCAGCAGGGGAACCTGATGCAGGGCGATATTCAAAACGCCTGCAACTCAAGAACGATCTAATCTGCGAGAAAAGAATTCGTCCAGGTTTGGTTCGAATCTTGACAAGAAAAGGGAAAATTTCGAATTTTGATCACTCACAATCCGAAATTTAAAGGAAGAGCAATTGAATTTTCAATTCAATTGTTTTGAATCAGAAAAAAAGAAAACATTCATCCATTCAAGAGAAAAAAAAGGAAATCTAAAACAGCGTTTCTTCTCTGCCTCTGACGGCCGCCCAAAACCAACCTAAATAAAAGAGATAAAACCCTAACATCATAAGTTTAGAAAAATTACAACTATGCCATTAAAAACGAAAACAGGCCCAAAACTCCTATCAGACGAGCCCGGATGGCCAAAATCCACAGCAGCTCATTGCCAAGGCAATGACTTTGAATCAGCAGTCCGTTTCCATGTGACCAGCCAAGTTTGGGCCCAGTCCGACACAGGAAATTTCAAGCCCGTTTGTTCTGCAACCTCTTGGACCTTCGTAGATTATCTGGTGTGGTCTTCCCTGACGTGGCCTGCTGACTCTGGGTTGCTGGTACAGGAACATCCAAGGACTGGTTCGACTGACCCGAACTCTGGTCCGAACTGATGTCCTCATCACTCTCCCCTTCCTCTGAAAAGCTTGACCTCAAGCTCGAATTCTCTCCTGCATAAGGGGTCAGATGCCGAATGTTGAACACATCCGAAATGAAGACATCATCTGGTAACTCAACCCGATAGGCATTGTCACCAAATTTCTCCAATACCTGGCATGGACCTATCTTCTTCGGCTTGAGCTTCGTTAAAGCTCCCTGTGGATACCGCTCCCTCGGTAAGTAAACCCATACCAAATCGCCCACTTCAAAGGACTGTTGCCGACGCTGCTGATCAGCTTTCGCCTTGTATTTGGCGTAAGTCTGCTCCAATTTGGCTCTAACAGTCGCATGTATCTCCTGCAAGTCAGACACTCTATCTTCGACCTTCTGACTCACCTTCTCTGGCGACTCAACTGGCAGAACATCCAAAGGACCTCTTGGCAAGAACCCAAACAGTATCTGAAACGGAGCAAACCCTGTAGAACGGTTCACTGAAGAGTTGAACTCAAACTCAATCTTCGGCAAACACAAATCCCAGCTCCTGAATTCATGCACATTTGCCCGCAACAGATTACCCAAGCTACGGTTGACAACTTCAGTCTGTCCATCCGTCTGAGGATGATAAGGACTGCTGAATTTCAACTTTGTGCCCAACTTCTTCCACAGCTCTCGCCAGAAGTGTCCCATAAACTTGCTGTCCCTGTCTGACACTATGGATGCCGGTATACCAAAATGCCGAACCACTGAAGCAAAATATAAGTCAGCAACCTTTGACGCATCAAAAGTGGTTTTGCATGGCAAGAAACACGCCACCTTACTGAACCGATCCACAATCACCATAATCGAATCCAGTCCCCTTGCTGTCCGCGGCAATCCTACAACAAAGTCCATAGAAACATCTCGCCATGGTGCCTCTGGGATAGGTAAAGGCGTGTACATACCTTGGTTCGTGTCTGTCCCCTTCGACTCTTGACACAACCTGCACCTCTTCACAAAAGCCTTGACATCTCGGTCAAGACCAGGCCAATAAAACCGCTGCCGAATCAACCAGGCTGTTTTATCCCTTCCGAAGTGACCCTGGTTATGCAGTTCCTGGATGATCAACACACGAAGAGACGTATCAGGAACACATAAGCAGTTACCTCGAAACAAATATCCATCATGGAGAACGAAATCAGTTCGCTCCCCCGCCTCAATTTTGGCCAAAATCCCTTGAAGTGCTCATCCACACGAATGTCCTCCCTTACACTCTCAAAGCCGAGAGTGTACACATGCATAGCGCCAATCAACAAGCTCCGCCTACTCAAAGCATCAGCCACTCTATTCAACGTACCAGACTTGTGCTTGATGCTGAAAGTGTATTCCTGCAAGGCACTCACCCACTTCGCATGCCTTGAACTCAGTTTATGCTGACCCTGTAAGAACTTCAGCGCCTGATGGTCTGAATACAGTACAAACTCCCGCTGAATCAAGTAGTGGCGCCAATGCTGCAAGGATCTCACAATGGCGTACAATTCCAGATCATAAACCGAATAAGCCAGTTTAGCTCCTCCCAGCTTCTCACTGAAGTATGCGACTGGTCTTCCTTCCTGGTTAAGCACTGCCCCAATTCCAGTCTTCGAAGCATCACAATCCACCTCAAAAACTCTATCAAAATCAGGAAGAACCAATAAAGGAGCTTCGGTCAATCTGACTTTCAGCCCATCAAATGCCTCCTGTGCGGCATCATTCCACCCGAATCTGGCTCCCTTCAACAATTCCGTTAAAGGTGCAGCCAGCTCACTATACCCCTTGACAAACCTGCGATAAAACCCTGCAAGACCCAAAAAGGATCTCAATTCTGTCAAGGTTGAAGGTACTGGCCATTCCACAATTGCATGCACCTTATTCCTATCTGGGAGAATCCCCTCTCCAGTCACAACGTACCCCAGAAAAATTAGTCTCCCAACCATCCAAATGCACTTCTCTGGGTTAGCAACTAACTGGTTCTCACGTAACACTGACAAAACCTGTGCCACATGGCCCACATGCTCTTCGGCTGTCCTGCTGTATATCAAAATATCATCAAAGTAGACAACCACAAATGAGCTAAGAAATGGACGTAAAACCTGGTTCATTACGCGCATGAACGTGCTCGGCGCGTTTGACAACCCGAATGGCATTACCAACCATTCATACAGCCCTTCCTTAGTCTTGAAGGCTGTCTTCCATTCGTCTCCAGGCTTCATCCTTATCTGATGGTACCCACTCTTCAAATCAATCTTCGTGAAGACCTTAGCACCACTCAACTGATCAAGCATGTCGTCCAACCTCGGTATCGGGAACCTGTACTTCACAGTAATTTTGTTAACCGCGGCTGTCGACACACATGCGCCACGTACCATCCTTCTTCGGTACCAAAAGGGCTGGCACCGCGCACGGGCTAATGCTCTCCCGTACGAACCCCTTGTCCAAAAGTTCTTGGACCTGCCTCCTCAATTCCTCATGCTGTTGCGGTGTCATCCGATAATGAGCCTTATTCGGCAACACTGAGCCCGGAATAAGGTCAATGCCGTGCTGAATATCTCGGAGAGGTGGTAATCCAGCCGGTAGCTCCTTTGATACAACATCTCGGAATTCCTCCAAGATAGACACCAACTCCTCAGGAATCATATTTGGCCTTTGCTCCTCTTCCACGCCGAAGTCTCCTGACTTGCTCACCAAAGCAAAACAAACATCCTCTCCATCCAAACTCGCATCGAATTCTGTGCTTGGTAAACAAATTACTGTATTCTGTCCACTCACTTCCTGAAGCGGCTTCAAAATAACTTTCCTCCCATCTGGACGCAGCATATAACTGTGGGTGTACCCGTTGTACACTGCCCTGTTATCAAACTGCCACGGACGCCCCAGTATGATGTGAGTAGCATCCATTGGAACAACATCCGCCTCAATAGTTGTCTCGAAATGAGGACCAAAACACAGTGACAACTTACACCTTCGGCTGACCTGAATGTCTGCATTTCGGTTCACCCAACCGAGCTTATATGGATGTGGGTGAGGGTCTGTCTGCAACCCCAGCTTCTTCACAGCCTCCTCTGCTATCACATTCTCCCAACTGCCGGAGTCTATGATAACACGACATGTTTTGCCAGCCACAAAACATTTCGTTGTGAAGATGTCATGCCGACGCCAATCTCATCTGATCTCGGCGCCAGACACATTCTTCGTATCACCAAGCTCTCCCCTTGAATATGGTCCGGATCAATAACACACAGCTCATCATTAAATTCCTCATCCTCAGGGAACTCTCCTCCATTTTCGTCCTCCATATAATCCTCCATATACAACTGAGCTCGCGCCTTGGGGCATTCATTGGCATAGTGCCCCAAATTCTGACACCGATGGCACCGAATGTTAGCCCTGTTGCTGCCCACTCTCGCCTGAGAACCTGAGGTTCCATTCGACCCTGTTGGTCTTGGAGGTACTGATGCCTGCGGCCTCGCTACTGGAGGCATAAATTTGCCCCCTGAATTCTGCCCTGAACTCTGGCCCGTAGTAAAACCCCCTCTGCTCTGAAACCCCCTGTTTCTCATCAAGCTCTTTTCCACTGCCTGAGCCCTCATATGCGCATCTCCTACGCTATCAATTCGATGCACAGCCAGTGCATCTTGGATTGGCAGCCGCAAGCCATGAAGATACATGGCTATCAATCTCGGTTCAGCCTCAATCAACCGATTTCGTGCAACCAATCGATAAAATTCAGTTGTGTACTCCTCGACGCTCCGACTACCTTGCGTCAAACCATGCAACTTCGAATACAAAATCTGCTCATGGTTCGGAGGCAAAAACTCCCTGTTCATCTCCTGCTTTAGCGCTGCCCATGACGCTAATGGAGGTCTCCCATCCATATATCTACGATAGTGCTGCGCATGCCACCAAGCAGCAGCCCTATCTCTGAATCGAATTGTGACAAGCGGTACCTGCTTGTCTAAGGGCACCTCCTTCAGACGAAAAACATCATCGACCTGAAGGGTCCAATCAACATACTCGTCTGGGTTAATTCCTCCTTTAAACTCTGGAATTTCGACCCTGAAGCCTGCTTCCCACCGATTCTGATTTTCGAAATAGGGAGGTTGATCGACATACCTTGGAAGTCCAACATCAGGCCTCTGTTGCCCTCTTCGAATTGGTGGTGCCTCCAGATTTTCGAAACCCCTCTCCCTACCTCATCAATTTCATCACGCTCCTCCACTCGAAGGGGTTGGGCACGATCTGCACCTCCAGCCGCGCCATCATCGCCTGCATGGTTTGCATCATCTGTTGCATCACCTGGTGCTGGTCTCGCATGGCGTCTTGCATAGCATCTCTCACGGCGTCTCTCAGGGATTGATCATTGTTCTTCTGCTCCATTGGATCAAATTTCGGTTAGGGTTGATATTTGGGTGGAAGGAATGGATCAAGGCGGTAATGGAAGGAATGGATCAAGGCTCTGATACCAAGTTGATGCAGGGCGATATTCAAAACGCCTGCAACTCAAGAACGATCTAATCTGCGAGAAAAGAATTCGTCCAGGTTTGGTTCGAATCTTGACAAGAAAAGGGGAAAATTTGAATTTTGATCACTCACAATCCGAAATTTAAAGGAAGAGCAATTGAATTTTCAATTCAATTGTTTTGAATCAGAAAAAAGAAAACATTCATCTCCATTCAAGAAAAAAAAGGAAATCTAAAACAGCGTCTTTCTTCTCTGCCTCTGACGGCCGCCCAAAACCAACCTAAATAAAAGAGATAAAACCCTAACATCATAAGTTTAGAAAAATTACAACTATGCCATTAAAAACGAAAACAGGCCCAAAACTCCTATCAGACGAGCCCGGATGGCCAAAATCCACAGCAGCTCATTGCCAACGGCAATGACTTTGAATCAGCAGTCCGTTTCCATGTGACCAGCCAAGTTTGGGCCCAGTCCGACACAGGAAATTTCAAGCCCGTTTGTTCTGCAACCTCTTGGACCTTCGTAGATTATCTGGTGTGGTCTTCCCTGACGTGGCCTGCTGACTCTGGGTTGCTGGTACAGGAACATCCAAGGACTGGTTCGACTGACCCGAACTCTGGTCCGAACTGATGTCCTCATCAGAACCCCAGCGGCCAGATGAGCCAAAACCAACACCGAAGAAGACACGGCCATAGTCCATAATCAGCAATCTTATCTTCCTCACAACCCTATGGGGAGATGCAGTGGTATTAGAAAAAATAAAATCATTCCTTGACAGCCAAATCTGATATGCCATGGCTGCCCAGAGACCACTCTTATGCTGAGATCCCCATCGAATATCATGAAAAAAGGAGGAGCGCGGAGATTCCGTTTCATCCAATCTACTAGAAAAACCCATCAGATGCCATATCCGTTGAGCTCTAGGACAAAGAAAGATAGCGTGGTCATCGGTCTCCTCCTCCAGCCGACAAAAAGAATAGTTCGGCTGAATAGACAGACCCCTCCTAGAGAGAAGAGCAGACGTAGGAAGGCAGCCCCAAAGAAGCTTCCAAATAAAAAGCTGAATCCTAGGAATGGTTGGAAGCTTCCTAATCCAAGCAGCATCCATAGTGCACCGGGACTGAGGCCTGAAAATCCTCATAAGATCCTTGGAGGGAGCCCTAGAGAGACACGATCTCTGCCAAAGCCTAGAATCACCATCATAGCCAGGCATAAGAGGCATAGATAGGATCCATCGAGAAAGCTCCTCCCCAAATAACCATGACACCGTGGGGATATGCCAAGCGTGGGAATCCCTAGAAATCAGATCCTTAACCCTTAAACTGGAGGGGGCGTTCATATTAATAAAGGAGGGCCATCTCGAAAGGGGGAGCTCTGAAATCCAAGTATCCTGGATAACATCGATCAAATAACCATCTCCTATACTCCATGAAACATTCTCCAGGATAAGCTGACCATATCTGCAAATCTCCTTCCAAAAGTAGGATGATCCGCGGATCGGCAGAATAGGCAAGCCGGATGTCCATTCCCCATACCTCGCTCGCATCAGAGAGCTCCACAGACACTGCGACTCCAAGAGAAATCGCGAAGCATGTCTAGCAAGCAGAGCTTCTCTTCTAACAATCAGAGAATGAATCCCAAGGCCGCCTTTTGGATAGGCATACAGACCATCCCAGGATAATAAATGCATGCCATGACCATCTTGCATAGAGGCCCAAAGGAAGTCTCCGAAGCATCTCTCAATTCTTCTAAGATAGGTAGTCGGAATAGCAGTATTCGACAGAAGATACAGAGGAAGCGAAGAGAGAACCGATCGAATAATAATGACCCTGGCCATCATAGATAAACTAGTGACCTGCCACCCCTCAAGGCGCTGCCGAACCCTCCTCTCTAACTCAGCAAAATCAGAACAACGGGGACGTCTACCTGTAATGGGGATCCCCAGATACAAAAATCGATCAGTCAGAGTAGATATGCCTAACAGATTAGTAATGGCTTCCCTAGTAGATCTGTTGGTCTTCGGCTGAAACATATAGAGGATTTGAGGTAGTTAACCCTCTGACCCGAAGCCAGACAATAATTCTACACAATTGATGTAAGGAAGCCGCATTATCAATGAAGCCTGACCCAGAAGAATACAGTCGTCAGCGAAAAGAAGATGGGAGACCGCAGGGCCCTGGCTCCCAGCCATAAAAGGGACAATCCTCTGATTCTGCTGTGCCTGATGAAAAGCACGAGAAAGATCATCCGCAGCAAGAATGAACAATAAAGGGGATAACGGACACCCCTGCCTCAGACCAACAGTAGAATTGAAAAACTCCGTCGGACATCCATTGATAATCAGAGAAAAAGAAGGCCTCAGAATACAAGCCAAGATCCACTTGATGAACAGCTCATCAAAACCAAACTCCTGGAGCGAATTGTGTAAGAAAGACCAACTCATCCTATCATAAGCTCTCTCCATGTCAAGCTTTACCGCCATAAGACAGCGACTAGCTGGGGCTCTTTGAAGATCATGCATAAATTCTTGGGCGATGAGAACATTATCAGAAATAGAAGTGCCCTCTAATAAAAGCCCCCTGCTCAATAGAAATGATGCGAGGAAGACACACCGAAGGCGGCCAGCTAAAAGCCGAGCACATATCTTATACAAGTGGTGCAAAGGCTAATAGGCCGGAAGTGCTGTGGGAGAGAAGCCTCCGGACGCTTGGGTACCAGAGAAATAAAAGTCTGGTTCCACTCCTGAGGAATGATCATAGTCTGGAAAACAATTTGAATAGCATGAGTAACCTCTCGCCCAACAATTTCCCAATAATGGTAAAAAGAAGGCGGAAATCTGTCAGGCCCAGGGGCCTTATCCGCCAAGCCCCCAAAGCGCCTCCCGAATTTCCTCCTCAGTTATAGGCCTGAGTACATTTCATTCTCCTTGGTCGATATCTTCCTAGAATCAGGAACACGAACAACCGGAGCTCCCTCCCCCTCGGACTCAATCCATCTAGTCCGAAAAATTGGAAAAGCAAATCCCTAATAGAGTGGATGTCCTCCTGAGAATGCCCTTCAGCATCTAATAATCTACGAATCCTGTTAGTGGACCGCCTCTTTAAAGTGGCTTGATGGAAAAATCTGGTGTTACGATCCCCCTCACATATCCACTGAACCCTGGATCTCTGCCTCCAAAACATCTCCTGCTGGCGTAGAAGAGAGTGATGGCGAGCAGAGAGTCCCGAAGCACCGAGAGGTCCGATTCCACCAAGAACCCATCCTGGTCCTCCTCTCCTGTAAGGCAGAAATGTCGGCTTCTACCCTTTTGACTTGTCTGACCAGATCCCCAACCTCCATCCGATTCCATCTGGATAGACGACGTCGGCCATCATAAGACGTCGTAATAATATAAATAGCATTTCCCCTGATAGGAAGGTGCCAAATCTGCGAAATGATCGACCGAGCAGCAGAATGGACAGTCCAAAACTGCTCAAATCTAAACTGTCTGCGATAATACATAGAAACCTCCGTTGAAATCAAAATGGGGCAATGATCTGAAGCAATCCTAGGAAGGTGGGCAACAGTAACCTCGTGGAACCTATGAAGCCATTGTTCCGTAGCCATAGCTCTGTCAAGTCTCTCCCAAACACGAGCCGAACCCTGACGGTTGTTACACCAAGTGAATTGGGTCCCAGAGTACCCCAAATCCAACAGCCCCGATGCTCCAATGAAGGATCTAAACTCACTAACATCAGCCGAGGCAGTAAACCGACGCCCTCCACACTTTTCGTTAGCCTCAGTGATGCAATTAAAATCACCAGCAAATAGATAGGGAGACCTTGAGAAAGAAGGGAAAGCAACTCAGACCAGAGGATCCGTCTCTCCCGATAATCCGTACTAGCATAAACAGCTGATAGAAGCCAAGGATCAGAGGACCCCTCAGAGACTACAAGACCTATCTGCTGGTTGCACTGATGAAAAGCATCAACCTTAACAGTATCGGCACCAAATGGCCAGCATACCTCCAGACAATCCTTCAGCCTCAACCGAATACGAAGACCAGGACCGAGAAATCTGCCTCCTAAACTGAGCCAGACTATCACCTGACACCTTGTTTCCAAAAGAACACATATATCAAATTATGAATCTGCACCAATCTACTAAAGGAGGATCGAAATGAAGGCTTTCGAGCTCCTCTAACATTCCAAATCATGATCTTCATTTACAGGGATGATGAAGTTGGGACCCCTCCCTGGTCCTCCATCATCGCAGTATCAGGTAGGCACCCATTGGATGAGGTGCCCCCCTCAGCTAACAAGGATGGATCAACCTCTGGCTCCTGACTGACGACAAAAGCCAGAGGAGATTGAATCGGAGACAGGGGACCTGAAATTCATGATTACATTATCTGAAACTTTCGAGGAAAGGCCCACCAGCATGTCAGAGCAGGACCTAATCACATCCTGAACTCCTTCTTGAGAGGAGGAGGCCATGGACATCCTTTCCTGGGAATCAATCGATATCCCAGAGCTTTTACAGGTCCGAGCTTTACCTTTTCCTTTTTGTTTCCCAAGTTTAGAAACTGCCCTCGGGGCCTGATAATCAACTGGTCTGGCCCGCTTAAGGGGACCCGGACATACATCCCTATTGACCAGAGTGGCACCGTCCCCGATATCAATCCAAGAGAGGCAAAGGGGTTCTTCTTCAAAAGGGGAATGTTCAGACCCATCTCAGCCGAAACAACAGTATCAGCCTGCAGCAAAACCTTATCTACAGTAGCACCATCGGCACGCATTGGCAAACCCGGCACCTTGACTGAATTAGAAAGGCCTTGCGCTGACTCCCCCACTGAACACCCAGAAGCCATGGCTGATGAGCCCCCTACCAAAGAAGAAGACGACATCCTCCTCCGAGCCAGCTTGGCAGGAAGTCTCCAACCCTCAGCAGCTTCAGCACCACTCACAGGAACCGCTATCTTCCTCTGAGATCTCGACCCGCTGCCAGAGGCCCCCGGAGACGACACCGACTGCGTCTTCCTTCTCTCATCCCGCAGGGGACCAGGGGATTCCTTCCGTTGATGAATTGCTGCAATCCACGGTCCGTATACAAGACTGGAGGCTGCTCCTTCGACTCCTGAACCAGGCTGAGAACAAGGGCCGCTCAGATGCAACGTTCCACAGGAAGCACAGATCCCATCCAGATTTTCAAAAGCATATTGCTGCCAAAAGGGGAGGCCAATTCCCTGAATCCGAGCACCCGGCCTCAGAGGACGACGAAGGTCGACCCGGAGACAAGCCCTGCGAAGCCTCCTGCTCTTCGCCACAGTAGATGCATCCAGACATATGAACTCCCGGCTGGTTCCAAGATGACCTTGATGAATTCCTCCTTCCAAAACTCAATCGGAAGGTTCGGGAGCCGAACCCAAACCAGTGCCGACGGGATAGCATCCTCTGCCGGGAAGAAATCCGCCCGCCACGGCTCCGATCCCATAACCTGACCATTAACCATCCAAGGATGATTGAGCACCGTGTCACAGGCTTTCGGATCTTCAAATCGGAATAAGTGGCACCAGAATGCCAGACTGATCGGAGCAATTTCTCCTTGAATTCCCGCTCTTCTAAACTCCCTGATCACCGCCTCTGCCGGAACCCACTTGTGGTAGGAACGAACCAGAACGGCTCGCGACTGCCATCTCGCCACTTCGGCCTCCAGCTCAGCTACAGGACTCGAATAACCTCCGGAAAGGATGCTTCCAGCGACGCTATAACCGCCGGCGAAGGAGACGGCAAGACCCATCGAAAGCCGGATCCCACACCCGTTGACCCGGAACCCTGCCCAGGCTTAACCCCATCCGACGCCATAGGAAAAGAAGGTCAGCAAGAGGAAACGACCGACGGCTCAGCCGGAGAAGACTAAGATCGTCGGAGATCGGGGAAGACGACGGTCGAAACACGAATCTTAAAGCACACCCAGGGAACAGAGATGAAGCTCAGTCGCGCACGAGTTTTAAAGCAATTGATTGTGAATACTTGTAAAAGCAATTGACAATATCTTTGCTACTTTTTTTTTGAATATTTTTTATGTGCTAGCAAGTCCAACTTTTATTTTATTTTCTATTTCTCTTTTATTCAGTATATATATATATTCTCTACTTCGCATATTATATATACAAGCTTTTGATAGCACTAATTTGATACCTTTTAAATATCATACATCCATTTGATTAAAAATGATATTTTATCAACATGAGCTTGCTTATATCTTCTTGTTAAGGAGTTAAATGCTCTCAATATTCTCTATGTTTATAATATATAATGTACATACAATTAATTACTCCTAAGCCAAGCTTGCTCAGATTTTTCCACCACTGCGGTCCTGCAGGCATGATCTCTAGTGCAACTTCCCAGCTAAGATTCCATATCCACCACCATATCAAAGGACTCAAATGGAGTTCTAGATAACACGGGATAGAGAAAACTAGCAGCATTTCTAGGGAAGTAGCCTCCTCAACAATTCAACAAAATTGTTTGGTTAAGCAGTCTTCTTCAAACCACCACTGCATTCTGACGATAAAGACAACATTCGATGTGATATATACGAATGTATGTAGAAATAAATCAGTCATATTGATGCAAAAGAAAAGGAGGGTTCAATTTTTTTCTTCCCCGACCCCATTAGAGTACAAAGCAGTAGGTGAAATCAGCTGCGGTTTTGTCCTCAGACTGCAGAAAAGTAAGTCGGCAAGCTTTTCACAATGAAAGGGGGACGTATTTTAAACTTGTCCCTATCCAATTTTTCTTCTTCTAGATATACCAGGGAAAACTCTGTAAATCTGTTGAATTTTTATTATTATTTTTTTTCTGGTTTCTCCTCTACGATGACACAAATTACCTTGGCCTTTCATTCTTGAACGTCTATGACGTATCTATCTCACAAGTCTTTATATATAAGATACTCTTTTTTCTTAATAAAAATATTAATAAATCTTAATTGGTTCAGCTCTTATTAATTATATTAGCTAAACATAATTTTATCTTTTTCTCACATAATTTTAGTTCTATTTATGTTTTCTTTTTTTAAAAAAAAAATGCATGCATCACTTATATTTAACGTTAATTATTTTTAAGGGATCATAGTGATGGATTTTAAAGCTGTGTTTGGTGAAGAAGGCAAGCGGTGGATATCCATCCAGCCAAATGCCTTAAAAGTATTACAGAATAAATCTATTCGAATAAAAGAAACTTATTCCTTTGATTATATATTCTTTTGTGTCAATCCACTCTTTAATTAAGCATATCAAAAAGTGAAAGGATGATGGTAAAATTTATATCATTGCAAAAAGTGATGCATTTATTTATTTTATGAACTTAACTTAACCATCAAAGCAAATATTAGAAGAAGACTAATCTTCCGAAACAGCTTATTTGTTCTATTATATAAGGGATATCCCTCTAAAGTTTCTCTCTTCGATTGAATGCAATATAAAATATTATATATATAAATCACTTGTCCATCCCAACCAAAAAGTAAACCTACCAACCATCAATCATAAAAGCAAAAGGAACGTTCATTGTTCTGCGACTGAGACGAATAGTATAACTCTACACCATCACAGGAGGCCGTCGAGTCTTCTCTAGGTATTAGTCCCGATAGGCCTTGGAAAAATTTTACAGGAATTCATTAAACAAAGTGATGGACCTTTCAAATGTTAATTGCATCACGGTTCTCCTTTGAACAAGCATATAACTGGAGGACAAAATGACAAAATCCCACTAAGTGGAGCAGGTGGGGGAAAAAGATACGGGCCAATATATATATATATATATATATCATCAAACTTTCATTCAATATTCATTTTGCTTCTCCAAATTTTAATAACTACATTTTAATTTTTTATATTAAAAATATAATATTTTATTAAAAAATTAATAAAAATTAAAAATAATTGATATATTATTTTAATATAAATATATGAATTGTTTATAATAGAATTTTAATGATGTCTGTTATTCTGTCATCTATATAATAGGCCATCGGGAATGCAATAGTTTTTTTTTTTTTTTTTTTGGCATGAAGTTTGAATGTTAAACGGAATTATAAGCGAAAGTTTAAGTATTAAAATATTATTATTTTGGGCCCAAACTATGCTTAAATGGAAGATGAAGGCATGATGACATGGTCATCACGTGTGGATGACCTCATTAATAAAAATGGGGACATTCCAGTCGAGTGCAATATTGCACCAGTTTCATATGATAACTGTGTATGATATCATTGAGTCCATTGATTTGACATTAGCAATCGTGCGAGATGGTGAAATCTGGAGTCAAGGTCTTGAAGCAAAACAAAAATCCTCCACTAGTTTATTTAGATTTCCTTGGATAATGCTTTAAAAAAAAAAAAAAAACTCACCTAACACTAGTTGAAAATATTTGCAGGCAAATAAATTATATATATATATTCTTTTAAGTCAAGTACTTGACCGATCATAAATTCTAAACCACACAATCATATTGTATTGGTTGATTTAAAGTTAAATTTTTAATTTTTTTGGAATTTTATGTATGGCCAGTTATCTTTGAAACTTTTAGTAGAGGTCAAGCAATATGTTGCAAAAGAAAAGAAAAAAAAAATCCACTGCTTTTAATTTGAGCCCTATCCATCCTTCTCTACGAAAAAAATCTTATGAACGGTGGTGCATGCGACGTAGCACAATCTACTTAATTATTTCTCTTATTTAATTCTTTTCAAATCTGAAATGTCTTTATATATTTTTTGAGGGGTTATTGTGGCATTTTTTTATGCTTATTTTTCTAAAGTAAACAATTATAATGATAGTTTAAAAAGCTTGTAAGCTTTATTTTTCTTAATTATATTTTTATATTGTGAAACGTTTTCTTCATGGTCAAAGTCTCTGATGGTTCGTTTTTTGAACGTATATATATCATGTGGATGTGGTTCAGAGTTGTTTTCTTTCTAATGGATGCTAAACTTTTAATGCTAAGTTGGACAACATTTTGATTGGCACAAAATAATTGATAATATAAATCAAATGAATATAAATAAAATTTTTTTATTGGATATACGATTATTTAGGTACGACATCACATCAAGGGGAGGAAGCCAAATTCAAAGCGAGGGCGACGAGGACGCGTAGTACATGGAATCCAGGTCCAAAGCAGCCGCAATTTGTCGTCGCTCGCTGCTTTCGTTTTAGCGGGAAGTCATCGGGTTTGAGAACTTTATTTCGCCACCTTGGCGCAGGGCTCTCCTGGGTTTGGTGGCTGACAGCCTCCTCGAGCGCAGACACTGTACGTGTTGCTGACCTACGCATTGCGTAGCACGCTACCACCATAGGAAAAGTCTAAGCAGAGCGAAGCAAAATAAAGGTGAGGCTTCTATGTGACCATATCCTTCTTGTGTGAAGTGAGTATTTAATAGATGTTTGTGATGTTTGGTTGTGATGTTAATGCTATTGATGCTGTTATATATATATATATATATATATATACAAGATTTAGCAAATATATTATCTGCTTTAGTTATATTTTTGCTTTTGATGACTTGATAAATAGTGAAGAAAGGGTGTGCATCATTGCCATTGCATTCTTGGTCCCGTATGGAGTTTATGATTTCTATGCATGAAATTAGTGTTTTTCTTTTCTTTTCTTAAAAGAAAAAGATATTTATTTTGTTATAATTAAATAACTTATTTTTTTATGATTGATATCTAAGATAGAGTTCAGTTTAGATAAACAAAGTGAATCAAGCATAGACAATACATGTAAAAGTAAATATAAATGGTCATAATCTCATGATTCATAATTTTTTTTTCTTTTATTTATGTAATTTAATTATGTATTTTTTTCTCTATGTAGACAGTTCTGATTATGAGGTCTGTAAGAAGCGGTCACAACATAGAGTCGACATCAAATTTATATTTAACAATAAATTAGAAAAAAGCGAAAGTTTTTTTTTCCTTATATAGTGACAAAAGTGCTAGGCTAGATGACTTTTGACATTTTTTTAACATTTATAGGAATTAGGTAAGATTGATATCATCAGTCCTTTCAAAACATTATACGAGAATAATACAGGTATTATTAAGCTTAACTATGATAGGCTTATTCTTGATAGTTTCTTTAATGGTCAAAAAAATTCGACGTCGTTGTCGTAAAGAAAGAGAGAATGGGGTCTTAGTTAAAATCAACTTTAAAAAGACACCTGATAAACTCAGTTGGTGTTTTGTTGTATTTTTTCTTGTATAATAATATTTTTCACTTTTTTTTTGGTTGAATTAGACATTTTGTGCTTTTCTTATGTAAGATAACGATCGTGGTCAACGTGAAACTGGTTTGATTAACATCGCAATCTTAGGCAAGAGGATCTTTTTTCATCTTTCATTTTTATATAGCACCTGATAATTACTTGAGTATAATACTTACGTTAGCATAAAAAGAAAGCTTAAGCAAGGGTTTCTATAAGTATAGGGCTCTTAAAGGCACAATTATATTTTCATATGCTAATGATACTATGTTGTTATATATGATTGATAAGATCCGAGTAATTAATATCAAGCTAATATAGTGTCGATTTAAAGTTGCATTTCACTTCTTAACTAACTAAAGTTAAAGTTCACTAATTCCCTTATGATTCTCAAACCTTAAAATAGATGTAATAGTCATTCTTTGATGCAAATAGGAGATCTCTCTATTCATTGCTTAAGTATATAGTATAATATCGAGTTTGATGAAAAATGACTAGATAGTCCTAACTTAAAAAAAAAAGAGAGAAAACATATTTAGCAACTTTTGAAAAGAAAAACTATATCTTTCAATAATTGTATAACGATGATAATTTGATTTTTTTTCCTCTCTCTCCCCCTTTATATCTTAAATTTATCTTTAATCTTCTACTTAGATTATGTAAACACCCTTGGCATTCCCTTTATGCATACTATTTTGTATAATATCTAATTGTTAGGCTCAGCTCCAAAGTCGTTAATTTTAACTATATCAACTCTTTATTTTCTTCAATTTTTCATGTTTCTACATTTAATCATTGTTTTAACTATGCTTGTTAATTAGTTCTCAAGTAGATATATTTATGTTCACCACTTATCATGTCTCTTTATTTTCACCAAATTTAGCACTAAAATTAATTGATTAACTTTGATTGCTAGTCAAATATACTTGAACTTGGTCAAAATTTTATCAACACTCTTTCATATTCCATTTTCATCTCTTTAGAACTTTGGTTTAAATGGGAATGCCTAGTCTAATCATTTTAGTCTACAAAGTTTGCTAACCATCTAATTCTGAGTGGTTCTCAGTAGTTAAGGTTTGATTAACATCGCAATCTTAGGCAAGAGGATTTCTTTTCATCTTTCTTTTTCATTCTAGCACCTGATTACTTCAGTATAATACTTACGTTAGCATAAAAAGAAAGCTTAAGCAATGATTTCTATAAGTATAGGACTCTTAAAGGCACAATGATATTTTCATATACTAATGATACTATGTTGTTATATACTGTTGATAAGATCCAAGTAATTAATATCAAGCTAATATAGTGTTGATTTAAAGTTGTATTTAACTTCTTAACTAACTAAAGTTAAAGTTCACTAATTCTCTTATGATTCTCAAACCTTAAAATAGATGTAACAATCAATCTTTGATGCAAAATAGGATATCTCTCTATTCATTGCTTGAGCATGTAGTTATGATATCAAGTTTGATAAAAAAAATGACTAGATAGTCCTAACTAAAAAAAGAGAGAAAACATATTTAGCAACTTGAAAAAGAAAACTATTATCTTTCAATAATTGTTTAACAATGATAATTGATTTTTTTTTCTTTCTCTCCCTTTATATCTCAAATTTATCTTTAATCTTTTACTTAGATTATGTAAACACCCTTGGCATTCCCTTTATGCGTACTATTTTGTAGAATATCTAATTGTTAGTCTTAGCTCCAAAGTCATCATTTTTAGCTATATCAACTCTTTTTTTCTTCAATTTTTTTTGTGTTTCTACATTTCAATCTTTATTTTAACTATTTTTGTTAGTTCTCAAGTAGATGTATTCATGTTCACCACTTATCATGCCTCTTTATTTTCACCAAATTTAGCATTAAAATTAATTGACTAACTTTGATTGCTAGTCAAATATACTTGAACTTGGTCAAAATTTTATCAACACTCTTTCATATACCATTTTCATCTCTTTAGAACTTTATCTTAAACGGGCATGCCTAGTCTAATCATTTTAGTCCATAAAGTTGCTAACCATCTATTCTCAGTAGTTAATTTTTTTGTACTCTAAAAAAATTGTGCATTTTCATAACCTAATAATCGGTTTAGTGTTCTTCTTTGACTTTCTTTTTTTAAAAAAACTATTAAACTCTATTTGTGTTTTCTTTTATAAGATTTTAACCATCTAAAATGATAATTCTTAGAATTAAAAATAGTCAATCATTGCATGACACTTGGCAAAACCAGAATCCTTAAATCATTAGAAATCTATAAATTCTATATCATTGGCCCTTCATTTTACTCTCCAGCATCTATAAATAATCATCCATGAGAGAAAAAAGGTTCTTTTTTTTTTAGCTTCTTTTCTTCTTCTTTTAGCTTATAATTTAGGAGAAATTGGAGAAAAAAGAAAAATTTTATCAAATAGAGTTTTCAACTCTTTCTCTCCTTTTTTTTTTTGATTTAAACTTCAAATTTTTAGATGCACCCCAAAATTCTAGTAGACCTTGCTTCCTTTTTAAAGCTGTGAGTTGAATCTATTTTAGATCTAATAGGAAAAAGTTACAAGAAGAAAAGAAAAGAAAAAAAAGAGTTACCCATGGTCTTCCTTTAAAGAGGATATCTTTGATTATAGCTTCAATTTGATAATTTTATTATAAATTTTTTTATTTGATTTTGCTTATGATATTATGTAATCCATGTATGAAACTTGCTTTAATAATTTTTTTATAAATATTATGTTTTTGTATCTTTTTAAGCCTAGATCCTTTACATGATCATTTATATTTGTTTTCTCTTCACTTTTATTTTGAATTTTAAAACAATTGGTATTGGATCCCTATACTTCTATAAGTTTTGAAAATCATTAATTAAGTTGAATATCATTAATAAAACTTTAAATTTTAAAATAATTAGTATTAGATCCTAATATAAATCAAGTGAGGAACCCATAAATATGCTAAGAAACACCATTAAAATGGTATTCATTGGTGGAATAAGATATTGACACTCAAGAAATGAGTACGGCCCAATCTCTTTTGAGATAGTGAAGGAGATGCTAACTCTTTACCTCCTATAATTTTGGCTCTTATCTATTTTGTTTAGCATAAGATTTTTAATTTCTTTTTCTCATAAAAAAATAATAGTGACTTCAATAACCTCCTAGTATCCAACCTTATCAGCTTGGCCTCTCCTAAGATATATTGATAAGTTTAGATAGAGAAGTGCTTTCATAGACAAAGGCTAAAATTACCTTTAGTATACCTTGCATTGTTAATTGGAAGGAAATCAACGGAGGAAGATCATCTTGATGCCCTTAATTTGAAGAGGATGAATATTTCTTCATTATCTTAGTGGAAATAAAAATGTCTTAGTAAGAAAGAGTCTCTATTTTTTTAAAAAAAAAAGATAAATTAGACCCATTAAAAGATTTAAAACATCAAAAGAGAAACTTTTTGACTATAAAAACAGAAATAACAAACTCTACTAGTACTCTTGAACAAAACTAAACTTATCTTAGGAAATGGAACTAAGATTTTATTTTGAAAAAAAATATACTTGGATTGATGATCTCCCTTTAAATTGATTGGATATTTTAGATACCTCCATATAAAAGATGAAAGTCTTAGTTGTTTCATAATTTAATAAAAAATTATCAATTTAGATTTCTCTTCAAATCATCAACCTTGGAGGCCAATAAAGATTGGCTTTTGCTTTTGAACAAAAGAGTAGAAGTTAATTTGTTGGTAACTCTATTGATGTTATATGGAACAATAGCAAAAGGCTATAAGTTTAGCAAAAAAAACTTTATTAAATTCCTTATAATGTCTACCTTCAATCATTTTTTTTATAAACAATGGAAAGCTCATATTTTGGCAAAACAAAAAATTTATGTGGCTTGCGATAAAAATAAGTTTAATATAAGGTAAGATATTTTAAAAGAGAGACTATCTTTTATAACCACTCATCATTTGGTATCCATGCTAAATTTATTTATGACTTATTAAGCAACTTCATTTTCTTTTAACATATCTAAAGTTCAATATTTGAGGCTTTAAGCATTAGACGCATACTTGTTCTTATTCTTACTTTGATCTTCTTGGCAAAAGAATACGATTTAAAGATTGGTGGCTAATATGAGAGTAACCAATGGTAGCTTTTGTTGAATACTATAAAAGGAAACAAATAATTGAATCTTCTTAGTTAAAAATTATTTGATTACGATCATTTTGGGAAAAGCTTGTGATACATTTATACACTACTATTCTTCGTAACTTTAAAACTTAAAATATTTTTATCTTTTTTGGAATATAATCAAACATCTAACAGCATGGTACTTTATAACCTTTATGCTTAATTTCCTTACTTTAATTTTTTATGTGATTTGTCTCTCTTTTCTTTTCTTCTAAACACTTTAAGTTGTGTGTTCATCCCATCTTTTCATTAATGAAAAGGCTTTATTTGTATATTTCCTTATGTCTTCATATTAAAAATAGTGATATATGTGTGTGTGTGTGTGTGTAACTTCTTAATAGGAAAGCTGGTTAAGTAAATGGTGTATCGAACTTATCTAATTTCAATGTAAAATGCATTATATAGATGGATTGCATTGTAAATCATGTTCAGATTTATTTTTTAGTTATTTACTTTACTTGACATCCTAATTAATGCAAAACAACTATGAAATTATCTCAAGAAATATATAATTATTGTGCATCGAAATGGAAATAGGTTATTAGAGAGTTAAAAAAATAGATTATATTAATGCCTTATTTCAATAAGATGATCCAACTAAACTTCTCCTCATAGTCAATTAGAACTTTTAATTTTGTATGCAGACAAATGTTACCGTTATTATTAAGGATGGATAATTTAATTTAGCTTATGTGACCAATAGCATTCAACCATTAAAAATATAGTTTGAGCAATATAACTCTAGTTTAAAAATTGAATTTAGATTAAGAAATATATTTGAATGTTTGGTCATCAATTTAAACTGTTAGGTTACTAGTATGGTGCTTTAAAACCTTGTTAAAATTGAATCTAGTCTACAAATTTGAATATTTCTATTCTTATCATATGGATTCAAAATCAAATTAAATTTGGGTAAATCTAAGTCTATAAATTTAGATAATTCATATCTTAACTATAGGGTTTTGAAATCATGTCAAAATCGAGCCACGTCTAAACTAGCTGAGTCAAGACTTTATTAATGTAAAATCCCTCTTATCTATACCATTTTTTTATTCATTGATTAAGTTTAAATTTAGTAAACCAAGTCAGATTTTTCTATCAATCTCAATTATTGTTATTCGATTAAGAAATGACTATAAACATAATAGGATACCTATTTCTCACAAAAGATAATGTGAAATAAAAAAAAATCATAATGATAATTAGGATCATTAGAGCAGAGCAATTAGATATGTTTCTTAAGTTGTTCCTAGAAAAAATGCCTCCTTTGTTTATTTTAAGCATTTTTAAGAAAAAAAAAAGGCGAGGAATGCAACAAAGTTAGCCTTAAAAAAAATTATAAGAATAGAAAAATTAGATATGTTTCTTAATTAGATCCAAGAAAAGAACTCCACTTATTATATTTATTTCAAGCTTTTCTTTTTGTTAAAGGATGGAGGCTTATCAGAAAATTACAACTCATATGGTCTACCTTAACTTATATTCCACTGTAGCTCCCACAATGCGATACAGTCTACCTACCAAAGTTCCATTTAGTTCCCTTATTTCAAGTTTTTAAAACATGTTATTTCTGGAGTATCAAATTGAATTGAAAGCTTTGTAAGATTTTAAACTTAAAGTAGCTGCCATTCATTGCATACATTTATGTTTGCAAAACAATGGGTTGAATATGATTCAAATTAAATTTCTAATATAAATCCAAATAAAGTGTATAATTTATAAAGTAGTAGGCTAGGTGTATCTCAATATTTAGTATGTATTGGTATGTGATATAAAAGCATAGGGCTTGATTATTTGAGCTTCTTAATGGAAGGACTGAATAGCTATTTTATCTTGCATCCCCTTCTATGCTCCCATCCTAATCCGAACTCTAATTCTGATTTTTCTATATAAAGAGTTAGAGGATCATTAGCTCTATTAAAAGACATCATGAAGTAGAGTAAAGGAGAGAAAAAACCCACGCTACAAGATAGTTGCACTCTTGAGAATTTAATAAAAAATTAAGTATCTTAATCTCTAATTTATGATTATTAAATCTTACAAGCTTCTCTCTTGATTAATCGATCAGTGGTCATGAAATTGTACTTTTGTTTCTTACAATCTGCAATGAGATTCTAATTAGAATAGTCAATACCATCTGAAGGAATTTCTTTTTCCATTTTAATTTGCTCATTAAAAAAAAAAAAAGTTGTTTCTCTTAAAATAATTTCAGTAATCATTGCTTGATTTGCTCCATATTTGGGATATTATTTCATCCCCCTCTTGCAGTGATGGTTTACGTACTTGAGGACTGTAATAGGTGAAGACTTTGTGAATAAAACAAATAAAATAACTTGCAAGTGACTCCAAGAATTAGCATATATATGGTGCAGAGTTACCCAAAGAAAAAGCTTGAAAGATATTGCAGAAATCTCCTGCAACATTGTATATAGTCATTCATTCCATAAACCAAGCATCAACTGCGTTATTATTCTTACTATTCTTACAAGGCTTGGTCAGGATTCTATGAGGTTTGTTAACATGCAGGAAAAGAAGCAAGATTAAGAGTGTTGGTGAGAGCAACAGCTTTGACTTCTAGTTTTAATGTTCGACGGCGATCGGCAATAAAACTCAGAACAAACTTGTTTGAGTGATCAAATCCAACTACCGATAGCAAACTTAATAGTGACATGGGCCATCAACTCAGTGAAGATGATAGCTAGCCCTTTCAATTCCCCATCGTGTGTTTAGGTAGTAGTCATCATCAAGATGCATCAAGATAAAAACTTAACAATAGATAAAAGGTTCTCCATTGAGGATTCTTATCTTGAGAACTGTCAAGTATGTTGTCCATCTTTACCTACCTGAAAATAATATCAGGGCATTCCAAAAAATTTAATGGTGGAGAATTTTGTGTGGTTTTGTGGTGGCAGCCCTACTAGCAGCTAAGGTGCAGTTCCTTCAGTCCCAACTCCCAACCTAAATCCAATCCAACTTGCTAGAGGTACCAAAATTGCACACGTCATGGGTGGTCAAAGGGGGGAGCATCAGCTGGTGCATTTGATACAGCTCAGGAAGTTGAATACTGGAAAAGAAACAACAACTGATGCATTTAGCTAAAGACATTGCCAAATGAATCATAACAACCCTAGGATAGAGTCTCAAAGTTCTCTGCTCTCCATTTCTTGTCTCTATGGAAGTGCTGAGTTCACTAGCTAGGCCCCAACTATGTCATCCATGGATTTGCTCTGAACTTCAGGCATGCTGAAACCCAAGGAGGTCTGGACACCTGAAGTCAACTTTGATGGTTTGAGGAAATTTGATGCTGGAAGTGGGAACGGCTATGCCGGAATCGATGACCGAGATGAAAATTTTCTACCAAATGCTTGAAATAACTTGTGGTAAGTATGACCCCTCAGAAAAAGCTTGTGGTCAGTGTTAAAGCTATGGCATTTCCTGTTTGGAGTGAGAGGATTTGTGAATCAATGGACTTGTCTCCTAACAACTCAATATCAATGACAAAAAAGTTGTTAGATTGACAAATTTCAGCAAATTGCACATCTCTGCATGCTCCAAGAATTACATATGTGTTCATATTAGTGATGAGGAGGAAACATGCTAAGCCTAACTAAGACCAACAAGGACTGGGATTTTGGAATTGAGTGTTGATGACTTTTGGGAAAACAATTCACAGTAAAGAAAAAGGAAAGCAGGAAAGATTGACATCATTCATTCATCAAGCGATAAACAAAACGATATGCGTCGCAATCATTGAGGTCTATTATTTATTCTTAATGCACAAATGATTAGCCACAGCCTTCTTAACAGGTGTAAAAGTAAACTCATCGACTGTGGTCACCTTTGGACACAGACAAGTCCATGGATATTGTTTTCAATCCAATGAATGCAAGCGACACAAGGGACATTCATAAGCAAGGGATATTCATAAGCATCAGATTGATTCATTTGGTCACCTTTTACTTTCATCAAAGGATGTAAGAAAGTTGATCATGGTTGTTTATACACTTGGCAATAAATCAGGAAGATTACATCCTCCATTAATATCTTGTTTCCAACTACTCCTTTTTCTTTTCATATTCAACAAAAGGTAACAAGGAAAGGAAAGGAAAGAAAAAGAAAGGCGAAGGAAACAGACGAGTCTTCACAAAGCCTCCCTTTTATTGTATCTGCAGCCACAAGTTACAAAAAAACAGGGAGAATGAAATCAGAAGAGCTCAAACTTCCATGACTCCAGATCTAAAATAGTTCTTTGATATTGGCTGAAAGGATCCAGGCCTAATTTTCCATCCTCATCATCATTCAGGAAATCGAATCCCATGTAGTCATCGAGCCCCCAATGGTACAATGAGTCAGACCACTCCATGCATGGAAGCTGGATTTCCTCTGCTTTAGCATAAGAGCTGGAAGAAGAGCAGGATGATGAGATAGAAGTAGAGGAGATGGAGGGGACTGAGGAGCCACAAGGGACTATGATCTCATGGGGCTCAATCACGGGCACTTCATCAGTGCAGAATTCAGGGGATTTGCTAAGAAATGGATCAGCCTCTACATGATCAAATGAATTTGTGATGCTCTTCTCCTCTGCTTCCTCTTGTGCTGCTTTCTCCTCTGCTTCCCCTTGTGCCACCTTTGGAGGACACTGCACGCAAAGCTGCTCTCCTTTATCATTTTCATCTTCTGAAGCACCTCCTTTATGCTGCTGCTGCTGCTGGTCAACAGTTGAAGCGATGGGCTTGTGAGTTAGGGGATCGAGTCCCATTTTCCTTAGCTTCTTCTTGATGTGGGTGTTCCAATGGTTCTTTATTTCATTATCAGTTCTACCAGGGAGATGAGCAGCAATTTTGGACCATCTGTTTCACAAAAGACCAAAAGAAGTCTTGTTTAAAGTCATAGCAGACCAAACCAAAACAAGCACCCGGAAGAAAATGTCACAGTTTGAATCTAACAACTCACTTACGTGAATATAAAAGAATAATAAAAATAAAAGAGAGAGAGAGAGAGAGAGAGAGAGAGAGAGAGAACCTGTTCCCAAGTTGAGAATGGAGTTCAATGACCAGCTTCTCCTCAGACTCTGATAGCAATCCTCTCTTCAAATCAGGCCTGAGATAGTTTGTCCATCTCAGTCTGCAACTCTTGCCACACCTAAGCAATCCTATACCAACAGTGGAATGATATCCATCAACAACAACATTAAAACTATTGTGAAATGAACATCTAATCAACAAACATAAGAACTCAACACAAAAGTTTTCATTCTGTTTCACCAGAGTCTGCTATTAGATGTCTGTTTTCTTTCTGAATTATGTCACTGAAAGAGACATTTATCATGAGAACCTAATAGCCCAGAGATATATCACAACAAAAAGACCAGCAACAACCAAACAGAAGCTCTAAAAATCCAAAACTCAATTAAATCAATCCGAAATAAACAAACTTTAACTCTCCAAACACCTCAGCAATGCAACCAAGAAGAGGCAAAAAAGACAACTTAACAGAAAGAAGTTTGGTGCAGAAAGTCCAGATGTGTTAACCACCCAATTTATATATATATAACCGAATGAAGAAGAGGGAGACCAATCGAGCAATATCTAATCAGGTGACCTGCTAGCTTTGGCACAGCTCTCCAGCAGCATTGGCCATTGGTTAGGATAAAGTTGATGAGCTTCTTGTCTTCCTCTGCTGTCCATGGCCCCTTCTTCAGCCCCACCTTATCACAACATGGCTGCCTCCCCATTCTTCCACTCCTCTCTCTCTATGCTAGACCCCTCTCCTAACTCCCAACAACGCCACCAACCGATGAGAGGTAGCATAAGAGAAAGGGGACTACCAACACTCAACGGCACCACCTGCCTTTAAATAAGTTAAACTTGAGAGAGGGCAGAGGAAGGGGAGTGGGGCCCCCTATGCCCTGGAGTCCACGGCGCATGCACACGCGTCGGGGAGGAAGGGTGGCTTGCTCGCACGTGTGGCGTGGGTCACTGGAAAGCGCCACCTCATCTGCTAGCGGCCATTGCTTGGTTTGCAAGGGCGGGCGGACGGGGGGTCCGGTCCAAAGCCTGCTTGGTCTACTAGTGAAGTTTTCTTTGGGTGGAGTGCTGAAATTTCCCTCTAAGGAAGTTGGGGACACCATTACTTGTTTGGAAAATAAATATATAGAAGATGGAATAAGGCTTTCAAATGATAATGGAGTTAGGAGATGGAAGAGTATATTAGCTTTGCTTGCACTTGTAAGCATGGTTGAAGGAAAAAACTTTGATTCTTCATGTAGTTAGGAGGCTATATTAGAGCCAGTGTTGTCTAAATGCAACTAATGTAGATAGAAAAAAAAAAAAAAAAAGGATTACCTTAGTGTAGTGCAAAGCTTGTTTCTATGTTTCGAACTTATAATTTCTAAGTCACAATCGATCAATCTCATTATTGTGCTAAGATTCATAGTCAAAAAATTTAGAGCAAAAGATATAATTATTATTATGCATACATTAGTTTTCAAAAATTTTAAGTGAAACATGCATGTCTTAAGTGAAAGTTGCTCGATAACAGGTGCATATAAAGTATAAGTATATATTACTTTTTTTTTATTAAATATGAAACTATTTTTAAGTATTACATTGCTTGAATTCTTGAGCTTATGCTAACTCTAAAGCTATGAGACCAAAAGGATGTATGTTACGAAGTCAAATATGTGAAGGTAATAGCACTTGGAAATATCCTCAACCAGCATAAAATTAAAGAATAGATTTCTTTTCTTCATTGTTTCAAATTGCATAAAAATGCAAGGAGAATGAATGATAACTAAATGATGCGCTATCTTGGTACTTTTGGCACTTGAGAATAATTTAATAGAGCAATAGATTATTTTAAAGTAATGCATCACAAGTGGGTTTATCCTAAACAATATTATCTCTTAAGATAAGACCCCACAAATGTTAGAGGCCCTCAGACCTTGGGATAGTTTGGCACCACTTCTTAGCCACAATGTTAGAGACACTAAAAAGTAAAACATCCATATCATTGTCTAATGTGCTGACATTACAAATTCAGATTTTATGCTATTCCGATCACGACATAAGTAATACCATAATTTTGTAGACCAAATTAATCTAAGTTAATTTATAAATAAAAAAATTAATAATTTAAAAAAAATGTATTAATTAAATCTTACAAAATTGATATAGAAATTATACCAATATATTATCAGTTTAGTGTAGTACATATCTCATGTCGAAACATGATGCCTTTTTTTTTTTTTTTTGCTCTTAACCTCTTAATATTAGGTAGTACGGACCAATATGATATGAATTAGTACGGATTGGTACAATATATCTTGAACTAATAACTATTAAAATTGATCAAATTGAATAATAAACAAATGAGCTGCCTTTAAGAGATTCTTTTAAAAATTATCCAAGGTCAAGTACGATAATTTTTTTAAAATATTATATTCATACCAACAACTCTAAATAAGATCAGCCTCTCTAGAAGGAAGAAAAATGAAGCCTGAAAGGTCTATTAACGTCTTCCCTCTCCTGCCCTAATTTTTTCTAGTCCATTGTCAATTAGGCCTAATTAGAAGGACCAAAACATAAGGGTAGACAAATTCTAATTGATTTTGTAACTAAGTAGCTTGTCTCTCCAACATTTACAATACATGCATATGACTCACATATCATGAGAATGCTAGTGAAGTGGTTGGAATTCAGGGAATAAAATATTTATTTTATTCCATGATGGAATAAAAATTTTGGGAGTTGGTTTGCTTCACGCAAAGAAGATTAGGCAAGTTGAAGATGGTAGGGAAAGTGACAATAGTTTAGCAGCAGCAGCATGCAAGAAGCTGTGTCTTCTTTCCCCTTCTATTTTTATATGGACTTGAGAAGAAATGGCTGAGGGGCGTAGTGGACAAGTGTTGTCATCCGGACTATTTTGTGCCTGAGGCCGTGTTCATTTGAAGGCTGTGGTGTAGTTTGGAGACGCTTATCAGCTCCATAACAGAAGGTAGACTTTGAGTAAAATATTTTGAAAAAAAGAAGGAAACAAGAATTGGGACCAGAGTGGTTTCGTATGGGTACATAATACACCTAAGAATTGATCACCACCCCAGGACCTGCAGTAGCCTCTACTCCACTCCACGACATGGGGTGACAACCCTCAGCTTCACTTGGAATTTAGCCTTTGGTGGTCCTATTTGCATGGGCTTTCCTACCACAGAGACTTGAAAACTTTCATTTTACTCCACCAAAGGCTAAATTCCAAGTGAGACTTACTCTCCATGCAAGGCAAAGGTTGTTCTGGAGGAATTACTGCAACTACATTGCTTTCCAACTTCCTTCAGGCCATCTAATTTTGATGTGAACATTAGCACATACTTTTCAAGATAGAAATGTGTACCAAGTATTCTTCCAAACAAGAAAAGCATGTTAAGGTGATGAACAGGGTTAGCTCAATGGTCACATCCCTCTAATTAATAACCAGAGGTCCTGGGATTGAGACTTGAGAGGTATGTATATACACACACACACACACACACACACACAAAAGATTTCAATCCAAGTAATTAGAATAGTATAGAACTCTCCACATTCTACTCCCTCCCCTTGACAAATGAGAAGCTAAATGGTTTCACATTTGGTGACAGGTGGTGAAAACTAAAAAAATGAAATCATCCTCAGTTTGATGTTGAGGATTAATGCATTCACATGCCTTTTTTGTAGAACGACTTCAACGTGGTTAGCTCAATGGTCACATTGCGGGACAGAGACTTTGAGAGGTATATGCACAAGTTTTCAATCCAAGTAATTATAATATGAGTAGAGCTCTCCACATTCTACTCCCTCTAAAGCGTGAAATCATCTGCTTGATGTTGGTTATATATATGATGATTAGTGCTTTCACATGACTTTTTGTAGTAGCGTGCATAGGTTCAATTCAAGTTACATATGCCTCAGGATACCCCATGACAACTTCTATCGCAAATATTATTGCCACCATCACCACCACCACCACCACCACAACAATAACTATAAAAGAATATAAAAGCAGTCATCATCGCTGTCAACGACAACGAACACGACTACTAACAATAATACAAAAATCAAGAGAAATCAACTTTTTAAAATGCCATAACTTGGGATGGAGGCATGGTTCAAGAGCATAAAAGTAGGTCCTTTGAACAAGAACTCGAGGGGACAAATAATAAACGACTCTTTAGTATTGTTATTGTTTTTGTGGTTTATTACCCTACAAATTAGTAAAACACTACATTGAAGATGATGTCAAAGCATAAAGGTTTCATGATACTTGTTTGTTCAATCTAGCTCATCCTCTCTTTTTTTCTTTTTTTTTTTTTTTGAATTTTTGAAAACAGAAACAGAAAGGAAAATCCATACCAAATATACCTTTAATCTCTTATCGTGTTTTAGAGGTAAGCACTTACGTGACCATGCTAGATAAAAAATCAAGTGAGCAAGGCCAAGTAAAGAGAAGTTGTGTGAACAAAGCTGTGCTTGTATCGAAGTCAAAGCATGAAGAAGTCAGCGTGGTAGCAGGCCACCGCTGCCCAAAATTTGGACTTTCTTCTTACTTACATCATGGTTTGCGATGCATTACCCCAGCGCTGGTGGAACAAAATCAAATAAGCTTTTGAACAAATTCCAAGGAAACAAAAGGTTTTTGGACAATTATATGAGCAAAGAAACATGCTACGTGATATGGAAAGTGTGATTCTAGATAGATGGTTCTTCCTTTTTTTTTTTTTTTTTTTTTTCTCTTCCCCCATTGTTCAGGTCAAGGCTTATGTAAGCCCACATCACACATTGTTCAGGTCAAGGTTTATAACTGTTTCCAGAGCCAAGCCTGAGCTGTACCACCACGGCAGAACTTGCACCGATCCACCGCAAACAAATTGTCAAACCGTTCAGTATTTATCCAGGCCTGAATGAGCTAAGCCAAGCCAAGCCAAGCCAGACATTTATCAATTTCAAATCAGCTGGAATAAGTTTGGCCTTGTTCGATCATTACAACAAACCGAACATCAAATCTACCACACAAGCCAGCCTACCGATCTTTGAATGTTTGAACCATCAATTCCTCACATACAAAACAAGCCTAAACGATAATCCTTGTCATGCGAAGAAGCATATAATCTCCCCACATTTAGTATATAATCTTGATAGGTCACACCTGTAGCTTTAATTGAACTCTTCAATCTCATATCTTGGAAGTTGGAAAGGGGTATGGTATCCAGATATTATGGACATGATATATATCATACTGATATAACAATGAGTCGAAACAACACTTACATCATGTATTATGATGGTACCAAATCAAGCTCATGTATCATATTGATTCCCTACTGGTATGGTACAAATTGATATGGACTAATACAGAAAACCTTGCTTCAATGTGATATAAAGATTGTTATTTTAAGGAATGTAATAAATAGAAGAAAGCTGCAAGCAACATTAAATAGTTCTAGGCATCAAAGTCCCTTCATGTACCATGGTTCCAAGAAACAAATGAGATCACCAGTGAGAACACTTACAGAGGTCTTCATGCCGCTTGCAAACAAAGCATGGATACAATCTCTTTTTACCATTTTTTCTTGTTAGAGGAGGAATAATTATTGCACCATGAAGGATTAGAGTTTCACATGCTACTTGCACAGAAGCACAGATAGACGAGCTTCTTCATCTCTTATACTTGCTAGGGTGGAACTAGAGTTGCACCATAAAAGAACCAAATAATAAAATACAAGAATCCACTGCAAATTTTAAATGAATTACCTCTGGAAAAATCTGTGGCGTTCCATTTTTTTTCATTACTGTGATTTAAAGTGCAACAGCCAACTCACCAATCTCAAATCTTAAATAATTACATCGGCTGAACTTTATGCAGCCAAAATCACTTACCATGATCCTAATACAATGCAATTGACATTCACTTCATGTATAACCAGATGGAATAAACCCTGTCACAAGGCAATCGATCCTCAACAGATCAAAGCAAAATTTTGAGGGACTACTAATTGTACGTGAATGTCACAATTCACGTTGGATACAGCTATTGTGAGTGCTCCCCATGAGACATGAAGCTGTGGACACACATGCTTAAGCATATTGTGGACTTGATTCATTATTGCTTATGATGGATTCTGCACTAGCTTTGGATGAGTTGCTGCATAAATAGAGGAGTTTGGATCGGTCTTCAAGTGAGAAAGAAGGTGTTGCACATCTGGTCTCAAGAGTTCCAATACTTTGCTACAGAGTGTCAATATCTCTAGTTTGGGTTTACTGGTGCTCTGCACAGGTCCTCCTTGTCCTTCATACATGACAGCATGATGCCTGATGAGAATAATCCCTTTTAGCCATGTGAGGAAATCAATATTCTCCCTTTTAGCCATGTGAGGAAATCTAGATATTGATTGGAAGGCAAAAAATACGAGAGAACATGAACTTTGCAAGTGCTCACTCTCTCCCCCTTCTCTGAGTGGGTGCATGTGCACGTGCCAGTGCCCGTGTCTGTGGTGTGTGCACACATGCTTGAGTGTGCGAGTGCATGTGTTTTTGTGTGTGTGTGTGTGTGTGGGGTGGCGTGGGGGGTGGGGGGGCAGCGGCTATAAAAGATGCAGAGTCTTACAAAAAGTCAATAAGGTCCTTTATTTCTGATGCTTCAGTTGGAGCCGAGGGCTGTGTATTCTTTCCAAACACATCCGCCATCACATTGAACAAAAGAGCCAAGGTCTATATATCACAAGACAAACGATGGAAAAGACAATCTTTAATGAACAAAGTCACCTTCTAACAAAAGAAAACGCATGAATACAGTATAGATTTTAGTCCACTAAGAAAAATAAAAATGGTCTGAAGAATGTAGTGCTGCAGTAACATGAAAGACATGGACATGCAGAAACATAAAGAAGTCCACTGGAAAATACGGCGTATTCAATTAATTCTTAAACAGTGTTGAAACTTGAAAGACATCTAGGTCAGAAGATTTGCAATGGATGACACCAATAAATCATAGTGTCACTGTGCATCTCTCACTTACGCTATATGCAGCTAATAAAGATATTTAGTCAGGCCAAATTTTGAATCAGGATGAAACAATATATCTATGGGCTTGATAATGCTATATTGAACCACAAGTAAATCATGCTTGTATCAAGCTCTGGTTCAAGCTAACTTCAAGATCAGCTCAACCTTGAATAACAAGTTCAATTCACGTTTGAATTAAAAGGGGACAGAAAGGAAAGCACCAGAGGGAATTAGGGATGTGATGCTGAGTCGATAGAAGAGGAAGGCAAAGATGATCCAATTTTCTCTCTCTATGTGCCCTAAACTTCAGCCACTAGATCTATTTTGATGGTTGACCACATATATAAATATATTATATGCCAAATTTCCAGCCTATTCAATTAAACTTGATCAAGCCAGCATTTCTTCTGGGGCTTAACTTGAAAATAAGTTCAAGCTTGAGAACCAAGTTCAAATTTGACTCACTTAAGTTTGAATTGAAATATACAAGAGTTTATATGCAAGTCAAGCTAGAGCTGAACTTGAGCAGTTTGGATTAATTGATAACCTCTATGGAGAGGTACAATAGTGCTATCAAATGAACCAGCACAGTAGGCAGTCTGAGCATAATAAACCTGGTCCATGCTCAAGATTTAGTCCCTGAAGCCTGACTTCGCCATAAATGTGTGTAGCACAATAACATCTAGCCAGACTTGAGTTTGCACATTTGGTAAAATTGGACTTGGATTTGAGCTGAGTCTGGCCTGGTATGCAAAACAA
>UESW01004652.1:0-49948 GCA_900491605.1 Calamus simplicifolius
TGCCATGAAATCCGAACTTGATTCCATGAAGGACAATAATGTATGGACATTAGTTGACCCACCGAAGGGATAAAACCCATAGGGTGTAAGTGGGTTTTCAAGAGGAAAAGAGGCGCAGACGGAAAGGTTGAGACCTATAAAGCACGTCTGGTTGCTAAGGGGTATCGTCAACGTTATGGTATTGACTATGACGAAACGTTTTCTCCTGTGGCAATGCTGAAATCCATTCGGATTATGCTAGCTATAGCAGCACACTTCGATTATGAGATTTGGCAGATGGATGTTAAAACCGCTTTTCTAAATGGTGATTTAGAAGAACAGGTGTATATGATACAGCCTGAAGGTTTTATATCTGAAGACGAGTCTAAAGTGTGCAGGCTACAGAAGTCTATTTATGGACTTAAGCAAGCATCTAGGAGTTGGAACATACGATTTGATAAAGTGATCAAATCTTATGGCTTTATTAAGAATAAAGAAGAACCTTGCATTTATAAATGGGCTAACGATTCCGTTATTGTATTTCTTGTATTATATGTGGATGATATTCTCTTAATCGGGAATGATATCCCTGCATTACAAGGAATAAAGACATGGTTATCATCACAATTCTCCATGAAAGATCTGGGAGAAGCATCATACATCCTAGGGATGAAGATCTATAGAGATAGATCTAAGAGGATGCTTGGTTTATCCCAATCTACGTACATTGACACAGTGCTAAAGAGGTTTAGCATGGAGAATTCCAAGAAAGGCTATCTTCCGATAGGCCATGGAATTCATCTTTCTAAGAAGGATTGTCCGACAACTCCTAATGAAAGAGAACGTATGAGTCGAATTCCATATGCTTCGGCAGTGGGATCGATTATGTACACCATGACATGTACAAGACCAGATGTGGCATACTCACTAGGAGTAGTGAGTAGATACCAATCTGATCCAGGAGAAAAACACTGGCAAGTTGTTAAGACAATCCTTAAGTATTTGAGAAATACTAAGGACCAGTGGTTAGTCTATGGAGAGTCTGATTTGAAACTTGTTGGATATACTGATTCCAGTTTCCAATCAGATCATGATGATAGCAAAAGTGTATCGGGTTTCGTGTTTATCCTAAATGGTGGAGCTGTTTGCTGGAAAAGTTCCAAGCAACATACAGTGGCAGATTCGGTGTGCGAGGCAGAGTACATCGCTGCATCAGATGCTGCGAAAGAAGCTGTGTGGCTGCGAAAGTTTATCTCCGAGCTTGGAGTGACACCTTCCATAGATGGACCAGTCCTGTTGTACAGTGACAGCACTGGTGCCATAGCTCAAGCAAAGGAACCACGAGCACATCAGCGCACCAAGCACATACTGAGAGAGATTGTAGACCGAGGTGACATAAATCTTCAGAAGATTGATGGAAAGGAAAACCTAGGTGACCCATTTACTAAAGCACTCAGCATCAAGGAGTTTGATGACTATAAATTGAAGATGGGTATTAGATACTGTAATGAGTGGCTTTAGGCTAAGTGGGAGTTTGTTGGGAATTGTATCCTAAAGCCAATCATTTGATGATTGTGCTAATGTAAATTGTATATAAATTGATATATTAATAAAAGTTATTTGGCAGTTTATTCATTACAAGAACATCTTCTTAAAACTCCTAATAGTAATGAAGCCCTCAGGATCTTCCTTCACGATAAAGGAGGATTTATCTTTGAAGGTCCTTAAAAGAGTTCGCGACCAAATGATATACTATGACAGGGCCATAGTACTATCAATTATAGGACGTTGTATATCATATTTGTTGGTTGTCCTCTTAACCAAGGAGTGTAGAGACACTGGTATGACATACAGGTGAAAGTGTAGGAGTACATTTCACCGAACGTGACTCATTTCCGGATACTCTACTGTCAGAGTTAATCCGAGAAGATATAGGTATAAGTATCCTTCAGACCTGAAGATCACAACCAGTGGCTTACAAGCAACTCATTGTACTTAGGTGCCGGACCACCTGGATTTCTAATCCAGCTACGAAAGGTTACTGGGTGCAGTCAAGTACTTGTGGTAGTCAGTTGTGGATCAAGATGGAATTTGACCTATCCCGTTAAAAGGAGAAATGCTTGTGTTTCAATTTAGCAAGACCTTGGCCAAGGCACTTCATGTGAAAGTCACATGATCACTAAAATTGAAATCACTTTATGGATTTGCTATTTAGAGTTGACAGGCTCTTAAGCCATCCTTAGCATTTGTGGTCAAGAGGATGAATTATACGGTAACTGTTTCTTAGGGTTCTTGGAGTTTGCTCGGCAACTCTTCGACCTATCCGGACGTCGGGTTCCATTGCTAGATGGGCACATCGATTAGTATAGAAAGTTGTTTCTATGCTACCGGCTTAGGTTCGAACCTAGAGAGTCACACGCATAGAAGTTTCCTAGGATGATCTATTTGCTGATCAACGATTGAGAATCGTATATGATTTAATTAATCAATTTGATTGATTGAATTATCTCAATTGGGTTAAGTACAAGTGAATAAGATTCAATTTGGTTTAAGTCTATTAGAAGGACTAGTCAATTTCAAATATTGATTTGAAATTAGACTTGATTTGGATTTAAATAGATTCAGGACTAGCCAAATTTGATTTGGGCTAGGACCATGATCTATGTGGGTTCAGTCCAATAAATTCAGATTAGCTTAAACCAAAAACCCAAACCTCTCGCATAAGGATCTCACATGATGAGATGGCTAAAATCTCATCTCATGAGAGATTAAATTCTCATATAGAATTTAATGCTTCATTAATTAAATTCTAAGTGTTAGAATTTAACTCTTTGGTTTTCAAACGTCGGAATTATACTCTTTGGTTTTCACCGAACGTAATTAACCAAGCCGGAATCTCTTTGCTTTTTACCAAACGACGAATTCTAAATGTTAGAATTCAATGGGCTGGCTAAAATGAGACTATAAATAGAGGACATCCCTCACCAGATTACACAGAACAACAACACACGATATGTCGTGGATTGAAATTCTAAAGTTAGAATAGAAAATCCTGGTGATTCTGGTGTTAGCGGAAGCTGGTGGATCTTGGAGGAAGATTCAAGTGGGAGGATTCAAGATCAGCAAAGTTATTTTTCCACGAGCTAGCACTCCCAAAAATCCGATCATTCGGGGCTTCGCGTGGACGATACTAGAGGCCGGACGATTGAACGGCTGCAGAGCAAAAAGGATTTACCAACTGTTCTTAAGGTAAGTGATTGATCCCTAGATCTTAAGGCAGGCTTCAAGAAGAAGTATGACTTCTTCCTTGAAGATCAAGATATGATCTTGATATTATTTATATGCATATTTTAGATCAATCGATCCTATATATAAGGCAAAGATATGATCTTGATGCATGTTAGATAGATTAATATGTAATCTTTAAATTTTGCATTGATAATTGTTATCAAATTTTAAAATATGCATGCCTCGGAGTTATTTCTCCCTACAAATGGTATCAGAGCATGGTTTCGTATTGATCTAATTTATTGCATGTAAATTAATGCTCTCATTAATTGTGTAATCATGGCTAAAACAATCACAAGGCTATTGGTCACAGATGGATTGAAAATCCAAATTACCCATTCAATGAGGTATTCTGTGACATATTGCCATGATTATATGAAAAGATAATTTAAATTGATCTTTGGCTTCAAAACATAGATTACACACACTCTCAAAATATGTTTTATATTTGATACATATTGATGTTGTATAAAAGCATGATATTTGCATGTTTAGTATAAAACATAGATATGATATATGATGGCATGATGTCTATGTTATGAAACATACAAATATTTATGAGAGTCTAATTTGAATGTCAAATGTTAATTCATAATCTCTTTAGATATGATCTAAATATAGGAATTATGAGTAGTAACATAATACATGTGATGCTTGATTGAAATATATGACATGTAAACATGAAATATATTTAATCTTTTGGGTTAGCTAAATCGGGTCCATAAAGGGTTAGACCCTAAGGTTTAAATCAACTGGACTAAAAGAGTATTTGATCAAATCTAATTAGATTAGGTTAAGAATGCTCTAAATCAAACAATAGTTGTAGTTGATCATGTCCTTCTCTTTGATTAAACCAAATGGAAGTAGATTAGGCTCCGTGGTTGAGCATGAATCTCTTAGATGGTCAAATCAGAATTGGTTAACCATATGATGTCAAGGTGAGTTGGCAAGTTGCTCTAGGATCAACGATCGAATGGTTTTTAATTGGGAGCTACTCGTATTGATGCGTCTTTAACGAGTTAATGGCATATCCCTCCCATCGATCTCACTCACCTGGTCAATGTGGTGAACCATTTATGATTCAGATCATTTACCTGATTCGGGTTGACCCATGCCTGTAAGGAAATCAGTCTGACTGATTTAGGTGCCACTTAACCTGACTTAATCTTGTTTCATTCTACCGATTTCATAGATTCAGTGGGAGAACTTGATTAGTCAATTTATCTTCAGATTATTAAATCCTCTAAAATTATTAGGTCCTTAAAATGAAATAGTTATATGATAACTAGATCATAGCCTCCCATTAAGGTGGGTGATAATGAGTCCGATGTCTTGATAATCATTGGAGGCACTCCATGCCTGGTGCTTGTCAACCATCGGAATTATCATTCATTATATGATAAGTCAGCGTAACTATTAAATAGACAGTCAGGTGAGCCGAGCTTCACTCGGGCTTGGTTGTCTATTGATAGGTTACACTGATTATATCATTTAATGGTTGGACCTAACCAGAACTTTCAGTGGAGGCACTTCATGCCTGCTGAAGAGGTACATGGGGCAAAACTGAACACTAAGAATTGTTTGGGAAACAATTGGTTTTGAACCTACTCTTAGATGCATATGGGTTAGCCAAGCTTCACTTGGGCCTGTATGTAGTCGATGTAGATCTTAGTGCCCACTAAGAATTAAGAATAATTCTTTGAATTGGGATGTAAAGGCTGCCGTTACTAATTGCTTGTCCATTACTCGGTTTAAGGTTGAAATCGTTTCAATCAACCTTCAAACATGATCCAAGGATGCTGCAACTTGTGAGGGAGGAGGGAGGGGCAGGGAATGGGAGAGAGGCTATCAGGGAATGTGGAAGGTTATTTGGATGGAGAAAACTATTGAGTAAGAACGAATATTTTGATCCAAAAATTTTAGGTGTAAAAATATCATTTTATTAAATTGGAACGGAGCTCTTCAGCAAAATGGGCGGGCCAAATAGAACCACCCCACGCCAGGCCGTTGCCATCCCTAGTCCCGCCCCGCAATCACCATTTCGAATCAATACACTCGCGTCGCTCCGCCGTGTGCTTCTTCGACCTCTACTAAAGCGCTAATTCCTCCTCTGCCAAGTCCCTAATTCCCACCCCTAAAAAACCCTAATCCCTTGATTTATCTTGATCCACGGAACCCTCTTCCTTTCCCTCGGTGAATCGATGGAGATCACCGAGGAGCAGAGGCAGAGGGCGGAGGCCAACCGGCTCGCGGCCCTCGAGAAACGGAAGCGCGCGGCGGAGCTGCCGGACGTCGGGGCGTGGAAGCTCTTCAAGTGCGGCAAGATTCGAATCCCCCCGCCCGAACGGGAGAACAAGCCGGAGCTTCCACCGCCGCCGCCTCTGTCACGCCTCTCCCATTTCCGTGTCGTCGTTGAGATTTGCTCCCCCAACGAGTTCTCCGTCACACCGGAACCTCTTCAGGGTTCTCCGTTTCCTGGAGAGTTGGAATGCCTTCGGATCATCGAGGCTTCCCTTTCATCGGTTTGCCTTTTGGCGCTATCTTTCGTCTCATATTCTATTCCTTAGAGTTTTTATGCGTCATTTTTCTTGATTTTCTTTTTGCATGGATTCCTTTAAGAAAGAGTCAGCATTGCCAGAATTTTCTTTTCTAGAGAAATTTAGGTCATGGATGCTCTTTCCTTCTAAGTGATAAATGTTCATATGGTTCTGTTCATTTTTTGGTTTATATGGTTAGGTGGTGCCATTTTGTCCGACGGTGAGCCAGGGTGGCCGGAGGACTTCTGTATTCAATCTTGAGGATTATGACATGGTGTCTAGATGCCTAAAGAAGTTACCAGGGGTTGAGTTGCAAGATATTCCTTATACTACACGAATGGTTATCCAAAAATTTTCACAGTGCGTTGGAAATCATTGGGTGCCTTCCATGGAGGGGCATTATTCTGACGAACAAGTGGATGAGTTACTCGGGAGACTGCCTAAACAGTTACTAAATGCACTGCACCCGTTTCAACTTGAAGGTGTAAGGTTCGGCCTCCGAAGAGGCGGACGTTGTCTTATTGCAGATGAAATGGGCCTAGGAAAGACTATTCAGGTGAAATCTTGTATCATATTGGGGTCTACTTTGTCTTGTCGGTATATTGCCATGCGTCTTGAACTGGTTTATATCTCTTCGCCTCTGTTCTTTGTAATGTTTGTCTTGCGAAGAATTTTGGACTAAATTTTATTCATACTATGTATTATCTATTGGTACATAATTCTTGATTTTACTTCACAATCTTGTACTTGTAATCTAAAGAGAATATCATTACCTAAGAGTAACATTTATAGTGGTTAATGATGTTTTGTCATGACACTGAACCAAAAAACCATTAATGGTCCAAATCATAACACAACTAATCAAATGTCAAGAACTCAACAACCAAAATAAGTAAATGTGAAACTATCAAATTTCTCGATATTATGTAAATAAGAAGCCAATTAAAGCTATTAAATCCTCAATTTATAAACAATCGTTAAATTACTGCTACATGAGAAATCTCATTCCAAAATCTAATTTAAACAATTTCTAGGAAGATGGCCTGTCTCTCCAAAACTATAAAATATAAAATTATGAGGAGATAATCATTTTCTACAACTGTTGATAAACTAAAATATAGAACTGATCTCCCTTTCAAATAGTCTTCTGTCTACCTGATCATCTTGCCATCTCAAGCAGCTGCTAGAAGCCCTATCCTTGATATTGGTCTATGATAATGAAAAACAGATAACTATCTAATAAGCAAATATTTATAACACCAAATAGTATCAATATAGAAGACATAAATTTCACAGCAAAATATATTTTTATTTTTCCTCCAAAATGATTTCCACAAATAATTATCAATATATTGGGTTTATTTCAATCTTTGAAAGAAGACTGTGTCAAATAGTTCAAACAAAAAATACCAATTAAACATATTAACAAACATAGAGTTAGGTCAGGCTATGCTTGTATGTAGATTCCTTATTAGTTAGGGCACATAGACTTTCATCGGCACATAATAATCCTTGATTTAAGGTACAAACTTAAACAAACTCTCCACCTAATAGGTACATAAGCTTCATATAATTTGGGGCACAATAGAGCATTGGTACCGAAGGCCAACAATGCTGTTCCTGCTAGCAAGGACAATAGTGACATATATAATTTTGATCTCATAGTATTTATAACACATAAATCTGAAGCCAAATCACATTGAAATCACAATAACTTTAACTTATATGAAAGAGTTCCAAAATTTAATTAATAACATATTATGAATGTTTTTGTGGTGGGCACATTTCAATTTCATTAAAAAGATGTTGAAATCAGAAATACTCAAACACAAGTTGACAATAAAACACATATGGACCCATATTTTCTGATAGAAGTCTGATTTTATCATAAAAACACCTAATGTAAATTATTAATAACGTAGCCAAGTAAGGTATATTTAAAAAATAAAAAAATAGCATGCCATGAATATTTATTTATAACTCTTGCCCATCTTGTAGACTAGCCATTAATAACCTCTAAATAAGCTCAAATATCTCTTAATTAAGTCGGAAAAAGAGAACTGTTTAAAACATTATTCGATAGATAGCATTCAAAACTTCTTACTCTAACTTAGACTAACTAGTTTTACTGCTTTGTAGCATAATCCCCATTCATGGGATTCCTTAATTAAGGCTTCCTGTGGTGCAATAGTAACTCCATCACAACCCTAAGCAATCTGTAGGAAATCAATGATGGCAGCTAAGAAAATTTCCCATGAAAAGTAGCTCTAGTATAAGAATTTTTTACTTTAATTAACTTTGGGACTAGTTAATATACACAAAGAAAATTAAATTTTGTTAGCTGCTATATTTCAAGTTCTTTATGTTGAACAAATACACCTAATAAATAATGGAAAAAATCTAACTCTAAGTCAACCAATACAAGGGTTTAATTGAATACATTTGGTATTTTTTACAATAGATACCAATCTAATTTCTGCTTTGAGAATTATAACAGATGAAACTCCCTTTAAAAAAAAAATCAGAATAATAATTTCTTCAATAAGTTGTGAAATGATGCATACCTTAATCAACGAAAGCCTCCACTAGATTTTTTTTTCTTTCAAAAACCAATATTTTGTTCTTTCCTTTGAATCCTTTGCAACCCTTGTTCCTTGTTCTTTCTTGTTATTTTTTCCTTTTCTTGATGGCAGGTCGTTTCTCTTATTTTTCTTTCAAACATGGTTTTGCTATTAACATAGAAAAAAAAATTGGTTTGGTTCACTGATTAGCCATTAACCCATTATAACCTGCTATAATGGGTCTGCATGGTAGGCAGAACTTTAACAGTTCATAACTTAGTTATTTTAAGTGTAAATATGCCAAAATCAGTCCATCTGTCAAAGCTCTCAAACTCTACTCTCATATAAGACTAATTTCACTCAAAAATTCCTCAACCCCCCCCCCCCCCCCCCCCCCCTTTTTCTCTTCAGGCAATTGCAATAGCATGTTGTTTCAAGGATGAAGGCCCTATACTGGTAGTTTGTCCAGCTGTCCTGCGGTACTCATGGGCAGACGAATTAGAGCACTGGCTTCCCTTCCTACCAAAGGATATCCATCTTGGTACTTACTAATATCTCATGCCTACTATGAATTTGGAGAGTTTTTGCTTTAAATTCCTATTCTGGTTTTGTAAGCTTTTTCTCATTACCAAGGCAAATCTACTAGATGAAATTGACAAATTATTGCAATAAATCGTTGCTTTTGCACATGTCCTGTGTTTACTGAGGTTCAGTGAGCCATATACAGTCATTAAGGCCAAAATGAAGCCTTCTTTGTGGTCAAGTGTTTAGAGAAGCTGAGAACTGAGTGACTCTTTTGACTTGAGTCTTAAGTATACATGTTTTGGAGGATAACAATTCCTCCGTTGAGCATCACACCCTCCTAACATTGGTATCACAGACTTTATTGGTGTTTCTTTCATTTTTACTATAATTTCTTATAGTTTAAAAAACGAAGGCTTTTCCCACCAATCTTACCAATTTCCTGGCTGTTCTTGATAAACTCTAAGCCCTAAACTTCTAAGAATTTATGTAAAGTTACTATAGTACATATTCACAATTTTATTATTGTGCGTGAATTTTGCAATTGAAGGGTGGGCCTTGGTACAATGGCAAGGTTGCTTTATTGTAAACTGGGTGTCATAGGTTCGAAACATGAAAACAGCCTATCCACATATGGAGGATAAGGCTATGTCCATCTGACCCATCCCTGGCTCCATAGTAGCTGAGAGCCTTATGCACTAGAATGCCATCTACATGCATTCTACAGTCATGCTTCCATTATGATCATGCCACTAATAAGACTGTCTGGATTATAGATATTCTTTTCTTCATTATCTTTTCATTTATAATTTGTTCCAGTGTGCCCCTTATGTAAGCTAAATATTTTGAAAGTTTTCTAGAACTTCTAATATGCATTTCCAGAGTTAATCAATTGAGGATGCTTATAGAAAAAAAAAATCGTTCACTATATCTTGTAAACCATAAATCCATTTGCCTTCAACAACACTGCTAAAATGGTTAAGAAAGAACTGTTGGTACCGGAAACATCTTTTTTTTTTTGGCTATCCAGAGACACCATGGCAATTGCTAATCATGTTCTGTGTCATAGAACAAGATTCCTCCACTTCTAGTAGTTGTGTTAGGTAGTGGGATAGAAAAAGTTGGAATAGCTATTGTTATGTTCTAGTGTTCCTTAAAGATTCTCTTATCGCTAGTATGAAAAGAGTTGTTTGGTTAAAGATGATAGGATTGAATGGAAAAGTCAGGGAAAAGTAAGAGACGAAATAACTCCCCCCACCTCTTGCAGGGTTAAGTTGTATTGACCAATATAAGGTTAGTTCCCTAAAAGTGAGTGTTTGGCTTGATAGTGGGATAACGAACACTTTTCTGGTATTGGACAATCAAACAGGGTCTTGATCTACCTGGAGAATATATTAGTAATTCAAATATCTGATAATTAAATTCATCCATAGAGCATGACGAGCTGCTGTCAGCCTAAGATGTTTTGTGGTTCTATCATGCTCCTAAAGAGTAGAAGACTTGCCAAGGCACTAAACCTTTCATGCAAGCTTTATTATGACATATTTTATTTTCATATTTTTGATGAGCAGACTAAAATGCTTTGCATTCTGAATGACTGAAGATGTAAGTTGCTCTGCTAATGGTGATCATAATTAGTTCTGATACAGTTAACCCTGATTTTTAAAACACAATCTGACCTTACCCTTTTCACTAATATTCACTGCAGTCATCTGTTTTCCAGTTTAATTTGTGGCCAACTCCTATGTGGATGTCTAGAAAATATTGCCCAGCTGCCATCTAGCGATGTATTTTCTGGTAGTGTATTTTTTTTAAAATTGGAAATACCTATGTTGTTCTGCATGATTATTTAAGGTTTTCTAGTTTGTATGACAAAATAACATATGTTTTTCCCATTACACTTTGGCATTAAACCTTTTGAGATGAGGTCTTGTGTTAACTTGGCAGAAGATAAAATAAGCAGTTACATAGATTGAGGAGTAATTAAGTATTTTATGAATAAAGAATTGAAATATATAGTAATATATATATATATATATATATATATATATATATATATATATATATAGAGAGAGAGAGAGAGAGAGAGAGAGAGAGAGAGGGGGGGGGGGCTTTGCTACATTTGAATGTAGACAAGCCTAGATCAACTCACTTCTCCCACCATTGGATCCACAAAGTTAATAGATCCTAAAGATTAAAAAAATAAAAACGATAGGGTAGTTTCGAGATCCGTGTGGATCCAAAGATGGGAAGATGATCAAATTCTGAACTTGGCTATATTCGATGTAACCAACGTTGGGGTTTAGTCGTTGATGAACACCAGTGGAATCAACCTCGCTGGAGAAATACCCTAGGCTTTCACCCTTTTGTTGTTAACGATTAGGTTGGTGTAGTGGTTAATTGCTTGGTCTCTCAACCTCTTTATCTAAGATTCAACCCATCACAGCCTTCTCAGCCCCTTATTTCTTAGGATTATTTTATAATCCTTTTACTTTTCCAGCTGGAATTTTCTTTCCCCACCTCCCGTGAAGAGTTCCCTTGTGTACTCCTTTCCGCTAGTTCCTTTCCACCACGTACGGACTTCTTTCTTCTTCACGTGGCTCTCTCATGAAATCATCCTAGGTGAAGCCAAGACTCACGAAGCCGTCCGTTCCTTTTTGGCAAGTACAAAGGCTGGTGGTCTAAGTATAACTTTGTCTTATCCTCTAGCCTTGATACCGGAGCGGTTCTTGTGGCTTCTCTAGCGAGCATCCCGCAGCTTCGAGGTATATGTGGGATCAATTGGTGGGGATTGAGTCAAGATGACCATTGTCCTCTAGCTCAATGCCCGATGGAGCCAGGTATAGTTGTTGAGGGATGTCCAGTCTTCTAATAACTATGTGGCTGATGATGTCAATAAAATTTGGCATGGAAGGGCATCTCTCCTCTCTGACATGGAGAGTGCAGTCAAAGCGAATCGCTTTCAGTTCCATGGATATTTTTAATAGGAGAACGTAACTTGTTGATCTAGAAATATGTCTTTGGTCTTGTTAAGCACTTTTATACTCCAATTTACATTGAAAATGGGCATTCTCTCAAGACAGCTATATGTATTCCCTGTTTTACTTTTATCCCAAACTGTTTGTGGATATAAAACCAGATCGATGTTTCTTTAGGCACCCTCCAGAGATCTAGTAGTGTTACAATCTAGTGGATCCTAGTGATCAAGGTGCCCAGCCCGAACATTTTGGCTGTATTTGGCTTGAGACTAAAATAACTCCGCTTTTTTTAAGGTAGAATTTTGGAATAACATATGGTTGGCAGTGTTTTCGGCTGTTAAAAAGTAAAGGCAGGCATGATGGGACCCAAAAACAAAACGAAAAAAAAGGAACGTGAATAATATATGGTTGCGTACTCCTTGCTTTGAAGGCTCTTTTTTACGCTGATAAATCTATTTGCAACCAATGGGTTCTTTCCTTGTGGCAACTAAACCACCCGCCACGTGCCAGTCCTATGGAGAAACTGCATCTCCTCTGCCATAGCTTGCATCTCCTGCCATAGCCTGGACCTACCTATCTCTGTCCTGGCTGTCTTGGCTCTCCATAGCCTCCTGATAGGTATAAGGGTCTCTATTCGCTGTCATCAGGGCATATGACATCGAATCCTCAAAGCTGGTGCTCGTACGTTTCTTCTGGACCTGTGCAGTACGATCCCAGTATCAGTCCCTTGCCTAGCTACATCCTTCTAAGTCCTTTGCTCAGCTGCATCTTGCTGGACTACCTGCCTTCTGACCCCTCTGTCAGTCCTTTCTACCTAAATCTCAAATCATCATGGTCCACTAGCAAATAACACGACTATATTGGAGGACATCTGACTAGTGTTACCGTGTTTCACCTCCTATAGTCTCTACTGTGCATCTGTACCATCTCTGCTCTGGAGGATCGAGCTCTCATCGAAGGTCACATCCTTACTGATGACAACCTTCTTTTTCAAGGGATCCCACAACTGATACCCCTTGATTCCATGCGGGTAGCCCAAGAACACTATCTTCTTTGACCTGGCATCCAACTTACTCCGCTCCTCAGAACCAACATGCACAAATGCCGTGCATCAAAACACCCTTGGATGGTTCAGACTTGTCTTTTTGCAGACCATATTTCTCTGGAATGCCTCCATCCAATCTGGTGTGCGGTGAACGATTGATCAAGTAGCTAGCTGCATCTACTGCGTCAATTCAGAACATTTTTGGAAGCCTTGCCTGCAGCTTCAAGCATCTCGCTTTGTTCAATAGTGTTCTGTTCATCATCACCGAGAAGTGCCTTTTGATGCCGCACTCCTTACAAAATCTCTTAAATTCCCTACTGGTGTATTCTCTGCCATTGTCTGACCTCAGACACTTCACACTCCTACCCTGTTTCTTCTCCACCTCAGCCTTCTAGATTCTGAACTTGGTAAAGACATCTGATTTTCCTTTATGAAGTAGACCTACAGCTTCTTTGAGAAATCATCTATCAGGATCAAGATGTATCTGGTCCCATTTCTTGCAGAAACTGGGGTTGGTCCCCAGATATCCATGTGTACTAGCTCCAAGGGTTTTGCACTTCTAGCCGTGTTGATCAAGAACTACGCTCTCCTCTGCTTCTCCATCTGACATGGCTCACAGATCTTCATATCTCCACCATTCAGGTCCGGAAGTAGCCCTTTCTTGCTCAGTTCTTTTATCCCCTATCTCCCATGTGGCCTAGACGGTAATGTCACATCCTGTACACATCTCGAGAATCCTGTTCCACAACTGTTGCCTTAGATTTTCTGATCACTACAGAGCCTTACAACCTGTATAGGTTGTTCTCCAGCCTTCTCCCTCTCATCACGATCATAGCTCCATTGGAGATGTTCAGAACTCCACTCTGGCATGACTGCTGAAGCTGTATCCAATCTGCTCAGGTACCCAAGTGACACCAGATTCTTCTTGAGTTCTGGGACATGCTTCACGCTGATAAGAGTGCGCACCATACCATTAAACATCCTCACCCTTACTGTGCCAATCCCTGCCACCTTGCAAGGATGATCATCTTCAAAAGTCACACACCCTCATCAACCTCTTTGTAAGGGCTGAACTATGACCGGTTGGGAGTATAATGATGAGAACAGGTTGAATCCAAGGTCCACATCTCTGTACTGTGCTTGTGATCATCTGATACCACCAAGAGATCATCCTCCACCTCTTGGCCTGCAATTGTACTCACAAATTCAGATCCTCCTTTTTCTTTCTTTTTTCATTTAGGACAATCCCTATTAAAATGTCCTACCTCACCACACTTGTAACACTTAACCTTCCTAAACTTTAACCATTCCCTAGGCCTACTCCTGTCCCTGCCTCTGCCTGACCCTTTCCCAACCGATAGACCCTCCTGGAGAATAGCATCCTTGGTCATCTTCTCCCTCTGTTCATTCGTCCGAAGCACCGAGATAATATCTTCATAGAACAATGTCTTCTTCCCGTAGAACAACGTCGTGACCAATGAGTCATGTGATGTGGTCAGCGAACACAGTAGTAAAAGTGCCTTATCTTCCTCCTCCATCTTGATCCCGACATTTAGCAATTCATTGCTCATTTGGTCGAACATCTGGATGTAGCCCAGCACATCTCCACTTTCTGATATCCGAAGGTTATAGAGGCACTTCTTCAACATCAACTTGTTGTACATATTCTTTTCCATGTAGAGGGCTTGCAAGTTCAACCAGAGTCCCTTCGGGGTCTTCTCCTTCAGCACTGAATAAAGAGCTGAATCTGTCAGACATCCTCTGATCGCTGAACATGCTTTCTTCTCCAACGACATCCACTGCTTATCTGTCATCCCATCTGGCCTTTCCTCCAAAGCCAGATCTAAACCTTGTTGCACAAGAAGGTCCTCTATCTGGACTTTCCATATGGAGAAACTTCCCTTTCCATCAAACTTTTTAAAATCTAATTTTATGCTACTACCCATGGCCAAATCTCAACAAAAAATACCACAAAATATTTCAGAAAATAGAGTACTCTGATGAGGATTTGTTGAAAATTTTCAGCCCTTTGAAGATCTCCAAACAAGTTCTTCCTGAGCCTAGCTCTGATACCAACTGGGGTTTAATCGTTGATGAACACCATTGGGATCAACCTCGTCGGAGAAATACCCTAGGCTTTCACCCTTTTGTTGTTAACGATTAGGTTGGTGTAGTGGTTAATTGCTTGGTCTCTCAACCTCTTTATCCAAGATTCAACCCACCACAGCCTCCTCAGCCCTTATTTCTTAGGATTATTTTATAATCGTTTTACTTTTCCTGCTGGAATTTCCTTTCCCCATCTCCCGTGAAGAGTTCCCTTGCGTACTCCTTTCCGCTGGTTCCTTCCCACCACGTATGGACTTCTTTCTTCTTCACGTGGCTCTCTCACGAAATCATCCTGGCTGAAGTCAAGACTCACGAAGCCGTCCGTTCCCTTCTGTGGGAAATATCTCATGATGTCCTGCTTCACGTGAGATTTCGGGGATTTGGAACCGCTCCTCGCTGGATCAACGCAATGCGGCTAAGAACGAGAACGGAACCTTCATGATGCCGAGTAGGGAGGAAGAGGAAGAGAGGATTGGAAGAAAACGATTGGGAGAAAAGAATCTGTGTTCTGTTCCATCCAACTCTAGAGACTAGGGTTTAAATACATCCACTAAGTGGGGCTAGGCCCAGACTTAACAAAAACTCCTATGGACTAACCCAATGAGATTAAACTAATCCCCAAGCCCGTGTACACCCATGACTTGATTTAATCTCAACCTTGGATTCACACTCAGTTCAATACAAGTTAGCCTCCCTGGGCCTTAATAGCACCACACCAGGCCCAACAACCAAGTCTACCCCTCCTTTCTCTCTCTCTCTCTATATATATAAGGTAGACTTGGCTACAATGTAACCAAGCCTAAATCCGGTCACCTCCACCATGCCTGAATCCACATAGTTCATGGTTCCTAAAGATTAAAAAGGTAGGGTGGCTATGGAATCTGTATAGATTCAAGGGTGAGGAAAGATGAATGGATCCTGAACTTAACTATATTCAAATGTAGTTAAGTCTAGTTCTATACTTAAATATATGTATAAAACATCCCAATAATTATGTTTATGACAATAAACTTAAAATTTAATTGACATTATGGATCACGTATGTGATATGACATCTATCTTTTTCTAGGAATGGGTGTCGTGATGATCAGCCTTAGAGAAAAAAAAATAAGGATCACAACTGGGTGTAGATTCTTTGAAATCTCTTATATAGACTCATATCCAAATAATATAAGTGCCTGGATGTTTACCATGCTATCATATAATTGAGAATGTTGTCTCTGCAAATGCCATAAATGACCAGTAATGATTAGTGCTTTTGATTCTTCATCAATAACTGTATATCATGCAGTTGAGAGGAGGTAGTGTCGTGTAGTAGGAGTGTCTTTGTCTCTTTGGGATGATTTTTTATACAAAGAATGCCATCACTAGAGAGACCTTAGTCCAGTTCTTTTGATTAGCCATGCATGTACTGGCTTATAAGCAATTGGTGAAAGGCAGTGGTTGGTTGCCTGAGAGTTGTTATTTCTTATTTGTCAGTATTACCAATGATGCTAAAATTGGGATCAGGCTGTAAATCAAAGAGGAGTTAGATTGGATTGGATCGTGCGCTGTAAGGTCTTTTTTGTTTCCTAAAAAAAAAAAAAAAACCAATATAAAAATATGAAATTCGAAAAATGAACAAGTTATAAAGTAGCTGAATGAAAAATAGAAGGCCATGCTTATAACAAGTTTAGTTTCCACCATCATAAATGCATAAGATTTTTGATGTGTTAACCTTAACATTTACTACAGATATAACTTGCCTCAGAGCTGTTAAGAAAAAAAATTGATGCAATTTTGTGGTTGAATTCTAGTCACAATCATCTGAATTGCTTCTTGTGCTTCTATGACTACTATTAGGCTATTGCCACCATTAAGTTACACCATATTTTTGAGCCAATAAGCTAAAATTTGTTGCATGTGCTGCTGAACTTCAGCAACCCATTTGACATGAACCAAGCTCCATTAGGAGGGGGTTGTCTAGTGATCTTTGCTAGCTACGTAGAGTCAATCACACATGTGAGGCACACTTATCATAACAGAACGTGCAATCTGTCTTAGCAATTGTTTCTTCCTTCATACATGCTTCTCTTCAATGTTGGTTTTTCTTGGTGTATTACTAGTGTTGCACCTGTGCATGTGATTGTAGTATTTAGCCTTTCAAAGTTTTTGGATGTGTTTGACAAATTTTGGATGTTTACCTTTGTTCATCTCTAAGCTTGCCATTTACAGATGTTAGTGATGTCTTATTTTGATTTTTCAGTATTTGGTCACCAAAATAATCTTCACTATTTGGAAAGATTTCCGAAGGTGGTGGTTATTTCATACACAATGTTGAACCGTCTTCGGAAGAGTATGTTAGAACAAGAGTGGGCACTTGTGATTGTTGATGAATCACACAATCTACGCTGCACAAAGAAAAAATTAGAATCAGAAGAGGTATCATGTTCCGGAGCAAATGACTTCTTATGTATGCATTGTCTTCCAAGCGATATATGCCTTAAAATCGATTTTATACATTTTCTCAATGGCCTTTTTGTTGCTTGTTTTGTTGTTATTGTCATAACTCAGTGGGGCATATTTCAGTAGAAACTCAACCAAAAAATGATTACATTTTTACTGCTTACCACATTAAATTAATTTACTACATTATATTTCTGTGATAACAATATTTATTTTCTTGATGGTGTGAACTGTTGCTTCAAACGGTTTTATCATATCCTTGTTGAGTTAAATATTTATTTTGCATGCTAAATAAATGTTTCACATGATGATTTGGCTTGCTGTAAGGTCTAAGTGTAGACGTGTAGTTTTCATACATATTTGTGTCAGGGGAAAGGATAATTGATTTTATTTTATTTTACTTCTTATCTTTCAGATCATGTTTGTAAATCTTGGTTGGACATCTCATTGAATGTTACAGTGGGGTATTGTCCCAAGGAAGGCTCGTATGAAACCGGTACCAAGACTCATACCGGTACATTACTGGTTTGGTATGGTATGGTACGGTATATACCCTATACCAAAATAAAGTGCCATTTTTTTCACTCTTAACACACATATTTAGTGGTGTGGGTTGGTATTAGTGATACGAGTCAGTTCATACTGAATTGAAACTTAATACTATACTGGCACCTTAGTAGTACGGTATGGTTGGTATGCATGAACAAGGCAAACCTTGGTCCCAAGTATTGTACCGTTGCCTTAGCATCCCGATCGGCACATCATAGGGCATCCCTTATCCCAAGCGTCTCATTTGTTCAATGGAAATTTTGGGACAGCCCCATCCTATGATGTTTAAAACCTTGTTTCAGATTGAAGTTCCATTGACAATTTTTGACTCAAAATAGATTATGAGAATTTATGCTAGTTTACAAGAGCTTCTGTCTAGATATGTACCTTATGATACTCAATTTGTTATTTTTTCAAGTTAATCATGTCTCGTACTCTTATAGTGCTAGCAAAAACTTGTTTTGCATATTGAATTATTGATTTCCCATGATGTTGATATGTATTAGCTTGTTTTGTAACTTCTCATAATCATATTCATGTGTTCTGATGCAAATCGATAGGCAGGCTTGTGGTTTAAGTGCATGTCTCTAAACTATCTGAAAATGATTATGTTTCTTGAGGGTGAAGCCTTTTTTTTTTTCCTAAAAAAAATACAGATCTTATTCATGTCACCTTACACTAGATTTAAGTCGCACCTTTAATATGACAAACATGCTAGATTTCTTTGACTATCACCAAAACAATCAGAGATAGTCTAGGATAAATGCATTTTCTCTAGTGTATGTTAGCGTGGCTAGCATTTCATGCTGTGCTGATTCATGTTGTCATATGTAATGATGCATTGCAATATGCTTGTGCTATGATTACCCTTCATTGGTAAGACATGATATGTGATGCTATAATCCTTGGAATTAGTTTTTTAACCTTTTATTCGTGAGCATAACTTAGCATATTAGACCTCCTTCTTGTTGTCATTGATCACAAAAGGTTGAATATCCTGATATTTTATCTGCTGCACGCTTTCCATATAGAAGATAACGGTTGATCTTAGTTCTCTTGATTGCTTTATTCCTTTTTTGACTGATCAAGTGTTAATTCTCTTTTTTCTTTTATTAACTTGCCAAATAATAACACAAAAACTTGTGCACTGCTTGGGCTTGGCTTGCTATAAGAAAGAGGTAATTGAGCTCAAGCTGAGTTGGTAATTATTTGAACTGAGCTTAAACAAGCTTCTCATAAAGCCGAACCAAGCTTCTCCTCAATTTTGCAAACCTGAGGTGTTCAAATTTTTATGATCTGAGCTTTAAAATATGTTCAAGCTTGGCTTGCTATATAGTGGAACTGGGCTTGAAAGCACTGCTGAGCTGAGCCCAACCTGTTCGTCAACAGCTTGTTTCATTTGCAATCCTGACCACGGGCTACAATGTAGGTTTTCTATGGAGGACACCATGAAGTTGAGGTTTTCAAGACTTCTATAACTTTCAGATCCATCTTTTGAGGTGCTTTAGGACAATTATGACTTCAAAATCTGTCTCTATTGACACTTATTGTGTTCTTTTTATGCTTGACTGTCTGCAGGGTCACTTGCTTCATATAGCTATCACTAGCTGAAAGGTTATTTTGCTTTCAGAGTATGTCAAATATGCTAAACTTGTGAAATTGTTTGAAACATGTGAAGGCCTTTATGATATTGATTTAAAACACATGAACTTGCTGATTAAAAAAGCTTTCTCTAATTACTGTGGTTGGTTTTGAAATTCTTATTCTGCCTGCTAGTCTTATAAAGGCCTAGTCTTGTTCTAGTAAATGTGTTTAAATTTGTTCAGCAATCTGTCTGGGTTGTCAACTTTTATGATCATGTAATATTAAGTTCCTTTGTTGGCTTCTAAAACACTTGAGGGCACACATCATCTTGGAGATATTTTAGCTAGCATAGAAATGGATCGTTCTAGCTCTATCAAGCCTTAATAAAATGAAAGGTTTGATATCAAGGCCACTGTTGTAAACTATGACCATGGTGGCTGGACATGTCCTTGCATATTCATTGTGGTTTGGTGGCTGCAACATATTGAACCAACATGTTCCCCACACAGTTTATCAGAGTGTCCAGTACTCTGTGAGTAATGAGCAGGATGTTCAAGAAGAAGTTCCTGTAGTACAGTTCTGCCACTTGCAATGGGCACCTGACTGTCATTCCTCAAGTCGGTATAGGATTGGTCATGTGGCATTTGTGATTTATTTTTGACTCTCTAATATCAGATAACTTTGTAATATTCAATACATTTGGAATTTGAACTTCTTCCTGCAAAATCCTTTCTGTCATCATCTTATTGCCATTTAGTATAACAAATACGGTGACAATTTTTTGGGTGTTATGGCAGACAAAAGCTGTACTTGAAGTAGCAGCAGCAGTCAAGCGCATCGTTCTACTCTCTGGAACACCTTCTTTGTCAAGGTTGTATACAAATTAATTTTCAAATTTCAACTTATATTGTTGTTTTCTGATTCAAATTCAAACACTTTTTTTTAAATGATATATCTGTATTTTTTAAGAAGGAACAATAATGATGATAAGCCTTAATCCCAAATTTGTTGGGGTCAGCTACATGAATCCTTTTCCTCCATTTTTCTTGGTTTTAAGTTATATTTTCTATAAGATTCAAAAATTTAAATTTCTTCCCTCCATGGAGTGAATCTTCCAATTTTTAATGCTAGGTAGGATTACTGACCACCAAGTAAGAAATTTTCACAAGGAAAACTTAGAGACATTTACTCATGCGAGCTAGGCAACATGGTTCTCCCACATGGTTTCAAGTCTTCTACTGAAGTTTGTAGGCTGAAAATTCATCACCAAATTGTTCGAACACCATTATTTTTTCTTAACTTTTCAAATGCAAAATTGGATTTGCATCAAGCAGTTGAAAGTTCAGCATGTATATCCAAATGATATTGTGGACAGTCCATTAATAAAAGCTCTCAAAAAAGTAAAATAAGTGAAATTTATGAAAATCTGAAGAAACAAGATGGATGTATGGTGTGTATGTAATTATATGGCACTTACCTTTTTCCATTTGATTTAGAATTATCAATCACCAGCTTCACTATTTTTTCATTTTTCTAAGAAGTCCTTATGGCATGGATAACAGTATCTTACATTATAGTTGAGACTGGAGAATGAGGTGCTAGAATGCATCAGAATGCAAATTTGATGAGTGGTTCACAAAGTTTGATCGTGGAAATGACTTCTACGAAGGCCAACAATTGGCTTCGCTCTCAAATCCTTGTGCTATATTAAAATTTATTTTGGTTTCACTAGTCACGGTATCCACATCATGCACTGTGCAAATACCTAGAAATGTGATATTTGAAAGAAAGAAAATATAGATGAAGAATTATTTTTGAATATACATGAGATGGCTAAGCATGTGCACCTTAGTAGAACTCTTGAATCATCTGATTCAAGGATTAATTGATGTCAATCTTTGGAATAGTGCACAAGCTGATAGGGCATAACATTAGGATGTAGCTTTCAAAAAGCTAATGACATGGGAACAATTTTAGGAAGTATCTGCTTCTAACGAACTTATCATATGTGATATATGTAATTAATTTTAAGCCTTTTATGATGGCTTCATTCTTAAGAGACATAGTTCTATGTTGATCAAATCAAGGTTGTCTTTCAGAGAAAAATTGCAAATAAAATGCAGAATTGAAGTTTGAAGGTTTCTGCAAAGCAATTGATCTTCGTTTTGTCTTTGGATTGGATAAATTTTGTTGATTTAGCAGAATTTTAGTGTGTCAGCATAAATTTGAATTTCATTTGGGACTCTGGTTGATTAAGTGCTTAATTTAGGTACATTGCTCTCTATTCCTAACTGTAGATTTTTTGGCACCAAATGACTGTAATAAGAACCCCAACAATGTGCTTGCGAGGTTGTTCTATTGCATATTAGCGTGTTGGCTACATGAAATATGCCATTGTCTAAACATCTACTCTAGTAATGAATAAAACCATAAACTTAAAATCACAGCATCAACTCAATTATTTAAACAATGCTTTTCTCTATTTACATCATCTAGGAAGGAGATTTTACTTTTCACTAGAAAAACAAGGAAGGATAAGATGATTTTGGTTTAAAGGAACTCACAAAGAAGCTTTTACGACAGCTGTTATTTTTGCTTAGGACATCGAGAATTTGCCACATATATCCAATCGCAACCCCTAGGTTATCCAGACGCATACCAACTAACCCTCTCCCTTGTGAGGAATATACAGTACGGATATGAACATTTTTTATTACCTTGTAATTATGGGCATACCAATTTCTCTGTAGATGAGATATTATCTTGTTGTACAGATCTCTTTTTGATTCAATCTAAGTATCTTCTGCAATTTTAATAAATTTTACAATGTTGATTTATTTTTGGTTTCTCCTAGGTGATCATAGACCTTATGACGTTTATCATCAAATAAATATGTTATGGTAAGCACTTTGCTCATTATTATATCTTTATTGTCTTCAAATCTAAGGAATGGTAGAAGATATAGACAAAATATTTTTCCAATGTTTCTTTTTAATCTTGATAAGTTTTTCTTAATATTTCCCTCCCTATTTTTGAACTTCAGGCCTCGATTGCTAGGAAAGGATAAGTATGAATTTGCTAAGAATTATTGCTTAATGACACTTGCTAAAGGCTGCCAGGGAAAAGTTTATAAGGTATCTTAAGTCACAAATATTTTACCACGTAATGTTCCTGTCGCTGAAATGCATATCTCGTTGTTTACATCATTATAGCAATTAGACGTACAGTATGCTAATTGCATGCATGATGAAACTTGTATATAATGTGCTTCACTGGATCGGGATAAGCATGCAAGGCCATCCAAAACTCAATTTCATGTCAATAGAATGCATAATCTCTTAAGCTCCTTTCCGCTTGGTGACCTTTAACTAGAGTAGTTTTTATTGTTGTGGCTTGTGCTAGTGTTTGTGATTCCTTTTTTTTTTTTTTGTTGAATCAATACTCATCAATCAAATTCCTTGCAGGATTTCTCAAAGGGCATTCGACTGGGGGAGTTGAATGTATTGCTTAGGCAAACTCTCATGGTTTGTCCTTATCCTTTTCACTTATGCTAACTTAGGTGCCTACAATTTTGTTTTCATCTGATGACTTCTTATCTAGTTGTTAGAGTGATACGGTCTTTTGTTATGCTGCTTATTTGTTGTATTGTTGATATTTTTATGTATTGCACATGCATGTTGTTGGATCCAGTTGCTTAATTTTCAAAATTGTTTGGTCATCCTCAAAGTTTTTGTTGAGTGTTTTTCCCATCTTTTTATTTCTCAAAAGAATGCCCTTTCCAAATACTGGGAAGATACTAATTGACTATGATATGAAAAGAATGTCCTTTCAAAAGTTTAGCAGATTGTGCAATGAATATTCACTTTTAAATATCTGTAAATTCTATGTGCACTTGTCTCATGTCTGAAAACATTGCTCTCACATTTCTTATTGTTTCTCTGTTCACCTCTTGCCTTTTTAGCTTTTTCTTAATTTTGTCCTTTTAAATTATTATTTTTCTTTGACCATATATATATAGTATACCAGTGGATAAAAAAGTGGTCGTTCTTTGACCATATGGCACATGTAAGGATTAAAAGTTAGGCTGAAACTGGGTTTTGGATATATTTTGCTTATCTTTATGAACAGAGATTTAGGTATAGAAAGGTGAAAAATTGTTGTATGAGATGTTGGCATATAAAAAACTTAAAAAGTGAATAATTTGTAGATGGTGAAGTGTGGCAGTGAAAGATGGGTGGAAGTTGCACTTGGCGAAGGATGTGTTTCATTCGATGTAATTGTTCAAGGAGGATTGTTGGAGCTTGGTGTGATTTGGTGATCTAGTTACAAAATGGAAAACCTAGAATACAGTTTTTTTTTTGTTCATTAATTATTTACATATGATCTTGACCATATGGTGTATGTATATACCCAAAGCATGTGCCTAGGAACGTGGTAACTTGCCATATACAGGGGGCATTTGATAATCCAAATGGGATCATCACAATGATCTTAGATCAACTCAACTCAAGTCATCTAAGCCTTTTTTTCAACTACATGGGATCGGCTACATGAATCTGCTTCCTCCACTCTTTTCTATTCAGAACTAAGTCGACACTCAAATTACACATAGTTATATCTCTCTAAATTATTTTTATTCATGCTAGTTTAGGTCTATCTCTACTTCTATCATTACCATGTACTGTCAAAAGACCACTCTTCCTAACCGAAGCATCTAAATGTCTTTGTTGTATATGTCCAAACCATCGTAATCAGTTTTCTCTCGTTGTATCTTCAATTGGGGCTACTCTTATCATTTCTCGTATATGTTTATTTCTAATTCTATTTTTTAAAGTTTTACTACATATCCATCTTAACATGTGGATTTCTGTTACACTTAATTTATTCACATGTTGTTTCAGTATTGCTCAACACTCTCTTTATTATTGCCCAACACAGTGATCTTAGATCATAGGTGATTATTATCTTGTGATGATATGATGCAGCGTTCTGAATGGGCAGAATTTGCATCCCTAATTGCTTCAATCTCCAAGTTTGAAATCAGTATGATCTTAGGTTCTTCAACGAACCGGTAAGGGTTCTGAAGGTAAAATAGTGTTGCAGCAGGTTTTCAATATGAAACCAACCTGTTTCTTGCGCAAAAACTAAGAGAGGAATGCCACCGATAAGTAAGCATGGTTGGGACTTTGAGAGATGCAAAGTTGAAGACAACAATGGCAGAAACTAGAAATGATAGTCCAAAAGTAACGTGTTGGACTGCAGAATTCTATTCAGTTTATATAGACTTTTTACATCAACAATAATATAGTGACTCGATACTTTGATTCCAAATGACCTTAATACCACTATGATTTCTGAGGACTCTTTGGCTAGAAGATAAGACTATAGACAACTTTCTAAAACTTCACAACTTACTAAGACTCCCCAACTTGCAGGACACATGACTATTAAATTCATCCTCAAACTACAAACTAATATGATATTAATGACTATTTGAGTCGAGCAATGCGTTTTACAATGGACCTAGCTACTTGGAGGCTCATTCTACCGAGTAGTCCATGAACCATGGAGTTCGTCCAAAACTCCTAAGCTTCCAAATTTAGGTCCAAAACTTGAATAGCATAGGCTTTAATATTTTGTACTAAATTCTGCTCACTTGGCTCGGCTTGGTCGCCTTTATGATATAATCTCTAGTGATCTAAGATTATTATATTTGATATGCTATGTCTTAGTGATAACAAGATCGTGAATGTCCGCAATTAATTTGATATACTATAGAAGCCAAGATCATTAACTGTGTAATTCCATAACTATCCCTAATACATTTTGCAACTACCATGATACTTTATTATTATTTCATATTATTTATTATTATAATATTTAGATTAAATTAGAATATTATTTTTATAATATAATTTATAATATTAAATATTTTTAATTAAATTTATAATATAATTATAATGTTATAATATCATAATATTATATTACACTATAATCATTTTATATTATAGCTATTATTATAATATTATGGTTTGTTTTAATATTATATTGATACAATACTAAAACATAGCAATACTTTATTATAATTATAATTATGTTATATTATATTAATGTCATATTATATTATTATAATATAATCTCATAATATTAAATTATATTATATTAATAAGGGAATAATACTAAATGTCTTTCCTCTATAAATGAGGGACATTTTGGTTTTCACATCTTGGCTCAAGATCATTTTCTTGGGTGATCCTTGTTGCCCATTGTCAAGCACGAGCACATGATTATTGGGTTTGGTAGTGATTTTAGGGGTGGTGATCTAGAATTACTATAGGATTATTAGGGTGCAACTAAACATAGTGATCCTATCATCTCCATCTAGATCATTAGTAATCCTGCATCGGTCACCCATACCAAGGCAAGGCCTCATGAGCATGCAAGGTGACAACCAATCAAATAAATAGATATGATCAAATTAATAATAATCCAGTAATATAGATATACTGCAATATTCCAAAACCTGAGTCGGCCACATGTCCTAAAATGACTGCAAATTTAATATCAAGGTAATAATAAATTTTTTATCAACGCAGCCGCTTTACAAAATCTTAGAAGTTCACATTAGTTCTATAAAACCAAAATGATTAGGAGGGTTCCGTAAAGTCATAAAAGCTAGATCAGCTCAACCAAGACTGAGATCTTGCTCTAAGTTCGCTATCCAACCTTTACCTATACCCTTATGTACCTTTGGCTCTAAAAAAGAGAAATAATAAGAAGGATAATTGAAAACCCAATAGGCAACCAAAACCATAGCTAAAGGGAGCAAGCAAGTATAATATTAAAAGACTTTTAACCAATTATTGATGTAAAGGATAATAACATTGTTAGCCAAAGTAGAATTATGTAATCAATATTCCATATGCAAATATCGCCAAACAAGATTTTCATAATTAAGATTATACATGTAATTCCAAGAGATTGAATATACATATAATTCCATATACAATTATTCCCAGATGCAATACAACTATTATCAAAACCAATATTCCATACAAAATTTCAAAAGGTTAGTTTATATCTGTTTCCATTATTAACATAACACTTATGCAATTATTTTTAAAAAAAACAATAAATTATTTTCTAATCAGTATTTCATCTTAAGTCCAATAAATAATTTATAAATTATTTTCAAAATCATTGTTTAATAAGTCATTAGCCAGTGAGACTATAGTCACATATAATTCATGCAACAAGGTCCACTACACATTAGTCTACATTTAACCCATGTGGAGTAGGTTCATTGTTTCACATTTAACCCATGCAGAGTAGGTTTGTTGTATTCCATGTAGGGCGTGTTTGAGGCCAACAACTATCTCACATAGTTGCTGAAAAATAGCCTCCCAGCAGCCAATATAAATGGGGCCTCAATCTTTTTGCATTGCATTTAAGCCCTATGATGTAGGTCTACTATAACACATTTAATCTCTATAGCATAGGTCTACTGTAATCAAGTATCATAATGATCAAATGCTAATGTATAACCCCCATTGGTGGAGTCCACTACATAGCCTGACTCAGAGTCCAAAATGCATAAAAAATTCACTAATTTTACCGATATTATATCATTTCATTTTACAATTTGCACATACAGCTCATCAATCTATAAAACACTTAATTATACGTGAGCATTGGTGTTTCAAATAATTGATATATATACATGATTTTCCAAATAAGTAGCTAAGCACTTTCAAAATACAAATTCAAAGTTCGAAAGAGTTTCTTATGATTTTAATATTTATTGTAAGAGTAACACTAGTTTATAAATGTCTATGCACATGAGTTTCAAAGATGTATTGGAGTTTAGATATATTCTTGCTTGATCCAATTTACATGTAAATAAGGAATAAAAAATTTACATAATTTTCAACGCATTTTACAGTAATATCATGTATTTGTTAGGATTATAATTAAAATTGAGGTCACTAAAGATACAAAAAGTAGACTATAGACAAATCCAAATTCTCCAAAACTGCCTTTCCAATACCTGATAACCCATGATATAAATATATCAATGTATGATTAATTTCTAAAATTCCCTGAGTCTTTAATTTTTTTTATATATTTTATTTCTAAAAACTTTAAGGCATTAATGAAAATTATTTTTAGCCTTAAAACATAGCCTAATAGTTACCTAAGACTATCGAACATTAATTTGAATATTTATTCATAATTTCTCCACCTAATTGGCTCTAAATAATATTATTAATTACAACATAGGGATAAAAGTGGTTGTTACCTCACCAATTGGATAGGAGGAGGTTGGCATAGTCCACTTGCTTCCTTTACCGGCATAAAGGAGTCAAAAAATATGGGATTTATATGTAGAGAGAGAAAATTAGAGGGGTAACTAAAGAGATAAAAGAGGGAAATAGAGAGAAACGGTGGGCGAAGGATTCAAGCCCTTCCCACCCACATCCACCTCTCTTTCTTTCTCTCTGAGAGAGAGATGGTGGGGAAGGGTCGTCCCTTCCTAACATCTATTACAACGAGCATATATAGAGAGAGTGAGGAGAGAGAGAGAAAGATGAGGGAGGGAGGGAAAGAGAGTGAGATCGAGAAGTGGTGGGGAAGGGTTGTCCCTTCCCATTATCTCCAAAACAGAGATGCATGCAGAGAGAGGTAGAGTGAGAATGAGGCAGGGAAGGGAAGAGCGGGAGGTGGCTTACAGAATGATGAGGAGGAGAACAAAGAAGGGAGTGGGAAGGAGAAAGAAGTGGTGTCATTGTCATGCCAGCTAGCATGGTGGTGCTCAACAATGAAAGGAGAGGAGAAAAAATAAAGAGAAAGGTAGAGGGAAGAGAGGAGACCAACAATTACCAGATGCTCTGGCAATGGTTCAATGATAATGAGGAGGTGGCAGCGATCATGTGGGCTTGGCCGAGGCAGTGTCAAGATGGTTTTTTGGGGTGGCAGCTGGCCTAGTTAATCTAGGTTAGACTGGGCTCCCTCCTGAGTCGAACTGGCCTAGGTCATCACATATACATTCATGTATAGTAAGTATAGTAAGTCTTTGTTAATTTGCATTGTGATTATTAAGCATTGTTTTTTTTCTTGTGCTTCTTTTTCAAAGACTTCTTAAAGGGATTTTGATTATTAAATGTCCTTCAGATCAGTTGCACCAAATATCTCCTTAGTTGATACCTAATGATGTGCTTAAAGAATGTCATGACATGCTTTATCACTAAATGCTGGTCTAGCTGGATTTTTTTTTTATAGATAAGGCGTTTGAAGGAGCACGTGTTGACACAACTGCCTCCAAAGCGTCGACAAATCATCAGGTTGAAGCTGAAGGCAGCAGATATTCATTTAGCAACTTCAACATGCAGGGCAAGCAAAAGGATTTCTCTCAATGAGGAAAACCAGGAGGTAGCTTTGATGGATTGTTGCTGCCCCCAAAGTAATGCTGATGGAGAAGAGAAATTGTGGACTTTAATGTCTCTCATGGTAATTTTTTAATTTTTATGCAGAATTTCCGTGTTTTGCTATCATGTCTCTAAGAATGGCTTTCATGAATCTGTGAGATGTTGTTACCAGAAGTTAGCTTTAGACTTAATGGTGTTTTCTGATTCTTTTTAACTACATCCAAACTGGTGGTACTATAAAGCTACATAAATTCATTATCGGCAGCAGTGAAGATTTCAGCTAATTGGAGCTTGCTAGGGGCTTCATGCCTTTAGGGACTCTAATCTGGCTATGCTGCCAGAGGACACGTTAAGATAACTAATTTTCACTTATTTCTTGTATTCTTTTCAGATAATGACTGCAAAAGAGCTCCCAAACTGCTCTCTGATCAAGAAATTGGTATTGCAAAACTATCTGGATTTCGTGAATGGTTTTCTAACCATTTGATAATTAGAGAATCAGAGGATGCTGCCAGCTTGGACATGGGATTTGGTTCTCAAAAAACTATAATTTTTGCCCATCATTTAAAGGTTTTAGATGGAATTCAGGTGAGTCTTTTATCTTGATTTATTTATTTACTATTTTGATATGATACAGAAGTAAGGTCATGATGGTTGTTGAACCCATCTTGCTAATTATTTAATCTTGTTGATTTTCTGAATGATTGGGACAGTAAAAGTTCTTAAGGGAACTTGACGTCGATGAGTTTGATTTACTTCTACGGATTTATGTGATCTTTATGGTTTGTAATGCATGGGCATGCATATTTCCTAATTTGCAATGGGTACAGATTTCCATTCAAGTATTTAAAATCATGGATTCAAAAACTGCTGAAACGATTGGTATTATTGGTGCCATAAAACTAGGTCTGGTATGGGTGTCAGGACAGTGAATCATCCATACTGGTATGTACCAGATGTATCAATCTATATTGATGGTGCCATACCGACCATGCTGGTTGGTACCCACCGGTTTTCCATTCTTTTGATGCTGTCGATTTTGCTAGATATGTGTTGTCCTTACCAGTGCCATACCAATACTGTACCATTCCAATGGAAAAACAGTATGAGGTTTGGCGTAGGTATTTAATGTCTTGTATAAAATTCTTGCTTCTACAAGGGACCTACTTAAGCCTTTTCTGACATCTTCTATATAAGGGAAATTTGGGTTCCAACAGCAGGCATCTGTTTAGAGTCAAATTAATCATGTGAATGCCTGTTGTATTTTGGGTTTGTGTTGACCCAGGTCTTGGGTTAGTTTGTTGGAAGTCATCTTAGATTGCAATATAGCCATGTCCCTAGCTAAGGTAGTTGTTTCTGGGATCTAGATGCTATTTTTGTTTCGATCATCTGAAAGGGAGGGAAAATGGCAAAGCTTGCTTTCAGGCTAACATTTTTTTCCACTTACTTTTGATCTTAGTTGGAAAGTTGGAGCTGCATATATGTTGTAACTAGCTCTATATCTCAGCCAGTGGTGAATGATAAATGTGAAAATTGCGCTGCTTTTTGTAAATTTTCACTTGCAACCATTCAGAGAATTGTCTTTTTGTCATACGGTTTGAAGTATACAACCATCATGATCCACAATTTAAAGATCCATGGTTCATTAATGACCACATTGTATGAAGTGTATTTAATTAATAATATGGTATATTTAAATGTAAATAGAGAATTAATTTTGCTTTGTTATCAAGTTAATAGTTTAATTTTGGAAAACAGAAATTGAAAGTTACTAGTGTTGCCAATTGCAAATTTATAATTATCAAGTCGCGGCATATTTAATTTCTTACTATGGTGTCTGACTCCCATGAGCATTTCTTTGGAGGTATTATTTTTCATCCATTGGCTGCATGTAATTTGATTTATCTTGACTGGGGTCAGTGGAAGCTACATAGCTTATTGACACTGCATGACTGGTGTCTGGGCTGCAGAAACCTCAATAACCATTCGGCTTAGGAAGTCATCTATAGACTAAAAATGCAATACTTGGCTTGTTTATAGTCCAAAAATAAACTTACTAGATTTAAATATGGTTGGTCCACTGAGGGATCTGAAATAGAAGAGTTAGGGTGCATGGAAGAGAACAAAATAGGGTGAGATTATGATTATGGATAAGTATTTAAACCAAGTCCTTTGATTCCTTTTTACCGGTAGCAGATGTTCATGTGAATCTTTCATTACTTATTGACATATCTGTTACAACCATCTAGCATGGACTTACTTTTTATGAACAGGTAACCATAAAATACAATGCGATCTTCATGACATCATAATCTGTGGTCTACAATCTAGAATCCATGACTAGTATCTCGAAAGCAAAGTTATCACAAGGACAAAAATCATTTTCTCTATTTTTAGATTTTTTTTTTTTGAGAAGGTAATGATAAAAAATGAATACTAGTTAGTTAATCTTCACATTATTAAAATTTAACCTTTAGCTGAGTCAAAGGCTTCTTTCGTTCCCAATTATGCACCTAATTACTCAATGAGAACAACTCCATGATGCATGTTCTATGTGGTATAGATATCTTGATTTGGGAAGATCGTTTTTTGCTTATTCTTTGTATTATCCATGCCTTTCGGATGAACATAGCTTCTATATCAAAAGTTACAATTGGACTCCTTTTTCTTGATGCTTTGTGAGCCTTTGGGAATTTTGAAGGATTGCTCCTTGATTCCATGAGCTTAATAAAAGAATGTAGGTGTCACGTTGATGTCTATGGGGTGTCCTAGCAACTAATTGGTGGGCAGTTAGAGGTCAAGTTGGCCCATAAATAATAATTCAAATGATAATAGATAAGAGAAAAGTGTAAAATTATTATACTTAAAAAAGTAATATAATCACAATTTTAAATCCCGTGGTATGGGGATGTCCCAGTTTCTCTGCAAAACAGAATGTCCCATTGCCCCCCCTCATCCCAACGGTCATCCTAGTTGAGTGTCGTAGTAGTTTCTCTTCTTTCCTTTATTTTTCTCTTTTGTCTTTCTTTGTTTTTTCCCCTCATTCTTCTTTCTTTTCATTCTTCTTTATTCTCTTCTTTCCTCTTTCTTTCCTTCCTTTCTTTTCCTTCTCCATTCCTTTCTTTCTTTATTAATTCTTCTTCTTTTCTTTCTTTCTTTTTTTCCTTTTGTTCTTCCTTTCCTTTTTTATCTCTTATTTTTTCCCCTGCGTATATGGGTTTTGGAGTTCTGCCCCTATCCCAATCCCATTTTCCCACAAAAACAAGATGGGAGGGTAGGACACCCCCATCCCACAGGGGACAAAGCCTTGAACATAAATTAGTCTCATCCTTCTTATTTAGTATTAATTCATAAATCAGTCTCATCCTCCATAGTTCAAACTGATGCAAAATATTAAGCCCTCGTTTGGTTGGGGAATATATATATATATATATATGGGGGGGGGGGGGGGGGGGGGGGGGGGGGCGCTCTTCTCCCTTCATTTTCCTATGTTTGGTTAGAGAAAGGGGAAAAATTATGTGTGGGGCCTAGACACATTTTCCCCTTTCAATCAGAAAACAAATATTATATGGGAGGTGGTATTATTTTTTTTCTAGGGGTATTATAGTCAAATTAGCTTTTTCTTGTAGAATTACTCTAACTAAACACAGGAAAGTATTTCCAGAACAATTTTTCTATGCAAATTTTTTATAAATCAAACGTAGTAAAATCTATTTTTCCTTGTAAAACATTTTTTAGGAAATAGGTCTCTAGGAAAACTTTTCCTAGAAAAATAATTTTCAGGAAAATACCAAACGAGTATCTAGGCAGCCATTGAATGGCCTTGTCAAGGCGGTTACCTGGGTGGCCAAGGTGGCAGGTTTTGAAAAATAGATTGCATCCAGTACAATAGACCGTCCCATGTACTAAGTGGCTGTATATATTTCATGGGATGCTTCTCTGGTGCTTAAATTTGCTTTGTCTGGGAAGTTGGTACCATTTTTAATGATTGATGTCATGCTGACATCTCATTGCAAGATTCATTCAATCTTTTTGTGGGGATTTCTATAGTTGGAGTTGTTTTTCTATTCAGACCCGATATCATCTGGGTCAACTCTTGGATGGACTGGATGATGTACATCCTGATTTTTCACATTAGCCATTGAATTTAACTTATTATGCTTTGCACCCCCATCTAAACTGCAATCCTTTTGTTCAAAAAGAACTTATTCTATTTGTTGCTTTAATGATTTTATCTTATTTGAATTTGTAGGATTTTATGGTTGAAAAAGGAATCAAATGGGTCCGTATCGATGGTGAACACTTGCTAGAGACAGGCAAGAAGCTGTTGAAGCCTTTCGCCTGTCAGCTGAGGTGAATATTTTGGTTTTCTTTTTGTCCTTTTAATTGTGGTTGCATGGCTAAGATGAGACCTTCACTTCTGCTCAGGTTTCAGAACATTTTTTGAAGTAATTTTATAGTTCACATAAGATCTATGGATGCAAATTCACAATCACTTTTTGTTTCCACAACAATGGCTTCTATATGATGTTTTGTTAATTGTCTTACTTGTCATGCTTTCCATATCCATATCAGGTCAGGATTGCAGTCATTGGGATAACTGCTGGGGGCGTTGGGCTAGACTTTTCATCAGCTCAAAATGTTATTTTCTTAGAGTTGCCTAAGTCCGCATCAGAAATGGTTCAGGTTGATTCTTTTGGTTTTTACTTCTTCTTGTTGAATAATTTGATGCTGAAGATCATTTGAAATCATTTGTTGACTGTCCTGATTCCTTTGCTTCTGTAACTCAATAGCCTATTAGGGTTGATTAGAACATGAGGTGTGGCAATATAGCGTTGATGACGTGGATAAAAAATTATATACAAAAATAAATGCTGAAAAGAGAATTGTTTCAGTGAAGTTTTGGCTTGGTTGTTGAAATAGATCTCATATTATGTGTGAGAGAGGGAGGATTTTATTTTTGAAAGGATTGCCACAAATATTCTGATTTAATAAATTCAGAGAATCCTAAGGATTGAGTTGACCTGCCAACTTTATGGGTGATTCATGAGGATTCACGAATCATCATCATCATCATCATCATCATCATCATATTATTATTATTTGGTTGACTCTTGTAGACTTGCTACTCTGCTTGCCAGGTTTTGATGTCCAGTTGGCAACGTTTCATCACATTATGTTCATATTTCATGTAATATCGGGAAAATTGTTTCTGAACTTTCCGAATATTTACACCATTTTGACTTTCTGCATACTAGACTTCACACTGTACATGCTTTGTGACTTTTATCAAATGCCATATCTCCATAATTGCCTCAGCATGTTAACATGAGGTCCACCTCCTTTGATACATCTGATTTTATGAAGTACTCTTATTTTTCTCTTTAGACAATGTTTATTAAAATTTAGAGAGAATCACATTGACAAAAAATAGGATTATATTTACCAATTTATATTATTAAAAAAAGAAATCTCATGGCGAAAAGGGAATTCGCAACATTTAGGCTATTAATAAACCATCCATCCATCACATGTTTCTTCCGTTAGAGCAAGTCATGCATCACATGTGCTGAGTAGTAGGTGCATTGGACAGAATCCCATACGTGTCAAATTTCCTTGAGTTAGTGCCTGCTTGAGGTATCTTCATAATTGCTATTCTTTGAAGGAAATGAATTTTGTACATTTGCCATGGTCTATGCTCCACATTCCGTTGGTGGCTTCGGTATGTTATGGATGGTTCCATCTAGAAAACTTTCTCACTACAATTGTTTTAAACCTTTCCTTCAGGTTATAATTCTAAGCTATTCCTCTAGATCTACTCTTTTGATTTATTACATTTATTATTATTATTATTATTATTATTATTTTATTATTTTTATTATTATTATTTTGTAACCCATTGCAGGCTGAGGATAGAGCTCATAGGAGAGGACAAATCAATGCAGTCAACATATACATCTTCTGTGCAAAGGTAGCTTACTCTTCAACAAGTTGATCCAAATGGTTGGATTTGATTTGTTGCATTATTAATGAAGGTACGACATGTAACAGGATACATCAGATGAATCACATTGGCTACACTTAAACAGGAGTCTTTTCCGTGTTTCATCCTTGATGAATGGAAAAAAGGACGCCATTAAAGAGATAGAGGTGATACATGATTTATTTCTTGCCACTGTTTGTTTGAAGTGGTAGTGAGTTATTTGACTTTTGACATCTTACAGAAAAAGCAGATTCCTTTTTAAAGCGTTGAGTTCATTCATGGGACTTTTATCATGTCTCCATTTTTTCTACCATATGCAATTTTTCCCCAATTTATGAAATTTCCAGGTTGACACAGTTTTCCATCTAGAATATGGTGGCAATGCATCTAATGTTGTGAGTCCAGAAAGCATCCCTACTGGTGACTTGAAAAACACAATTTCAGGTATAATCCGAGGAAAATTCTTCAATATGATTGATAAAACAAATTTACAAGGAAAATTACATTTTTCTTATTCATAAAAAAGCTGACAAGCTCTGAAACTTGTACAGTTGATCAGACCATGCCAGCCATCTGTACATACAACTGCAGATCCAAAGAATGTGATAATACCATGGAGCACATAACGGCTAAAAGAAGTCTTGTATTCAAACATTTCCTCTCCAATTTAAGGTTGAACTTTGTTTCTTTTCCTAGTTGCCTCTGATCAATAAAACTTCAACATTTTATCTTGATTATGTTACACAAAATTCTGATGATTCAAGTTTGTTTAATTACTCAATTTGATTTTGTTTTTAATCACTAAATTTGTGCTGATAGGCTGAAGACAGTCAAGATTCAGACATTGAGATGCACCCTGGAATATTTGAAAATTTAGAAGGCAATATCTTGGAAATTACACAAGGTGGACAGTGTGGCACTGTTAGTTGCAGAGTTGACCAAGGCAATCCAGAACTCAATTTGTTGCAGAATAGAACTGATAAGGTGTTTTTTTTTATTTTTTTAAAAAGTGCATTCCAAATGTTGTCAAATGCCATAATTCTTACTTGGTGGTGCACAATCACAAAATGCAATGCGTCTGCTGAGGCTGTGTTAATTTGAATAATGCAGGATGACAGTATCCATGCTGGAATACCAAATAATGTTGATGTTGACGCTCATGTATCTATGGAGGCTGATGCAAATAATCATATGCATACAGAGTCACTCCGCTTTGAGGTAAAACCTGTTAATGAACACGTGAGTACTTTTGAATTGCTAGCATTTTTTTTATAGATTTACTTTTTAATTTCCTGGTTTTTCCTCTAGGTGTTACCTTTCTACTACTTGTTAAAATGTCCTGGTTATTTTCAATCATGTAAATACCATTGATAAACTAAAGTCCCTGAATGATGGTCAACATTAGGTTCCATGAAAGCTTAATGCTGTTTGCATTGTCACATGACAGGAGCTTGGCATTCCATTCCATGTTTTTCACTTCGTCCTGTGTTGCAGTCGTTGGATCTTCTGTGAACGGGTGTTCTTTCATTGTTGGTAGAGAATTAAGTTATCCCAAGTTTTGGGCCTGTTAGGAGCTCATGGTAGAACGCATCACATCTCAAGCTTAAGATGACTGAAAGTTCGGTGGTAAATTACACTTTTTTTAGCTCTCTAAATCTTAGACATGATTGTTAAATTTGATGAAGAAATTTGCATCTTTTTGGGGTTTTACTTGTAGATCGGAGAGGCATTTGCTATCTGGTTTTGTTATAATAGATTTGAGATGTAATCTGCAATTGCAGGTGGGGAACCTGCAGAGAGCTTTAATAAGGAATGAAGAGAACATGGTAACCTAACTTAGTGAATCAGTAGACCACTTATGATGTGTAAAGATTTAGGAAGAAGACATGGCCCTTTTAGGCAAGCATTGTTGTGGGGCATTTCGAGGGAGAACTTAATATGTTTGAAAACAAATTATATCTTTTGGTCTTCTTTTCGAACATAATGTAGAGTACTTAATTTTGGTTCTTGCTTCTAAGAAGGCAAAAGTTCAGCACTTTCAATTGGACCGGAGGTTGGTGACAATTGTAATATGGATAATCTAACATCACAAACTCTTCTGTAGGAAAGTTTGACCTTCAACAACTTGAAATATAGCTTGGTGGTTTGGTTACAGAAGAGGTGAGCTTCGAGCTGGTCAGGCCTGTGTTGTTATACGAAAGTGGTATTCAAGCTTGGGTTATGTTCCAAGGATGTCAAGCCAGTTAGGCAATGCCTAGTCAATAGGAAGTTAGGAATCCCGACTGCCTGGGCGCCTAGGCAGATAACTTGTGACTTGGGTATATAAGGACTAATGGAATGCGACTTGTGAGGCCTTGGATGGAAGGCTGAATATCCTTCCTCCCAAGACAGCATATATGGGGTAGCCTTTGAACTAATATTTTCTGTCATGTTCAAGCATAGAGGATGTCGTCAAGTTGTTAGTACCCATTGACTTACCATATGTTACTCGATAAATCATTCATCGTTTATTGGATAATAACTATCTATTTAGATATCTCTTTGTATTTACTATCTATATTGAGTTCATGGTTCGTGCACTGCCTTGATCTCCAGGCACCTTCCAGGAGGCTGCATAGCACCTGGCACCTAGCACTCCTGGCCACTTGGCCACCCATGTGCCACGTACAATCTTTTATGACATTGCCTATCGGTACTTCTAAATTAGTTAATATGATGCCATTGGGTATAAATTGTAGATATTAGTGGTTTATTGTTACTCCACATATTGAATCAATAGTGCATTTGATGGTGAATCTCTTGTTGGCATAAGAAATAATTTTCTGAATTTTCTCCTTAGATACTGCCATCTTGGGTTTTAGTTTTTGATTATGGTTTTTGATTACCTTACTCGGATTTTTTAGCCTCTTGAGGCCAACATGGTAGTCCACACATTATTTATTGTTCTGGTAGCTATATATTTCATACCTATCATCTATGGTAACAAAAAATCTCAAATCATTACAGTTTGCATGCTTATTGGAGATCTGTATGTCAAGCATTTGATGTCCTGTTACGTCAGATTGCTGAATTTGTTGAAGCCCTTAAATTTACTTGTCTACTTGTCCATCTTTCCTCAATCACAGGTCAGTTGTTCTCTTACAGTAAGTACTACATCTTCTGATGCCATTTCCTTTTCTGGGGTCTCTTTTGTAGGTGAGCCAATACACACGGCGTGTTCACTTGTATATGTGCATTCAAGGGAAGGATTCCAGGCCTAGACCATTGTTTGAAAATTTCCGGCCAGAGGAACTTGAGTCAATGACATTTTCTACCTGTGATATAGATAAGGAAACAGCTCCACAATGGCTGAAGGAAAATCCTGCATGTTACAATGTCTTCAAGACATTCATTAGAGAGTGGAATGATTTGCGGCCTATCGAGCGGAAGAAGCTCCTTGGAAAACCTTTGCAACTCCCTCTGAGCCTTGAGCTTTGCTATTTAAAGGAGAGTATCAACCATGGATGCAGTGTATGTAACTTGTATTTCTGAGGCATGATGCTGTTCTCTTATGTTGATAAAGTTAGTTTATTAAAAATAAAAAACTGTTAACATCTGCATCTGATTAGTCATTATTTGTGAATACGTTGATACTTTGCACCAAACAAATAAAGCCACTACAATAGCCTCTAAGTTTGCAGCCTTTCTTTGAATGTAAAAAGAGAAAAGCTGCTGCTTCATGTTCACATATATCATGATTTAAGAACTTAAGGGAAGATATGTGGAAGATGCTCTGACTAAGAAAGGTACTGTAGAAATTAAATTATTTTCAGGGTTTGGTTCACCTTGAATGAAAAATGCAAGGTACACTCTATTCTTATCAACAATTTGGATAATTTCTTGAGTTTTACATTATTCAAAATTTATTTTCTCGAAGTTGCAGTCTTAGAGAGTACCTAATTTTATTCAATTGAGAATTCTGTTTTAGTGGAGGAGTTGGATGATGTATTCTTCATCATGATCTGATTTCTCTGTTTGCTTTTAAAAAATGGTGTAGCCTTAGCGTTTTTTGAGTTATGCATGTGGATATGACACAATTTCACATTGTATACTACATAATTCCTCATTGTATAGGTATGGCATGTGTAATGTTTAAGATTTACCCATCTGGATTTTCCCATCATGTGATATCATGGCTATCAATTTATTTGAGGACATGGCTGAGCTTAGTGGAATATTCTCTTTTAGGGATTGCTGAAAGGTGGGAGTAAGAGGCGTGTTACCCCTTTAAGTGATATTAGCCATCCTCTACCAGAAAATGCTGTTTGGAAGAAGGTTGCTCTACATGGTGGCACTGCAAAGGAGAAAGAGTATACTCAGGCCTTGATGAATGGAGACATACCTCTCTGTAAACTCTGCCAAGAACCTTGCAAGTTGGTTCAGATTCATTACGGGGTTTAATCGCAATTGTTGATTTGTCATTTTTGTTACTAATATGCTATTTGTATCCAGTGGAAAGCTTGCAAAGACACCTGAATATTTTGAGGATTTGTTCTGTAATTTGAGTTGCTTTCAAGAATACCGAATAAGAACCAGTCAAAGAGCCCTTCGCAAGGTGTGTACATATTCTGGTGAACAAAAAACTTCACTGTAAATCTAGCATTATTAAATTATGTTTTGCTTTTAGAACATTATCTATGCTGGCTTATGCCTGAGATTTTCTCAGAATTACATATGATGAACTTTTTCTGATATGGAGGTTTAATATCAGGCACTCTTCCAAATAGAACATGGTGTATGTGCTCAGTGCAAGCTTGACTGTCATAAACTTGTAGAATGTATAGGACATTTATCGATTGAAAATCGGCAAAAGTACATTGAGAAAGTTGCTCCAAACTTAGCCAACAATAAGAAGCTGTGAGTATCTTCCATGCTTGTATATTTGACTGATTGTTAATGCTGTCTGTGGAATATGTATTATTCATCTCATTAGTCTTTTAAGTTATGACTACATGTGTTTGGTAGTTATGATTTTTGCCTGTGAAAGACCAATCTTCTATAGTTGGCCAACTATGAAAGTAATGACAAATTAGGAATCATGAACTGTCATGACTTCGGGGTATTTTCTTCTTAGGTAATGCACAACTAGTTTATTGTCAACCATTGATTGGACTCACTGTTTATCATAGAATGGCTACTTGAAGTGACTAACTTTCCCAAAGTCCCAAAAATAGAATAAAATATAATCACAACTTGTTTTAGTCTTTCCTTTTAGATATGCTACACCTGCTGTCTGAACAATTTTTCTGCTTTTTTCATTCTCTGCTTGGAGACAAGTGCATAAAGCAGTTATTTCTGTTAAATTGAATTTCAAATATGCCAAATAAAAGGTTGCCTGATAAATGAATGCTAGGGCTTTTGCAACTTACGCACAACTTACCGTACTTGAAAAAGGGGAAAATAGTGGGGTTTTGTTTATAGGTTTAAATATATCTAGTTTTAAAGTTTCTGTTTTTTGTCATGTAACTTTAATGTATGTTTGAGCTATGAAATTAGAATGAATTATGGTAAAAATAAATCCACCATCATTGTGCGCTAGCTTTGCTGGATAACACTGGAGAACGCCAAAACTTTGTAAAATAATATAGGTATGTCAGCAGACCTATACAAAGGAGTTTATGAAACATGGGAGTGCTAGTTCTGTTAGAAATGCTATTATCTTTCAATTTTAATAACATTTTTCACTCTAAGAAACTTTTTCTTTTCAGTGGGCTTACTAACATAGGTGGATCAATTCAACAACAAGAAAAAAGCATGCATACACACCAGGAGAAACTCTTTCCGTGCTCTATAATGGGCTTACCCTGTGTTGATTTTCTATTTTCACTATCTTCAGCTATAAAAGGAGTGACACATATTAGTTGGTTAGTGTCTATGATATTTCCTCTGCAAAATGGGACCTTGATGGGCAGATTGACTGTGAAAAAAGCTTAAAAAATGAACAGAGTACCCCAAGCATATTGCATGAAGTTTCTTTTTAGTAAAATTTAAGAACTGCTCAAATTAAGCTCTTTAACTTAAAAGATAATGTTATTCCATGAAATATTGCAGCCTTGATAAACTTGTTCGTGAACCAGTTGAAGGAAATGCTTGGCATGCAGATCATGTAGTGCCTGTCTACAAAGGAGGAGGTATGATATTGCTTAAAGACAAGGTCCAGACTGTCTTATACATCTAATTGATATTGTAGTTTCAGAAATCCAATTTCAAGTCAAAACATTGGCAGGGGAGTGTACGCTGGAGAATATGAGGACCTTATGCGTGGCCTGTCATTCTGAGGTCACGAAGGCTCAACGGGCTGAACGATGCCTAATGAGGACGAGAGCAAAAAATCTTCTCAAGATTGCCATGAAGGAGCTTGAAAACGGGAGCATTATCAAACCTGCCAAGCCTATTGATGTTAGTATTGAATCTTGTGCATCAAGTTTGAGCATTAATAGGGTTATCAATTTTCTAATTGTTTTGTCACTATGTTAGCACCATATTATTTTTTCAAGGGGCTATAAGACACTGTCCTGCATTCTTGAAAATCTAAGCTAATTTACTTGCTGCTAGATTTTATTTTTCCAGTTTGATATTAATATATTTTGTTATGTTTGGTTGCCAACTAAACTTCTCTGCTTGATATGTTCTTGTGTTTTGAGTTTATTGTTACCCTAGGCTTGGAGTTGGTTTGGGTTGCTAGAGCACCTTTTCTTTTCAAAAAATTGAAGTGGTTGTAGTGGGTAGTCTGTTGGATTAGATTGTGGTTAATTGCTTGGCTAAACATTGGAAAACAAAAGTACTGTAAAATGTTGTCAAAAGGCACTTCACTTGGAAGCTAATCTTCAGACAGCTTTATAGAACACACCTTTTATTATACACTCTTATTATTTGATACCGACTCTGTCGGTCTGCTAGTTGCATTTTTGCTGGTGCAGCGTTTCATATGCATTAATTGCATCATGTAATACACAGTATATTACCAAGACTATTTGGCAACACATGGTAGAATATCTAGTACCGGTAGTATACATCAGCAATTCACTTTTGTTGTGAGGAGCCAGCCCCTTGATATACCTTAGACTGTGTAAACCGATGATCCCTGCTGTTGCTAATGCTAAGTTAAGAATATGAAACAGCTTTGCTAATGTGTATTTCTTTATCCTAGTCATATATGGTAATTTAATTCTCATCTGTCTTTGGATCATGTCCCTAGTTTGTTTAAATTCTTATTTGAATTTCATAGCAAACTTTAGCACTGTCAAGTTTGATATTTTTTTCATGTGTATAGCTACTGGAGTTTGATTAGGATTGTACTCCATTGACTTATTTTATGTAACTTTCTAGGTGAGCGGGCAAAAGAGGTTGCAGCGGAACCTGTTGAAGGATCACCTTTGTTTATTAAGGTCCCTGGCAGTGCATATTCTAGAAAAAAAACAATATTGCTGATAGCCAGGAACAGGAATGCTCTCCCAGCAGATAAAAAGAAAAAAAAGAAGCTTCACTAGTTGCCTTCTTGGCGTCTTCTACAGCTGGCATACATGGGTGCGATACGATGTTTATGCTCTCTTGTATCGTTGTGAGCTATAATCACATCATGTTCATTCTGAAAATGTTGTATTTACAACTATTATTTAGCATTTCAATTTTGGATTTTAAACATGTGGCACAGTTGTACAAACATACGATACGAATATTTTGCAAATGCCATGTGGCTTCAATTCGCATGCCTTTGGTCGCAGCTAATTTGTCTATCAAAATTATCGTTGTTTGATTGACCTTGCAGATTGCAGAACAGTGCCCTGCCTGTGTAGAAAAAGAACACAAATGACATTAATGTGCAGCTAATTGATGTAGAAAAATACGTTTTTGTTTCTATTTTAAAGCTGAGGACAGAAACACTCGTCTTACAAAAATACACTGCATTTTTCAGTACTGCCTTACACAACTGCGTCTACAATATTGTCTGAGGTTTAAGTAAAAAAAAAAAATTCCTGCTTTGTTGCAGATTTTACTTAATTTGCAATCAAACTCTACTCTGCCATATAGTTTTAATTGTTGAAAATTAAATACCTGCGCCAATAATCTCAAAGGGTAAAATCAACAGGACGGAGTTAGCCGTCCAGTTTTCCTCCTTGTTAGACTGATACAGTCCACTGGTGTTGCAATCATATTTGCTGCTTGGAAACAAAAGAAAGAGGAAGAAAAATAGAAGCATCTTGTTCTTAATAACCAAAAGCATCTTGTTGGAAAAGTATTATACATCACATTCACTACTAAGCAGTTAGCGATCGGGTGAGAACATGTGGTGTTCAGTTGATTTCCCTCTCTGAGCGAAATTAGGCGACCATCAGAACTCTATTTTTTTCATGGACTCTCCGCCTTTTCTCATATAGAGGCCTCTCAGCGAATAAACTATAACACACAGTATATCTTTCTTCCCAAACAATTCTTACACTGTTTAGGATGAGGGTTTTGAGAGAAAAAGAATGAAAAGTAAAGGAAAAGTAATGGGATAACTCTGTCTCAAAATTTTTAAAATAGTAGATAAGGAAAAGGTTCACTAAGATTTTTGTTTTTCTCTCAAACCCTTCAATAACAACAATTTTTAACCACCAAATCAAAAAATTAAAAAAAAATATAGAACCTCATTAATTTTTTTAATACTTATTATTTTATCCTCAAACATTATTAAAATTTAAGCTAAACTATAATTTTAATCCTTGAATTTAGGGGATATCTATTTAATACTTGAACTTCAAAAAGTTGTAAAAATAATCCTGAACTTTTCTTTTTATTTTTTTTTCATCTGTACCATTTAAACAAGAAGATGTCGTTTGCTTTCATCTATACTAATATTGGTAGTACCTTGAAAGTTAAGGTTGATATGCCCCAGATTGACATGGCTCCAGTGTTCAAGAGGTTGTATGTATGCTTGGATGCATGTAGACAAGGGTTGCATGCTGGTTGTTGGCCTCTTACCAGCTTAGATACATGTCACTTGAAAGGTCTATGTTAGGGTTAATTACTTGCAGCGATTTGTATTGATACAAATAATAGTATATTTTCTATTGCATATGCTGTGGTAAAAGCTGAGACAAAGGACTCGTGGGTTTGGTGTTACTAATTCGGGATAATGGGCTCATTAGAGATTATGGCTGGACGTTTATCAGTGACTAGCAGAAGGTACATGACAGAAGTTAATTATTTCTAATATCAACCCAATTTTTTAAGCTCCAATAAATGTGAATAAGTTCACACATGATGCAAGTATTGGTTCTAGCCATTAAGAGTGTGGGTGCCTAATGCTGAGCATTGATTTGGCTTTAGGCATTGTATGGAAACTTTAAGGCTCGATTTAAGGGACTTGTTCTTAAACAACTGGTCTGGATGCTGCACAAGCAGCCACCTCCCCGAGTTTGAGGTAAAAAATGAAGACCATTAGATCATTGGATGTGGAGGCTTATAATTGGTTGATGGAGATCACCCAAAATTTTGAAGTAGGCATAAGTTCAACATCCATTTAAAGTATGATTTGTTGCTAAATAATCTATGTGAGACTTTCAATGAAGAAATAGTAGGTGTTGGCCCAAATGACAACCCAAGAGGGGGGGGGGGGGGGTGAATTGGGTTCTTTAAAAATTAGCCTTTTAAATTATTTAGCTTGAGATGAATGAAGGCAAATGCAAAGTAAATATAAATTGCAGTGAATAAAACAGAGATAGAGAAAGAGACAATAGAACACGGCAAACACAAAAGATTTTATAGTGGTTCGGTGTATCCAACACCTACGTCCACTCCCAAGATTCACTTGGGTCCACACTATAATCACCCTAGATTACAGCAGAGTTGTTTTACAAGCTCACAACTCAAACTTGTTGTTTTCCGGGCGCACAACGAACCCAGCTGGTTTTCAAGGGCTCACCAGCACAAAAACCCTTAACCCAAGCTTAACCAAGCTTGAACTGAGGTAAGACTACCTCCTCTAGTTCAATCCCCCAGATTGAGCTAGACACAAAGAATAGAAATATTGTTTGTTTAGTTACAAGGCTCCTTAATGAGCAGATAAACAAATGTAAGAATAGAGTTTAGATAAGCCTGATTTGCAGTTGGTTGGCTTTGAGCTTTTCTTCTTTTCTTCAACTCCTTTGAAGTGTAGAACCAGGCCTCAGCTTGGATTCTTCACGGAATGTGTGTTGGAGTTGATTTGGGCTTTTCCTCTTTTCTTTGAGTGTTGAAATCTCTTGAGATGCTCTTGAATAGCACTTGGATTTTCTTCTGAAGCTTCCTTGGATTTGAGCTTGAACACAGAAGGAACTTCCTTTGATTTCACACTCTTTCTTTCACTCTATTTTGAATCACGGATTTTTTCAACTGAAGCTCTGTTTTTCGATTTTTCTCTTCTTTTTCTTTGAAATAAATATCTCTCTATTCGTCTCTCTTTGATTTGAAAACGGCTTCTCTATTTATAGATTCTGCAAGAATATAGCCGTTAGAGACAAAGAAAAATAGCCGTTAATCAAAAATCTTACCGTTGGAGCTGAGTTGGCATCCGTAAAAATCTCGCCCAGATTTGCTGGAGTCGACTCATGCTTTTCCCGAGTCGGCTCGAGCTCGTGATACTAAAAATAGAAATGTTTAGAAAGTCAAAGGGTCGACTCACCAAAAGTAAAGTGTCGACTCCTGAAAGTCGGGGGTCGACTCATGAAAAGTTGGGGTCGACTCGCGAAGTGCTCAGAAAAACACACCTCTGGTGTCTGAGCGGAGTCGACTCGCACAGTCATGGAGTCGGCTCGACAGAATCGGGGGTCGACTCGTGAAATTACGTGGGTCGACTCGAGACAGATAGACATTTCTGTTCTCTGAGGGGAGTCGACTCTGAAACTCAAGAGTCGGCTCCGGAACGTATCAAAAATCAGAAAGTTTTCTGATTGACTTTAAAATCGTTCCAGATTCATTTTAAATCATTGTTTTGACTTGAATTCAATAAAATTGACATTAAGAATTAATTCAAGAAGTATTCCAAAAACTCATTGATTAATCTATGAATTATAAAATTTCTTTTTGAAAGCTTAAACATTGAGCTTAAAGTTACTTTCAAAATGATTAATGTCAAACTTTAACATTCTCATTGATTGTTCAAAATAAATTCATTGCACATGTAAATAAACATATCACATCTTTTACAGTACTCATGGCTTTTGGTAATCATCAAAATCAAAAGGATTGGGGCATATAATTTTTCAATAATCTTCCAACAATCTCCCCCTTTTTGATGATGACAAAAACATTGAGTTTATGCATGATTGATTTGTGAATTTATTTTGTTTTCATAGATAGGCTTAGGCTCCCCCTGAATGAGGTAGCTCCCCCTATGAAACTTAATCATTCAATTAATTATCTCATTGATTAATTTGATTTTCTCATATGCATATTCAATCATAAAACTATAAAACTCTCCCCCTTTTTTGTTATCAACAAAAAGGTAGAGAAGCATAAACATTCATTCATTCGTTGATAGAAAGAATACATTGAGTAAACAAAATTGACATTTCATTTCATCAAAGAGTCTAATACATCAAAGTGTCTAATACATTGATACCAAAATGTAAAACATAACAATAACTTCAATACATAGCAAGGATTGAAAATCTAATACATTAGAAATGAGTTCTAACAATCCTAGTCAAATGATCAACTATTTCTTCATTCCATCTGATTGGATTTTTACATAGTCTTTTAGCCTCTCATCTACAAAGGTGCAAGCAGTCAAAATTTTATCTTGTAGCTCCGCATTGCACTTAGAGTAGGTTTCTCCATCTCCGCCATCTCCTGCATCTTTAGGAAATTGCTCACTCCACCATGTAACGTTTCAGCATTTTGCCCAAAAGAGGTATCTCCATGAGAGACAACTATGACAACTCCAAATGAAGGCTTTGCTTGGAGATGTTTGGGATCTTGTAGATACATTGAAGCAATGCTCATAAGGAGTTCTCTACACACTATACCAAAGTGTAGATGAAGGCACATTCGCTTGCAACATTACTTATTGCATAAGGCACATCAGAACTACAATCTTTGAGGTCTGAATTTGAATCTTTCAAAATGATAACTGGGGAGTCAATGATTGATGTCTATAGTCAATCAATTGACTAATGTTCGAATCATTAGATTTTGACTTCATTGTTGTAGCCATTGAAGAATCCTATAGAGCAACTCATGAGCACATGAGGCTGTCTAAAAGGATGTTGATGATCTTAAAGGTCAAACAAGTTTCCATGAGGCCGTGGAAGCATCAAGAGAAGTCAAGGAGACATAAGAGAGCCCGAAGCCTTATGGACTACAATGGCAGGGCACTATGCTAGATTGTTGGTACAAAGATAATGTGTCATTTTATGGCCTGGTGCTATCAAAAGAAGTACTTGGTATCTAGACACAGGTGCTAGCAATCCCTTCAAAGGCTCGCTCTTCTCTTCCTTATCAAGCTGGCACTCAAAATTTTATTTCAGATGTCTATTATGTTCCAGAGTTTGGGCCAATTGCTTGAAAAAGGCTATGACATTCACATCTTTCTATCAGAGACAGCACATGTTCCTATGTCACTAAGTTTGCATCTGTATGTTAACACAAAGTCTTGATGACTCTACTCTATGGCATCTCAGATGGATTAAGTCTAGCAAGAATATGGTGACTGCACTCATAGAAATTCATTTCCAATCATTCCCCAAGCTTTGATGATTATTCTTCCTTGTTTCAAATTAAAGCTTTGAGATCGGATCCTTTTCAGGGGTTACTATGGCACCGAACTCCCTAAAGAATTTCAGTTGCTCCAGGCTTCACAATATGACACCTGAGCAAGCATGGAGTTCATACAAGCCTAAGGTTGATCATCTTCGCACTTATGTCACCTGATGAGAAAAGGATCAAACTTGATTGTATTCTTTTAGGATATGCTGAAAATTCAAGTGGCCCTATTACCACAAATGTGGAGCTGGCAAGGCACACATCAAGAAGGTCCAAGGAAAGTTCCAGTGGCTCATCCTCAAATTCGGAGTGTGCCTTGACGTTCTTGATGCTAATGATTATACTAAGGTTATGATCCAATCACATGCACACACTAACTGGTCATCAAGCCATTGGAGTCAAATCAGCAAGTTTTGGTAGTAAAAGGCTTATGGCATTGACTATGATGAAGTTAATGGAAACGGTAAGCTGCCAGAATCTCAATTCAATGAGCTCTCAGGCTCCACGAGCCCCCACAGAAGTCTAATCCTAACATAATCTTGCCAAGACTTCAATGATCACAGATCTTAATGGGGCAATTCAGGCACAACAATTCAAGCAGAATACAGTAAAGATCTTGTCAGTCCTTACAAATACAAGATCTTATAGCGTTACATGGAGAAGCCAAGAATGGATCATCCCTTCGATAGACAAGATTCTAGTCAATCCCCCATTTACATGGTCTTCTTGGTGATAACATGCACTTTGGCTTCAAAGACTACTACAAGAAATGAACACATGATCTGCTAGTCCAGTCTTCCATGATCGAAGTCATATTGATACAAGATTGAGATTGTATCAAAAATCAAGAAGTACAACTTCTCCACATTTCAACAAAAGATCCTGATATCTTCTCCAAGAAGTCATGCTTGGAGTCATGAAGAATCAAGTTCTAAACTTGATCTGCACTTCTACCCCCCTCATCCATGGTGCCTATCTGAGAGGATGGGAAGTGCTGAGAGTAGACTCAATTTTAGTGATTCTTCATCCAATGAATATAGAGTCTCCTTTAGATTCATGAACTTATTTCAAACTCTGATTTAATTTTCTGACTGATCATCAAAAGTCCTTTGAGTTGCTTTAATTGTAGATCTGAGAAGCCAGCAGAAGAGGATGAAGCTTGATCAAATAACTGAGCGGGGGTAGGAGCAGGTGCAGAAGTAGGAGGGCTCGGAGGTGCAGGTGAATGTCTAACTGATGGACCTGGTGCCTCAACATCCGTAGCTCTCTCTTCTACTAATCCTTTCCTCTCCCATTTCCATTTTCTTAATAAAACCCATCCGATGAATGGTGGCCAAGCTATAAAAGTCTGTATGCCTCAGGTTCCTCATTGGCTCACTGTCAGAAATAACAATCCCTTGACTCTGAAAGATCTTGGTGAGATCATACCATAGGGCAAGCTAGATTTCCTTTTCCTCCACAGTCAGCAATGTACCAAAGAATCATACTGGGAAGGTTTATAGGTTTGCCCGTAACAATAGCATCCATCACAAAAATGTCCCTTTCAGATACATAATCAAATCTTCCTATTTTGGAAAAAGTATCCTACTGCAATGTTATGAAGCAATCTCAGTTCTAATGAAATTGGTTGGCAAAAACCTCTTCAAAACCGACAACATCCGGTTTAATAATCTAGCAGAGCAGGGCTTCGGTCTTCAGAAGAAAATGTGCAGTCCTGATAAGGGTAGATCCAATAGTCTTGACAGAAGCTCTACAGTCACTGAGATCCTTTCCTCTCACAGTGCTTATGAGACCATGATCTCCTCTAGACAAGTTCTTATAAAACTCCTTTACAAGAGCGGGATAAGTGGGCAATCCAGTGAACATATCTTCTCCCATCCCATCTCTATCAATTGTCTCCCAATAAAAATCCCTCTGCCTCAAAAAGTTCAAAATCCACTTTCTACCCGTGGTAATGATTCTATCTGCTAATCTATCTACCTGAGAAGGAGCAGTGGCTGGAGAAGCATTGGGGGTTGAAGATGATGAAGTGAATCCGTGCTTGGAGAAGGCTCACGCACCGGACGCCTCACCGTCTTCCTCACGGCTCTCTTCCTCTTCACACCGGCCGCAGCAAGATTGGAACCTCGAGTTTTGGGTGCCATTGGTCGATTGGAAGTATTAATCAGTGATTTTGGGAAT
>UESW01004652.1:54682-65562 GCA_900491605.1 Calamus simplicifolius
ATCTTACAAATATTATACAATACAGTTGGCATGGATTAATGGGCAATAACTCAATGATCTTTTATCACAACAAGAATCTCTGAATCTCCAGACATTCCCTTTCTCTGATTGAAGAAAATTTTCTTATGGAGCAATAAAAGTTTAAAGTTGTTGTCTTAGAAGTTTGTTTTGAGATTAATATATTCAACATGGATATGCTTCCACATATACGGAGAATGTGAATTTTAATTCGAAATGGATATTGTGAATATTTTCATATATGAAAAGGATATGGGTTTTAGTTTGTGTATGATACCATGTATTCCATTATTATATAGCACATATAGATTTCACTTAACTTAGAGCATTATTGAAAAATTTGAGAATTATCTTGAGTAAGGGTATTGAGTTTTGTACTTTTTGTTTTTGTTTTTTTTTTTTTTTGAAGAAACAATCATTATAATCGATTCATCAGACCGAATGAAGTAAATATCCGCCAAGCTTTGACATCACCTCTGTTTGATTGGAGCTGCCGGTTTGGGCAGCCTTAGACGCCAGGCCGGGTTGATATTTCGGAACCGGCTTGGTTCGGCATCGACAAACTTTACACCTTGTATATGAAATTATTTGTTCTTGTAGGCTGCGTTTGGATGTTAAAAGGTTTATTAAAGGAATAGGAATATGAATTCCGTAAGAATAGCTTATTCCTTTTGTTATTCCAGATTTTTGTTTGGATCAAAATATGGTATTCCATGTTATTCCAGTACAATTAATGCAGTATTATTCCAAATGATGTTTGGATGACATGGGAATAAACATGTATTCCAGTAGGAATAAATAAAGAATTTTTTCTGAAATTCAAAGATATCCCTTCCAATAAAAATGGTTTATCAATTTTTATTTTTAAAATGACTTGAATAAAATATTATTTATTAATAAATAAGGTAATAAATTAATTACTATTCATAAAATAATATAAGAACATACTTAATAAATTTTTTTATATTAATAAGAAAAAAATATACTTAATTTATTATTTTCAATTAATAAATTTATTTAATTTTAAATTATATTATATATAATTATTTAATTTATTTAAATGATAATAAATAAATTTATTTAATTTAATTCCATCGGTGCTTCTGGAATAGCTGCAGTGGGAATATGAGCTATTTCATGAGGTATCATGAAATAAGGAATAAAAATAAAGAGGATTAATTAGAATAGCCAATCTTATGGGGCCCACTCTCCTTTTTCAGGATGTTTAAAGGAATAAGCTGGAATAAGGCCTAGCCTTATTTCAGCATCCAAACGCTGCCGAAGTTTATTTATATATATCATTCGGCCGGGTTCATTGCCCTGTTTTTGTCGAGCAGGTCCAGGTTTGGACGGTCGATTCAGACCTGTTTGGGATATTGACGCCGGCCCTCCGCTAGATTTTATTTATAATTTATCTGCTTTCCTCTACGAGAAAGAAAGAGAGAGAGAGAGAGAGAGGATACTGGACTAGCATCCAGTATCGGGCCGCAATCGCGAATTTCTTCCAAGCGTGAGGGAAGAACGTAGTTTGGATTGGCTCCCTTAAGCGCTGTCGGAGGCCGTCTCTTTCGCAACATCGCGTCAGTTTGAGAGAAAATGATATCCAGGTCTCATCTAACCCTGCCATGTGTTTGATACTTCGTAGCTGTTCTTTTTGATCTAATATTCCTTGGGAAGGTAAAGAGATTTTATGTTCTTAATGTTAGAGTCCTTAAAGTTTCCAACTTGATGCGAATTTTTTCTGTATAATGAGAAAAAATTAGTTTTTCGGAGGGTAGAAGCTGATGTGGGTGTCGATCATGGCGACAAGATTACATCCTTCCCCATAATTCAAGCCCTGGAATGTTCATTTTGGCGATAGATATACCTTTTGCTTCGGTTTGGAGCATGTTGGTTTGTTCCTCACCTTTCTTTGAAGTCACAAAAGTCTGGTATAGGAAGCTCGAATCCATTCAAACTGGTATGCTTGTTATAATTGAGGATTGGAAGTGCTTCAGCTGCTGTTAGATTAGTTTGTAACAGTCTAGAGAGGTCTCTCTTTACTTTTATGAATTTTGGGAACTGAGATGCTGCAACATGTTTAGTCTCTTCCTAAGTGCCCTTTCATAATCTATCTTCACTTTGTAATCATGGTGATATTGTTGCATGGTTGTGCCGCAATCTCCATAACATCTCATGGTTCTCCTTTAGAAAGCAAATCATATAAAAGAAAAAAACCCCAGATACTATGTTACTACCATCAATTGAATTTTGTCTTGGGCAAAGAAAGATTCTGTCAAAATCTCTTTAAGGTGGATGATTCAGAGGCGCTGTCGATCAGGGCAGAAAGTGGTAGATTGAATGGATCCGAGCTGCTGGAGATGCCTGGAATTAGTCATCTCCACTTTTCTAAGAGATGTAATAATCTGGTGACTTTTTCCAGTTTTAAAGATGGAATTGTTTATGAAAAAGGAGCTCGGATGTCCACATGGAGTCCAGAAAACCAGTGCTTCACTGATAATCTTGAAGAAAAACAGCCGCCTTTTGTGACTCCAGTGATTCCAGAGGAGCATATCATTGAGCCAAGAAGTAGACCATCTTCCACTAACTCAGAGAGCAGGCACAATCTTTCTGAAATGAAATTGCACTATTTAGAGGAAAGGGATGAAGAGACATTGTCAAAAAGAATTTTGAGCCTTAGCAGATCTAATAAAGTCAGAAGTGCCTTGGAATTATATGCATCAATGGAAGTCTCCGGCCTTCAACCAAATGCACATGCTTGCAACTCTCTTCTTTCTTGCCTCCTAAGAAATGGATCACTTAATGATGCATTGAGAGTTTTTGAGATGCTAAGAAAGAAAGAAATTGCTACAAGCCATACCTATAGCTTGATACTGAAAGCTGTTGCCAGCATACAAGGTTGTGATTCTGCCTTGAAAATGTTTGATGCATTGGAAGAAGAAGGCATATCAAAGAACAAGTTTGATGCTATTGTCTATAATACAATGATATCGGTATGTGGAAAAGCAAAGAACTGGGTTGAAACAGAGAGAATGTGGAGAAAACTCAGGCAGAATGCTTTTAGAGGGACCGTACTTACTTATGACCTGCTCATCAGCACTTTTGTGCAGTGTGGTCAGACAGAACTAGCAGTTGATGCTTACCATGAAATGATTCAGAATGGACTGGAACCAGATGAGGATATTATGAAAGCAATAATTGCTTCTTGCACTAAGGAAGGGAACTGGGCATTGGCTGTCAACGTCCTTCGAAAAATGTTGAACAATGGAATCAAGCCAAATATCATTACCTTCAATTCAATGATAAACTGCCTTGCAAAGGCTGGGGAAGGGGACCTTGCATTTAGTATTTATGATATGATGAAGTCTTTGGGGCACTCACCTGATTCTTATACATGGAATGCATTACTCCATGCCTTATACAGGTCTGACAGATATGCTGATGCCCTACAGCTTTTTGAGGGGATTAAAACAGAACAATTTTCTGAGATAAATGCTCATATATATAACACTGCTTTAATGTCTTGTCAAAGACTTGGTTTATGGGAGCGTTCATTACAGATTTTATGGCAGATGGAGAGAAGCGGAATGCCAATGTCGACTGTGTCTTATAATCACGTGATTGGTGCTTGCGAGGTTGCAAGAGAGCCAAAAGTTGCCCTGGAAGTCTACCGGCATATGATTCACAAGAAGTGTGCCCCAGATACATTCACATACCTATCGTTAATAAGAGCTTGTGTTTGGGGGTCGCTCTGGATGGAAGTGGAGGAAATATTGGAGGTACTGTGCATTTTATTTTTATATCATCTCAATAATTTCATTCCCACCTTATTAAATTATGTCAGAAAACTTGCTGTGCTGTCTTTTTTTTTATTTTTTTGGATGGTTTTTAAGTTCAAAGATGCACCATGTCATGTCTTATGAACTTTGATATGCTTTATCTTGCAATTTCCCATTCATATTTGGCTTTTATGACTATCTTACACTTGAAATGGGCCAATTTACATGAATGAAAAGATTGTTTACTTTTTTATATAATTTCTTTCATCTTATTAAAGTGAATTGTATTGTTCGTTGCACATATGGAGTTCCAAGGAAGAATAATAATAAAATATGATAGAATGATGTAAATGAATGGAAAGATACAACAATGCATAGTTGGTATGTTACAAGTTAAAATAGGAAGTGATTGAAGATCCAGAGCTATAATTATTAGACTAGGATTAGTATAATTGATTTAACAATTGTGTTTCCAAATTGCATCATTTATTCATTCGATCATTTTGCTAAACCTTAGAAATCCTTTCCATATTTTGAGGGAGAAGATGAGGAAACCCATTAAATTCATTAAGGGAATGAATCAGAAGATACACCATATGCTGACCACCAAATAGGTCCAGCTAATTCATCACGGTAAAAGGAGAACAGAGGAGAATGAGACTGCAAAAATAAAGAAGTAAAAGACCCGCCAATAATCCTGTTAAGAAACTGGTTACCTTTATTCCCTTAGACAGAGTGTATTCTGATAACCAATAGGAAACCAGAGACCAGAGATTCCTCTTCATCTACTCTACAAGCTTCTTGAATTCCATTCGAACCAGGTGCTCCAAAACAGTCTACTGTATGTCCCAGATCCAAGGCTTGTCCCGTCTTATGTTATCCTCTCTCCATTTAGCCCATAAATTAAATTATTCCAAGTCTTTTTCTTGGTGTTCCAAATTCTGAAACAAGCCCTTCTACACCTGTCTAACAAAATGACATTTTAAGAGCAAATGTATTGCTATCTTATCTTGTGTCTCACATAAAACTCACAAGGGGATGACTTAGATATTGCTCTTAATGAGTTTGTCTGTACTAAGGAGCCGATTCTTAGAGAGTGACCAAATGAAGATCTTGATTTCTAATGGAATCTTCATCCTTCAGATCACATTGGCAGAGCTGCAAAAAATCTCATCATTACTGATGGTCTTATATGTTGAATTGATGGAGAAGGATCTGCTGCTGTCTGAATTCCAAACGATCTGCAACATTACTCTATAAGCTCTCTGAGGGGATTACATTAACAGCTGGCATCTTGATCTAACAATACAGTGGGTGATTGGTTAAAACTAAGCTTCTGGCTATCCCCATGCCAGTAGTCTGCAATTTGATTCTGCTAAGCAGTGATTAAACAATGAGGCTGGAAAGTCGTTCTAGTGTGCAATCAGCAGCCCTTCATCCAACAAAAATCAAATTCCCGGGTTCAATCAGCAACCCTTCATTTAACCAAAATATAATTCCAATCCCATTACCAGGGTTAACTGTACACATGCTGGACGCTTGGATTATTGCGACATTTGGGGCACTTCATGACACTACATGACAACGATACCATTTTTTCCTACCTTTGGCATTTATATATGAAAATTTTAATTTCTAGCATGCTTGTTAGCAGCCATTTAATCAAATTTTATGAGCACAGCATTAGCTTCTAATTCATTATATGCATATCATACATGATTATTGAGATATATATGCATTCTTGTGTCTGATTTTTGGAAGATTCCTGTCTCAGATTCTTTTGGATGCCTGGAGATTTCACACCTTTGTCACATGTGAAAGTAACTCTACCAATTACCCTGCTGAATATGTTGGCTTTCAACCAGAAATGCATCCCTCACCTTGATGACCCCCTCCAAAAGAAAGATCTCTGTTCTTCTGGCCTCTATATTAAAACTTGACAAAAAGACTAGTTTCCATGGCTTTGCATGTTAGCCTTTTGGGACATAATGTGCATTATCTGTTTGAGATGCTTTCATGAAAATAAGTGGTTTCTTATAATTAATGAAAAATGACCCAATAAATGTCTAATTATCAAACTTTGAAATGTCTGTAATGGATCCCTGAAGTTATGGTTTTCTGTAGATATCATGAATGTTTTTCATATCAAACTTTGAATGTCTGTAATGGATCCCTGAAGTTATGGTTTGCTGTAGATATCATGAAATGTTCTTCATGCTAGTTACTCCATTTTAGAATAAAGAGCATTTCATGATAGCTGAACTGCCTGTCCACATTCATCCTAGGCAGTTGAAAGATCTTTGATCTTCTCCATGATGAACTATGATAAGGGGTGTGACAATAGAAAATACAACAAGTAACCAAAGAACTTACTCTTGTTCCATTTTTTACTTCTATTGCCCCTTAAAAATTATGATTGACCTATTTAAGGCCGGGCATCCCACCTATAAATTGTCATTTTCTGCATAAGATTATTCATTAGGCCACGTTTCAGGTACTTAGAATACTGATAAATACCTTCACATCACCAACAGTTTTGACATGAATAGTAATAGCTGTTCTCCAATATTCAACATCTGACAATTAGTTGCATTCCAGATAAATCATGCCCCATTAGCAAGAACAATCTGCTGAAAAATTCTGACTACAGCCTTCTCATCATCTCTGCACCATTCCATCTTCCCTGGATAATTTTCCCAGCATTCCTACAAAAGGGTGGAGTACCCTTCTTGATTCACTGCAGTCACAGGACAGTTAATCCAGCTCCTCACTTCCTCGTATCTTTCTCTCACTTGGAGCTGCCACTGTTCAAGCTTCGAATACAATGTTCCTATCTCTTAGCACCACCTTAACTTCAGAAACTATGATCAGATACTGGAATTTTGTTTTTGAGCTGATCCAATGCAGCTAGCTTTCTAAGCATTCTTCACTGCATCTCTGCTGAAATGCAGCTGTTCCAAAATAAATTGGTTTACGAATTGGGCAGAGGAAGAGGAGTGCCAGTTAAAAATGAAAGGAGCTGCCTTTTAATTTTTAACCGAGCAACCACTGCCTGGCAGAAAAAACAACCCTAAGATGACTGCATTTAACATGTGGTTTCTATTTTCAATACCTTCTGTTCTAATTTTTTGAAGAAAGATTTTATAATGAAATATCGTCTCTGTTGAAGAGCAAATTTATCCAGTCATTATCAGTTAAGCAAATCATGATTTTTTGTCTATTTCATAGAAATGAGATATATTCTACTCATTTGTCATTCTTATATCTAGGATAAAATATTATTTTGGTTCTTAAACTTTCAGTTGGTGCAGTTTAGTCCCTCAGAATATTGCATTCAGCAAGTTTCCAATACTAGTACTGGATGTTGCACCAGTTTTTTTGCGGGAATAGTCTGATACTGAGTACCAACACATGGTACAGGAATGTATCCCATACCGACATACTGTGTACCTCTTCTGGAAACCTGTTATAACAGTACAGTACGAAAAGAATGGTATAGTACCAAGGAAAAGATTTGTCAGTAAAGTTTTGCATAAAATTTTATTCAATGATATATTGTTTCTCAATCCTTTCCTTCAAGCTTCTAATTCAGGTGCTTCCCTTGGAGGCTGTGGCTCTCTTTCCTAAAGCTAGATTGTTTGGCAATGTACAAATTTAATTTTTGGATTTTATATTTTTCTTTAATTTTTAGACTTACGGTTGCTTTTACTTTTCCCTTTCTAGTAGTTGGTCTCTAATTTCTGTTACTGTTCTTTCTGCTGTCTGCCAGGCATATCTAATCGTGAAACATGTGTTAATTCAATGTTTTAAAAGTTAGTTCCTAATAGTTGGGACTTGGTACCATGGTATCTACTGTCAGCCTTGCCACTGGCATGTATCACGCATGGCCAGTTCGACATCCATCGTTGGTTGGGAAGAGGCCCACTTAATATTTTTAATAAATTTTTATGAAAAATTAAAATCTCTTTTATGTTTTTTGTCACGGCAAGACATGTATCATTCCAGCAGACAACCAATTTGCCCTGCAGTGTTTCGTGCTGCTTCGCTATCTTTTTCTTACTTTATAATAGAAGAAACCATGTATAAATGCACTATATACACATTTATTTTGGCATCAGAAATTGTTGTTTGATATATTAACCTTTTTTTATTTTTTATTTTTTCATGTAACAGTCTGTTGAACCAAATTCTTCCCTCTACAATGCACTTATTCATGGATTTTGTTTACGAGGCAAGATCGCATTAGCAAAAAAAATGTATACAAAGATGCGCAGCATGGGGCTTAAACCAGATGGCAGAACAAGGGCATTGATGCTTCAGCACCTGCCAAATAATCGAGTCAGGTAGCATCTATAGGTAAATTTCAAAGTCAGCCTTGGGTTTAATTATCCGAGAACAGGATCTTGATTTAATTCAAACTATAATGAATAACTGCTATGCAATGCTAAATAACACAAGTTGACTTATGGGGAGGCAAATAGAACATTTACTTTGATAATGTCTTGATTTGCCTAGAACTAATAGTTCTGTCGGGTTTGAGGCTCTTTTCCTCAAAGGCCATTTTTTTCATTGTTTTTTCCATTTTGATTCCGTCAACTTGAATTATGTTCATGGAACTATCCTGCAAATAAATCCTCAATCATTTTCCTATAACTATTAGGCATAGAGGTCTTGGTAACCTTTTACAGCACTTGCTTCTGTTCTTTTCTTTTTCTTTTCCCTTTTTTTTTGGGCTCAGTTGTTGCCCAATTGCTTATTTCCCATGCTCAAATTGGTAATGCTATCTTTTTCTTACAGTTTTAATACTTTCTTTCTTATAAATCTAAGTCTTATAGGGTTCTTTTTCTAATTAAAAAAAGTATTTTAGTGTCATTTACTGAAGTCAAGAGATTGTAAAGAAAAAAGATCAAAATATTTTTAGACAAGCGATTAACTGAAAAGGATTAGTATGTCCTATGCTTAGAACCAGGATGAAGTTACAGACAGAGACTATATAATTAAATGTTTAAATGCTTTTGTATTATTTTTAAAACATTTAAACAATGTCTTTAATTCTGAAATTTGTATGGGCTTATTTATTTTTGTGATCTTCCATAAACATGAGGCATTCTATATTGTTGTAAAAGATATTGGAACACTTATTTTCACATTTATATTTTTCCTTTACAGTCTAGTTCAAAATATCCGAATAATGCAATCAGGAAAATACATACTAGTTTTTGTTAGTTTATCCCTCGCTGTTGTGCCTTAAGGCATGCCATAGAAATGCTTAAATCTCAGGCTTATTTGGAAGTGTATGACTGAAACTTCTGATAGTAAACCCTACATAAGTTGCATCACTTGACCTACATATAAACGTCCCCCAACCCATTTGCCTGATCAGAATTTATATAATGGTCGTTGCATGTGAATTCCTTATTAGATGCCATGATATCAGGAGGCAAAAGACTCACATCAATGGCTATTCTAAAATCAGTTTAGTATTTTAACTGTGCCCAGCTCAGATAATCCATTATGTCATGCAGGACAACATGAAACACCGGCAGTAGAGCGACTGTACTCCCTATAGGGTATCCTTGTCAGCAAAGTATGCATCTTCTACCAGGGCTTGATGGTACATACAATGGCTGGATGGCAGGAAGCAACTTTGACAGTTGACAAATGGCCACACTGTTTGATGGACAGAAGAACAAGGAATGCAGCTAGCTTTTTTCCATACATGGGATATAGGAGGAAAGAGGCCTTTGCTACCTAGAGTTAAACAGTTTGTTAACAAACTAAGCATTTTAATGGGGGAAAGAAGCCTACAATTGTTGGTTTCCATGGTTGACAAGAAGTTGTCAGACATCTAACAGGTCTTCATGGCACTTGGAAAGCAACCAGGTAATTAATTACTAGAAAGCACAGTATCAGAACCCAGGATTGTTGGGCTTCGGTCGTATCCATAAGCAGTGTATTACTGTTATGGAAAAAGGAACAGCATCAGATTTAAACTGCCAAGGAAATGATGAAGCTTACGAAGTTTATGATAAGAATGGATGCTTTCTAAGATGGAGCATTGCAAATAAGTAGCAAATACACTAGTACCAAGTTTCACAAAGTACAGCATAAAGTTGATTTTCTTAGCATGGCAGCTATTTTATAGCTTGTAACATCTTTTGTATATTAATTATGTTGGCTGTTAACTTTAAAAAAATACACTTTCGGACCTGTGCTGAGATGGAGCGCATGATTATGGCGCAGTTTATTGGCCTCCTCAACCCTTTGGCCTCCTCAACCCTTTGCAAGAATTATTGATAGATTTCCCCTCCTGCAAGGACGCCTAGATTGGATTAGAAAACATCGAGCCGAAGCATCCAGGCAGCTCAGCTAACTTCTATTCTCTTGTTTTGTAGCCTTTCCATCAGCAGAAGATTTAAATTTGCTCTGGTCGTTTCTAACAATTATCTGAGCCAGACAAACTCAATTAGGCATTGGACTTGCATGTACTGCAGAATCACATGAAATTTGCACTTGAATGTTTTTTGACAAAATAAATTATGATTCTACAACATTATGTGTCCATTTGCTACGAATGCCTGGAAGAACATCAGGAACATCATTGAACAAGAAAAGTTTTAGATTCAGGTAGAGAACCAGCCAATGATGTTAACCAAACTGGCTTATTCTCAACATGCTTCTCCAAGCAATAAAACTTCTACCTAGATGGATGCTTTTTCCAAGGCCATTGGCCATGTTCCAATAAAATTGGAAGAGAAAAATTAAGCAATATCAGCACCAAACAGTTTGAAGTGCAACAGTTGTCAACTATAAGAGTATGCGACCTTTACACAATTTTTCTGGGGGATAGGATCATACATGTAATGTTGACCAGAGATTCTACATATTTTTGTAACTAGGCCATACTTGCTAGAGCATTTGGTCATTCTTCAATAAACTTTTTAAGGTCTTCCCTTGCCTTCTTGACATTAGTAGACCTGCAGTTTTTTCCATGAAAATTCCAATAAGTTAGTCACACAGACTGCACCTCCCCAGTATAAATGCTGAAAAAATCATCTGGATCATCAGTACAGCATGCGTGCA
>UESW01004652.1:68269-95322 GCA_900491605.1 Calamus simplicifolius
TCCTTCCATTTTTGATACAAATCTCTTCTTGTGGAAGGGCCTCCTTCTTTGCATAAACTTCTTGAATTTCCTTGCAAGGAGGGCTGTCTCATCATCATCATCCTCTTCATCATCGCTGCTGCTTACTTCCTTTTCCGCAGCTTTGAGGGTGATGGTCTTCTTCTTTCTTGACTCATCCTCATTGACATGTTGTTTAACTTGAAGCTCATGAGTCATTAGCGAGCCAAGAAGCTCTTCCAATGGTAGGATGTTCAGATATTTGGCTTCTTGTATGGCTGTCACCTTGGCTTCCCAAGTCCTTGGAAGTGACCTAGAATTTTGCGAACAAGTTCAGAGTTAGTATAGGTTTTCCAAGACTTTTCAAACCATTCACAATATCGGTGAATCTAGTGAACATGCATGTGATGTTTCATTTTGTTCCATGCTAAATAATTCATATTTATGAACCAAAATATTTATTTTGATTCTTTTACTTGGTTTGTACCCTCATGGGTAACCTCTAATCTATCCCAAATCTCTTTTGCGGAATTACATGTAGAGATTCGATTAAATTCATTAGCATCTAATGAACAATATAAAACATTCATGGCTTAGCATTGAACTGTGCCATTTTCCTATCATTATCATTCCAATCCCTTTCGGGCTTCGGAACAATAGTGCCATCAACAATGTGTGTGGGTGTACTAGGTCCATTAATTATAACACCCCATAATTCATAATCAGAAGCTTGAATGAATATCCTCATTCTTGCTTTCCAATATGAATAGTTGGAACCATTAAATAAGGGAGGTCTATTCGTAGAATGACCTTCGGCAAATGATCCAACTGAGTTGCCATTTGGATCTTTAGCTCTTGATCGTGTGATCAAATTCTAATGAGCACTTGCTCTGATACCAATTGTTGGCCCAGATGGCAACCCAAGAGGGGGGGTGAATTGGGTTCTTAAAAATTTAAACCTTTTGAAAACTATTAGCTTTAAGTTAAATGAGATTAATTGCAATGCAAATATAAAGTACAAACAAGGAGATAGAGATAGAGATAATGAATGCACGACAAACACAAGGATTTTATAGTGGTTCGGTGTATCCAACACCTACGTCCACTCCCAAGATTCACTTGGGTCCACACTATAATCAACTAGATTACAGCCGAGTTGTTTTACAAGAGCACAACTCAAACTTATTGTTTTTCCTCCGGGATCACAACGAACCCAGCCGGTTTTCCGGGCTCACCAGCACAAAACCCTAACTCAAGCTAATCTAGCTTGACCCGAGGTTAACAACCTCCACTAGTTCAATCCCCTTGATTGAACTAGTACAAACAAATATAAGAATGTTTTACAATGATTCACAGCTCCTTAGTTGAGCAAATATTCAAATAAAGTAAACAAGTTTAGAAAAGCCTGCTTGGAGATGATTGAATTTGAGCTTTTCTTCTTTTCCTCTTCTTCCTTTGGAATGATGAATCAAGCCTCAGCTTTAATCCCTTACAGTCGTTGCAGTTGAGAAGATTGGAAATGAAAGAAACGGAGCTTTTTCTTCAATTTGGAAAATCCACCGATTTTTTGATTTGGGCGCCTTGGATTCCTCTTTGAGCTTTTGGAGTGGAAGGATTTGAGTTTGAATGCTTTTCTCTTGAGATTCAGGCTCAGGCTCTCTCGGATTTTTGATTTGAAATTTTTTTTCTATTTTCCATCATCTCTTTTCAAATAGGTGTTTTTTCCTTTTATAGATTTCTTTTAATCCATTTTGGGAAGAAACTAGCTATTGGAGTGTACCTGAAAACAAATATATCCATTAGAAATTAAGTAAAAAGGAAATATTACCGTTAGAGCTGATCTGGCAATTTAAATTTTTGTCCCAGTCAGGTTGGAGTCAGCTTCAACTTTTTAGGTATCGGCTCTAGGTTTTTCCAAAAATAGAAATTTCTGAGTTCGTTGAGGAGTCGGCTCCAAAAATGTAAGTGTCGGCTCACCATCGTCAGGTGTCAGCTCCCGAATACTGTGTGTGTCAGCTCCAGAATGCTCAAAAAATCAACATTCTGTCCCCGCATCGGAGTCGGCTCTAGACACTGTAAGTGTCGACTCTGAAACTCTGGGTGTCGGCTCCGGACCGTATCAAAAATTAAAATAAAATTTGAATGACCATGGGGTCGGCTCCAAGGATTCTAGGTGTCGACTCCAGGTTCTGAAACTTTGAAATTGAAGTTTTGCAATTGATTCAAAACACGTTTCTTAATTCATTCAAATTGATCAAATAATTTTAACTCCTGAAACACTTCTCAAATCCATTAGCAATCAAATAAATATACTTAATTCCTTTATTAATCATTAAAATCAATAATTGGGTCAACACACTCAAGACCGGCCCTGCGTCAGCAACTAAAGACCGGCTCCGCGTCGGCACACTCAAGACCGGCTCCGTGTCGGCAACCAAAGACCGGCCCCGCATCGGCAACCAAAGATCGGCCCTGCATTGGCAACTAAAGACTGGCTTCGCGTCGGCAACTAAGGACCGGCTCCATGTCGGCACTAAAGACCGACGCCCCGCATCGGCAATAAGACCGGCCCCGCGTCGGCACTAAAGACCGGTGCCCCGCGTCGGCACCAAAAACTGGCTCCCTGCGTTGGTATCCGGGACAATGTTTCGGCTCACAATCACATTTTGCGTAACCTATCTGACGAGGCACCATTGGTTGGTGATTCACGACAGCTTACACAATTAAAGCTGATTATAACCAAAGGCACGCAATGAGGGTTAAAACATTCATTGATGGCTAAAAGGTTACAAAATTGCCGACCTGAGTCGAGCTTAGAGCAATACAAAAAAAAAAAAAAAAAAAAACTACTAAGGGTTATTTGGGGCCGGGTCATCATCTTCAGGGACATCATCTGGCTTCAGCCTCTCAATGTCCTCCAGGTTGTAGAGTTCTTGGATTTTTTCCTTGCAGTCTTGGAAGCCAGCATTATAAGCAAACGCCGCCGACTCGGCTAGCTCCTTATCAAAGGCTTTAGACTTTCTGAAATCCTCTACGGCCTCTGTAGCCCTTTTCTCCGCCTCGAGGGCTCTCTGCTCAGACTCGACGGCCTCCCTCTTGGCCTCAGTCACCGCCGCCTCCAAGTCGACAATCTTGGCATCGAACTGGCGGCGGCCTCTTTAGCTGCGTCTATTTCAATGGAGGCGGAATTCAATCGAGTCTTCAAGATGCACATTTCTGATTCCACCACCTTCAGCCTCTCCTCGGCCATCTTTTGCTTTTCCTCGGCCGCCTGAGCGTTATCCGGCTCATTGGCTGCACGACGCTGGGCAACTTCCAGCGCATACTCGGCCTTCTCGGCTCTCAGCCGGATGGTTTCGACTTCGCCTTTGAGGGTGGCCCGGGTATCCTCCAAAGCCATTTCCGCCTTTTCTGTCATGGCTTGGAGTGATAACATCTCCTCCCGCACCTGGTCGATAGAAGTATCACTCAGGTCCAAAGTTCTCTCATGGCGATCAGAGCGTTCAGTGCCTAAAGGGAATGTTAATATTAAAAAGCAAAATAAAATAAACGAAACAAAGAGGAAAAACGATAATGGAGCGGAGGCTCACCCAGAGATGTACCATAGACGCCTCGCGGAAGAAGGTGGCTCTCCCTTGATGCCGGAGAAACTCTTGCACCTCCACCACAGATGCTTCATCTAAGGCCCGTTTGGCCCAGCGGCTGTGGTTCGCCAACAGTGATTGGAAGGAAGGGTCGACGCCCCTCCTTTCCCTTGGCACGGGGTCCGTGGAGGCAGATTCCGCCTCTGACTCTACTGCCTCTGGCTCCTTGACTGGTGGAGGCGCTTCGGTTGTTGCCCCTACGGGGGGCAGGATAGCTGCGGGAGTTGGCCCTAGTGCTGCAGGAACTTGCTCCGTCTCCACGGCTTCGGGCAGGGGTGACGGGGCTTTTGCGACATGCTCAGGAGAAGGATCGAGCAAGATGACAGGAGGAGCTGGAACTGAAGATCTCCCTTCTATTTGGCTCCGCCAGACTTCCTCGCCGGCCTCGGCCCTTACCGTATCTATCTTGGCGGGCTCGTCGGCTTGGGCTCTAGCCGCCTCGCACATGTGCGGGGATTCTACAGTTTTGGTCCTTTTAGCATCGGCCTCCCCAGCGTCGGCCCTTCTAGGGTCGCCCTTCTTCAAAATCTTAGCGCGCAGGGGCTTCACAACTCTAACCCCTCCAGCGTCGACCCCCCCGCGTCGGCCCTCCCCGCTTCGGCCCTCTTGGGATTTTGGCAACGGCCCTTCTCTCAGCAAGGGACTCATTCCCCGTAGCCTTCCTCTTCCTAGTGGCCGCCTGCCTGAGCTCGCGAAGCGATGGCGCCATCTCTATAAAGGTGGAAGATGAATTTAAAAAAAAAGAAAGAAGGAGGAAAAAGAAAAAGAAGGTGAGTAATCAAGTGCTCACCACTCGAAGGAATTAAGCCGGCGAGACGAAGGTTTTCCTCGACTAGAAGCTTATTGCACCGAGGGACATCGGCAGTCAGAAGCTGCCCGAATGCCATCCGATCTCTTGGAAGGATGGAGGAATCCCTATTGGCATCAATGTTGGGTGTCCCCCAGCTTCCGCGCACCCCATTGATATCAGCAAAAAAGAACTTGTCCTTCCACCCTTTGACGGAGATGGAAGGTACAACTTAAGGATCCTATTGGACCTAGGAGTGAAGGACCACCAACCTGATTGCTTGCTGAGGGTATAAAAGCTACGGAATAAGGAGATGCTGGCCTCTATGCCTTGCAGGTGACAGAGAACCAGAAAGCCAGCGATGGTTCGGATCAAGTTAGGAACTAGCTGGGAAGGCGTTAGAGAATATCGGTCCAGAAGATGAGAATGAAAGGGTGGATAGGTAGTCGAAGTCCGGCCTTAAAGAAGGCTCCGTACAAGGCAACTCTTCCGGAACGGAAGAGGTTACCCTGTCATTAGGAGCAGGGTAGAACAAACGAAGGTCTGACGGAAAGCTATACTTGGCTTTCAGATTTACTATGTCTTGAGCAGACATAATGGAAGCAGTCCCTTCGGGGGACTCCTTGACGACGCTAGAAGGACCAGCAGCCATCGGATGGCTCCTGGCGGAAATTCGCCCACCGGTCAGATGACTCCCGGCTATGGGGCGACTGACCGGCCACCGTTCTGGCAAGGAGTGATTAGAGGAGGGGGTAGACCACTGGCTTGGTAAGGAAGTGAAAGTTTGAGAAGGGGTGGGGGAACACTCCCAGGAATCGGAAATGGAGCAAGAAGGCGAGGAAGCCATGGAGACTAACCTGGAAACTTGAGCTAGGATTGAAGGAGCACGAGGAGAGAACGAACATGGGAGACGAACGGACGCTTGCGGACTCGAGAGGGAGCAGTAGCGTAAGAGAAGGGAGGATGGAAGGATAAGGACGATTTTTCCTCTTATAACCCTATTTCAAATCACCCCACGATCGTCCGTTCTGGCTACGTGTCCACCTTCAAATGGAAGGCGCTTCGGCGGCCTACCAGCGCGAAAAACATGAAAAGCTCCACCAATAAAGAGATGGCATTGGCCTTACCACAATGATGACGCTCGCCTTTTGTGACTCATTGCTCGAGGGAAATCCTCTCCAATCCCAATAGCCCGGATAGGCGAATGATGGTGCAAAAATCGATCGCCCAGAGGATATTAACACCCCTTTCGTGGGTGATTATACACTCACCCATCTCAGGGGCGGGGGGCATCTGATACGGCTGACCGTTTCCTCTGGGTGGTATTATTTTTGTATGATTTCCGAAAATAATGATGTGACAGCAAAACCCAGAAATAGAACTCCAATGCCAGCCTTTGGCTCCGGCCTCCAATGCTGGCCTTTGGCTTCGGCCTTCAGCAACGGCCTCCAGCGCTGGCCTTTGGCTCCGGCATCCGTCTCATGCAACAGATCCCGTGATTCGAGGTCTATTGTCGTGCACCTCGTTCAGCAGTTACCGCTATAAGTGGCCCTCATCCAGCAACGGCTTAACCACTTGCCGTTCGGAAGGAGAACCGAGCTCAATGCAAGGGGCTCTCTCTCTCAAGTTCTACTCATCTTCAAACCACTGACTTGAGCATCGGAGGGTCCCCATCGGAACCACCGGTTCGAAACTTTTGCAGGCTCTAAAAGAAAGATGGTGACCTCTCTGCATTCTCGAAGGCCTGTGGAGATCTCAGCTCATCCAGCGCTCATCGCAAGTGATTTGGCAGTAACAAAGAAAAAAAAAAAAAAATTATTTTTCTTTTTTTATTTAAAATTTGATGCTATATTACTGATAATTTATTTATTATACTAAATAAATAATTAATATTACTGTAGCTGTATATTAGATTATCATTTAAGATTATCAAACACAACCTAAAACTTTTCTCATTTCACCTTCTACTCTACCAACAGCGATAAACATCAAGGAGCACCATTATTACACCCTACGAAACTCTGAAGGGGAAGGACAACAAAAGAAACATCAGGGGAAAGACAACAAAGAAACATCAGACGCTAGGCAAGAGCGATCCCTGAGTCTTTGGAAGCAGGCCTGTCTGACGATTCTGCATTCAGTTTACGAAACACACGAAACACAAGCTTCTTCTGGGGAAGCTGGCTATTGTACTGTGTCTACTAAGATGATGTCCTCTTCCTTAAAGTCCCTCAATATACCCTCTGCCAGTTCATTCTCCACGTTCTGTTGAATCGCACGCTTCACTGGTCTAGCACCATAGTTGGGGTTGTAGGCCAAGGATTCCTAGGAACTTAACAGCGGCATCGGTCATCTGAACTTTGATCTTTCGGTCTGCAACCCGCTTCTGTACTCTCTCCAACTGTCCCTCCCTTATTCACTTGAATCATTCAAGCTAACCTCCAGATTAAAACAAATTTCTCCTCCACTACATCAACAATTTGTTGTGAAGCACCTAAAAGGATAAAACTTGACAACAGGAATTTATGAAGGTTGATAAGGCATTATTAATACAGGAGGCTTCTACACTGGCCTCTGATAAAATAATCTATGGGTAGGAAAGTTTCAAAAGTGGCCTTGATATGTGGGAGGCTGAGATGTTGGTGCTCGTTTGAATTCACAGATCCTATTGGTATCCAGAAACATTTGACAACTGATAAGGCTCATAAAAATAGAAAAAATGAGTAGAAATTAGAAATAAACAAGTAATCATTCATGGGAACACCGAGCAAAATATTCACTTTCAAACTTATTTTGAGATATTATGTTAGTGTAATATGAAATGCTAATATAATACAATAGCAATATTTTCCTTTGGTTAATGCAAACATTGTGCATAAATGACTGTGTGTGTGTGAGAGAGAGAGAGAGGAGGGGAATATGTCAATATCCAAACTGCTGAGATATCTCTTAGGAAAAAAACTAAATGAACATAGAGCAATTTGCAGGGCAGCTACTAAACATCGGAATTCAATAAGAACCCATGCCTGTAACATGACAATACTGTTTACTTGTTCACGGTCCAGAGGCCGAAAACTGATATATGATCAATACGTTTCATAAACCCAGGGCGGAATTTGGATCTTGCCTCTACCATCACCCTCTCTTTAATTGCCTCATAGGCAGCATCCTTAGACTCACTCTCATCATTCATATTCAATATATTCTCGGAACCCACATTCGATGTCATGATGATGAACGTATTGGTGAAGCTAAGTGCGACCTTGTCCGTCAGTCACCCTCCCATCATCCAGTATTTGAAGGAAAACATTGAACACATTAGAATGGGCCTTCTCCATTTTATCAAACAATATAACAGCATAAGGTCTCTGCGTACTGTCTTGGTCAGCTGGCCACCTTCCTCATATCCAACATAAAGCTGGCCACCATCCTCATATCCAACATAACCAGGTGGAGCTCCAATCAATCTTGAGACTGCATGCTCTTCCATGTACTTGCTCGTGTCTATTCTCACAAGAGCTTCCTCAGTGTTAAACATATAAGACGCAAGGGCTTTTGCCAGTTCTGTTTTGCCAATTCCTAGAGGGCCCATGAACATGAAGCCAGCAATCGGACGGCCTGGGTCCGACAAGCCAGCCCTTGAGCGCTGAATAGCTTTCGCCACTGCTCTCACTGCTGGGTCTTGACCCACAACACGCTCGTGCAATTCCTCTTCTAAATGCAGCAGTTTCTCTCTTTCAGGCTGTTGCAACTTGGAAACGGGAATTTTTGTCCATTTGCTAACAATCTCCGCAATGTCATTTTGAGTAACCTTTTCTCTGAGCATCAACTTCCCTGAATTTTTGTATTCATCCAGTTCCTTCTCTGCAATTCAAGTTGACTTTGCAAGTTATTAAGGCTCCCATACTTCAATTTAGCAGCTTGATTAGGATCATATTCACGTTCTGCCTGCTGGATCTCATGGTTCACCCTGTTAATCTGTGTCAAGGAACAATAGGGTCAGCAAGAAACACAAATCTAGCAGACCGAGTCACAGGCAGCAACACAAAAACATAGTACAAATACAAAAACAGTACATGATGAGTAATAAACTAAAACCCCATAAATCAAGGTTGAATTCCCATTTCTTAATTCATGAAAAAGTGAAACTTTGTTAAGATAAAAGCAACCGCACAGATCACTTGATGCCCTGACTTTAAGGCACCAGAATATAACCTTGATTTCGAACAAATATCAGAGCATGACACACGCAGCCAACCTGAATATAAAGAGGGTGTGGGGACTGACCTTCCTACTCATTGAGCTGTAGAGAGAAGGTCCAATCATTATACCTGCCCTTAATTGTTTGCATCCGTTTGCAGATTTTTACTGATTTGTCCAGGTTCCCGTGTTCAAGAACTATTCGCTTGAGACAGTGCACTCAGAAAGCCACCACCTATGCATTTCTTATATATTTGACTTCCTCATTCTATGTATGCACAACATTCTAAATGTTTGAACAATAGAACAAGAGTTGGAACAGTAAACATTTATTCTTCTTTCAACCAAATTTCTTATATTGTTAGTTGCAGATTAACTTACCAATCCTAATCACGCTATTCATCTCAACAGTAAATATGAAAAAAATTAGATGATATACATGATTAAGCTCAACAAAAACTGGCGATAATACAAGCTACTGTATATACATATCCTATTAGAAAATAAATTACACAATAATAGGAAACAACTCTCTGTACCTCCTCTTTCATGGACTGAATATGCAGTCTTTACTGACTTTACATGCTATACCACCGCTCAGTAAGTTGAGTTTGCTCCTTTTTCTGGAGTGCCAATTCAGCTTCAACGTCTATCAACCTATCTTTTGAAGCTTTGTATGTATCCTTAGCTAAAGAGAGATACGGATGCTCCATCTCTAGTTTCAGCACAGAGCGATTAATCAACCTCATCCAGCAGTTGGCTTCCACGTAACCTCCATTTTAAATTTAGCAGCAGCCTCGTCAACTAAATTAATAGCTGCAGCCCAGACAAATATCTAAGAATCCAGCATTTCATTAAACAATTAAATTTCTTCTTCAAAGTTTAGACTGATATTATGATTTTTGAGCATACAAAAAGGTACCCCTGTCTGTCTTATTTAAGGGGGGATAAAAGAGGATTTTTATCAGAAATTTACCTTTATCAAGCAAAAAGCACTCAGTGACATAACGATCTGAAAGAATTGCAGCCTCCACAAGTGCACTGTCAGATATACGGATCCCATGGTGCAGCTCACATTTTTCACACAATCTACACAGTATAGAGATTGTCTTCAACAGAAGGCTGGTCAACATAAACTTGCTGGAACCGATGTTCCAAAGCTGAATCTTTCTTAATGAATTTATAATATTCTTCAAAGGTTGTTGCACCAATACAGGGCAACTCTCCCCGACCAATCATTGGTTTCAGCAGGTTGCTCGCAGCCATTGCACCTTTTGTGGCACCTGAATTGAAATGCTGGGAACATTAGTAAGCATATAAAGTAATATTGAATGGAGAGGAAAATAAGCATTAGGATGCATGAGGATGCTGTTGGCAGCAAAAATGATACTTCGCATGTATGTGCGGGAAACAGTACAAGGTCTTAAATCGAATATCAAACTTGATGGTAAAAATCAATAGATTTTAGCTTTAATGTTGTCAAAAGATATATCATGTATGGCCACATAGTGTAAGTCTGTATGGAGGTGTAAGCTTATGTTAAAGAATTAAGAAGGAGAAAACAAAATAGCTCATTAATCAAAGAGATTAGATGTAAGTAATGTGAAGAGATTTGATGACACTCATTTCAACTATTTAATCATGATGAAAAACCAACCGTCATGTAGAACAATGTAAATGCGGTAAGGCCATGAAGGCTTAAAATTATTTTAATGAAAAATAATGAATGCATTATATATTATTTAAATTTAAAAACCATGTCAGTATATGCACTAATTTGTAAATTCCCAAGTGGCCATGCTTTCCTGCAAGTCTATATTTCAACTTTCTCTTCCAAAATGCATAATATAGTTGAAATATTAGCAACAATGGAGCACTAAAAACTAATAAACAACTATTTTGAACCGATTGATATAAAAAGATGTAAACAAACTTGTAACTCGACCTTTATGATGATTATCCAATAAAAAAAAAGATCTTGGAACTTGAACTTCACGATGATTATCTAGAAAAAAAAAAGATTGCCTTTTTCGAATGATGAATTTCCCTTGGGCTATCTTTCTATTGAACATTTTCTGGAGAGGCATGCATATACACAACAAAGATGCATCTATTTTATATAACGAAATCTTTAGATCCCAGATTAATAGGTATACAAACAATTATTGGTTATTAACTTATGAAGCTTAGAATAAACCATGTTATAACTAACTTAACTTTCTAATATCATAAACAAAATAGAATCAGAGGGCAAATTAAAAAAGAACAGCTATGAAAATATAAATTTTCTTAAGAAACCATGCATACTGTACACAAAGTATCAGTTACAAGGGGCATCAGTTACACCTGCTCCAACAACAGTGTGGATCTCATCAATGAATAGGATTATCTGACCGTCCGATTCAGTCACTTCTTTCATTACAGCTTTCAGTTTGTCTTCAAATGCTCCCTGAAGGTCTGTCCCGGCAATGAGCGCACTCATGTCAAGGGAAATTAGCTGTGCAAAAGTAAAAGTTGAAATTTGACACATAAGTTATAAAAAAAAATCAAACAGTTCAACTACTAATGAAATTTTGATTTTGCTTCTATTGTTGAACTATATCCATAAAATATTGGTTTTAAATGCAGATTCTACAATTTATGTGATAAGTAGGAAAAGAAATGCTAGTAGCAAGATTTGCATGCTGAAAGTTAATAGTCCATAATGTGTTGGAAAGTTTTATTCAAAACATAAACTATTCCAGAATTTAGACATTAAAGATATGATGCAGGGGATGCAGTATATGTAATCCAGTTTAGTAATGGCTTCATCAAAATATCATGATTATCAAGCCCATCATTACCAGAATCATGGTCACACAGAATAGGGCTAGTATAAAGTAAAATTGTCACAAAATTCAGTCTGTTTTGCATTTCAACGAGGAAGGATCCAGCCAACTACAATGTCTCAAGATGTCTCTTGAAGCAGCAATGCTTCAAACTTTCAAATTAACACCTAGAACATTGAACTCTCACAAACTTTTGGACAACTCATGTTAACCAAACTTTCAAAGAATATGTTAAGTGAATTGTAAAGAAAAACATCTAATCAAATAGCATTGCTTGCTATAACAAACTTTGGGCTCTGTGCAACTCGTGAAACATAATGCTGACACTAAAGCAGGTTATGCAGAGTTGCTAATACCAACCAACAATAGGCAGAGTAAAATTCTGCATGGCCCGGAAGGCTTGCCATCACACATTAGCAAAGTAATATGCTTAATTTAACAATAAGAGTAAAAAGGCAATGATTTAGCATCTAAAGCAAATATTTGAAGCAAAATAATTAATTGAGGACAGGCCTTAGCACACAACGGTAAGGTTGCCCCATTGTGATTCAGATGTCGTGGGTACAAAATACAGCAACAACCTCTCCACACATGAGAACAAGGTTGCATACATTTGACTCTTCTCACACGTTATAGTGGCAGGAGCATCATAAACTGAAACACCCTTTTTAAATAAATAATAATTCATCAATTTGGGTTTCTTGGACTGATAGTAATTCATCACACCTTAATTGAGGACAGGCCTTGGCACATTATGGTAAGGTTACCCCATTGTGATTCAAGTGTCATGGGTGGTAGAAAATACGGCAACAACCTCTCCACACATGAAAATAAGGTTGCATACATTTGACTCTTCTCACACCTTAGTGGCAGGAGCATCATAAACTGAAACACCCTTTTTCAATAAATAATAATTCATCAATTTGGGTTTCTTCAACTAATAAACACCTACCCATGTGTTCATCAGTGCTTGAGGAACGTCCCCATGCACAATTCTCTGGGCAAGCTTGCCGAAAAAGCAAACAACGCATCAAGACAATTTTATTGTAAGTAAACCAGAAGAAATACCACTCAGAAAATATAATTAATATTCCTTATCCACAAAATATGCGCTTACCCTTCTGATATGGCAGTTTTTCCAACACCAGGTTCACCAATTAATAAAGGATTGTTCTTTCTTTTCCTTAACAGAATTTGTATGAATCTATGGATTTCATCATCTCTCCCTTTAACTGGATCAAGCTTCCCTTCACGTGCCAAAGCAGTCAAATCCTTCCCATACTTCTCCACGGCTACATACTTGCCCACCGGACCTGTTTGCAACTTATCGGAGTGGTCTAGTAGATATAATCTAACATATCAAAGAAAAAATAACTAACAACAATAATCTCAATTTTTTTACAGACCCAACACTGGACCTGTCTGCTTCAACAAAGCCTTCGTCAAATGTTCTGTCTCCACAATCCGATGCTTGCTCTCTTTGCAACATGACCTGATGAAAAAATTCTTGGCCAAGCCATCTCTGTAAATTCTTGTTGAGTAATCTAAAAAGAAAATAAACATGTAAGTTCAGTCATTACACTCTCAGAAGGAAAATATGTGTAACATGTTATCTTTATGCATATGCATGTGCGCATGTGCATCAGTGTGCAGTGTCTATATACTAATCTATATGCATGTTTATGAGTTTATATTAATATTGAGAGAAAAGTTAATTTTATATATTATGCATAAACCATTGCGGTACAGATCCTCATGGTACAAAAAGTCTCAACATGTCATCATCAAATTCTTAGATCATTAACCAATGGCTAATAGGTTAGTGTGTTTGGATTTTTCTCAAATAACCTCATAATAATATTTAATTCGATCATGATCAAGAGAGCCATAGATTCCTTGAATTTTTTTAATTTTGAAATTTCACTGAGCACAGCCCCTCCTCAATCTTCGGCACCCAAAAAATTGGCATTCAAATTGATCTACGGATACTGCATATAATCATTCAAATTGGCATTCGACCCTTGTCAAAACAATTCCTTTCTAACAAACAAATCAATCAATAATATTTCACGCATCTAAACAAAGAAAGAAACAAGATGCACAAGAACAACCCACTTTGCCTGTGAAAAGATCTTCTCCAAGCCTTCCTTGTTCCGGAGATCAATCTGCAGCCAAAGAATAACATTGGAACCGTACCAAATTTCCAATAGCAGCTTCACCAGATGGAAATGGAGGTTCTGGGAGAGATCAGGGCCGGCCAGAGCCCTCAGACGGTCGACGGCCTCCTCGACGGAGTTGTCGAGGTTGTCGACGATGGAGACGCGGAAGCCCTCCTTAAGGAGCTGGGGCACGGTGTGGGTGCCGTGAAGCCGGCTCCTCCGGCACCAGAATGCTCTCGGCCTTCGAAAGAAACAGTGGATAGAGTGGATAGGTTTAAGCGAGCGTGCGTAACGAACGGGATTTATATAAAAATAGAGTGGATAGCTTCGGCGACGGCGTGCGTAACGAACGGGATGATTTTATTTTTACGGAAAGTAAATGTAATTTTAAACATAATTATCGGATAGATTTAATTTAATTTATCTATAAATTGAATAGATTAAACGATTCATATCTTTTTTTCTAACTAATTTTTAAAATTTAAAGATTTAAAAAAACTTGCGCATCTATAAGAAGTCTCAAGGATTTTTCGGTTTAACACCTTCTCTCTCGTCTTCTACCATCTGCCTTCCAAGCCAACTTTAGGTAGCCTCCATGCATAGAGCCATGGGTTTTGGATCCCTTCTCTCCTTTCTTCTCTCTTCTCTAGCTTCTCTTTGGGTCTAGGAAAGAATGTGACAGTGACAGTAAAGGCAGTGACCACCATTGCCAAAGCTGATGATAACTTCATCTGTGCAACCCTTGACTGGTGGCCCATGGATAAGTGTGACTATGGCATGTGCCCTTGGTACAATGCTTCCATCATTAACTTGGTATGTGGGTTCTCATCTGATATACCTTGTACTTGGATCTAATTTATTCTACTATTTCTTTATCTGTTCTTATAGATTTTGAGGGACTGATCTTCGCTTTCTATTTTTAATACTCACTTTGTGTTTTTTTTTTTTTTTTTTGAGTTGATTCTAATTGAAATCAAAATCTGGCATGTTATCCAAGTGACGAGATGATACCATGCAACTCGGTTACTTTTTTATGTTTGTTCATTTTTTTTTCTAATCATTTTATTATCAACATGAAACGCTATTTTTTTTTTACTTTCAATTATCTTTTATTAAATCGAGGAGGAGGACGAGGATATATAATAAATAATTTCATTCCAAACATTAATTTTTTTTTAATGCCGATCTTTAGATACCGAAGGGAGAGGGCAAGGTGGGACCACTCTTCATGATGGCTTTTCCTCCAAGCTGTCTTTATATGCCTTTTGCCTTAAAAAGGTTGGCATGAGGGACGATTAGATAGGTTGAGAGGTCAAAGTGCCGAGCTATCCCGATCCAATGACGCTAAGTCTCGGTGCCGTGACAAGTATGGCTCATGTGCAGTGTCAAGTATGATATGTGGGCTAGACATAACATAACTTGATGCAGCAAGCTGCAAACTTATGGGTTGTGCCAAGTTGATCTTTAGGCATGACTTGTAACAATAATCATGTTAGGTTGGCTTGGCATGGCTGCTCGCTAGCCGCATCCTTTCATGGGCCGTGGCGATGATGCATGAAGGTAAGATCCTTGTGAATGGAGCTGAGGAAAAGTCTTTCGGCATCGGGATCAGAAAGCGTATATCGCGCATGATCATTAATTATGCACGCATACTGGCCCAATGGACTGTGATACGGTGCACATTTTTTACATCGACTTTAATGCAGAAAGATTTTTTCATGTAGATTATGTAATGATGTTTTTGCAGACAGACTCTTGTGATTGCTCATTTCTTGTTCTTAAAAAAAATCCTAGAAATGTACTTTCAAGTTTTGCTGAATGGTTTTATTCCATCTGAGATTTTGCTGGAATGGACCTATCAAGATGTAATTGTTTTGAGAAGTTTAATAAATTTTTATTTTAAATAAAAAAAAGAATTATTTAGAACAACACTATACAACATCATCTCTTAAGCGATGGATTGGCTTGATTTTCACTTCCGATAAATAATTTAAAACGAGATACAAAGACACAAATAATTTTTTTTATTACGATTATGTTATATAAATAATATTTATGCATACGAAAATAGTATTCTTTGAGCAAATGATTAGAGTCTTCATCCTCTCGATTGAGATTTGTGAATCATATTGTCTATGTGTTGCATGATGATCATGATGTTGATTATGCAAAGCATTGATTTGTAAATTTGACTCTCAAGTTTGCTAGAAAAAATGTTAATTACCATGAATTGCTAGTATTAAAATTTGTGTTGGTGATGCGTGCAAATATATATTCATGTCATGTTAACAAACATAGTTGATCATCTATCTTTGCTTTAGATTCTCATGCATACATTTTTTTGTCGATGAATGCATCTATGGTTGTATTCATTTGGTGTGGCGGTTGCACGCATGAGATCATAACTATGAGTCTATGCTTGCAAATCATATACTGTTACACTGAGCTGGATTTTTCTCCATATCTTGTAGGATTTGAATAATACCATTCTAATCAATGCCGTCAAAGGTAAGTTCTTTTATTGGTAGCCCTTTCCAGGCAATTGTATAATTAAGCAATCTTTATATATATATATATATATATATATATATATATATATATGGTGAATTGATGGAAATTGTGGTGTGGAATTTCAGCTTTTGGATCTCTAAGGATTAGGCTTGGCGGGTCACTGCAAGATCAAGTGGTGTATAAAGTAGGAGAAGAACCTGCCTACTGTGGAGACTTCAAGCGTGATAAAAATGGTCTGTTTGGCTTCTCTCAAGGCTGCCTCAGTATGTGTAGATGGGATAAGCTCAATGAATTCTTCAATAAAACCGGGTATTAATCTTAAAGTACATCTAAAATTTTGTTTTGTATTAATGACAAATCTTTGAGCTTCAAAAAAATCTTCACAAGTACTTGTTGATCACTCAATGATTTCAGATCTATAATAACTTTTGGACTGAATGCACTAGCTGGGAGAAAAAAAGCTCCAGGGGGTAACCCCTACAGTGGCAACTGGAATGCTACTAATGCTCAACAGTTCATCCAGTACAGTGCCATGAAGAATTATAAGATTGATTCTTGGGAATTAGGTATTGAATTAGATGATGCAAGTTGTATGTTTCAGTCCTTTCCACAGTTTTCTAACATGCTAACTTTCTACTTCCATTTTTCATAGGAAATGAGCTCTCTGGTCAAGGAGTCTCCGCAAGTGTGGATCCTAAACAGTATGGCAGGATTTGATTGCCTTGAAAGAAATTATCAGGGATATATACAAGAATTCCAGTACTGAACCGAAGATATTGGCACCTGGTGGTTTTTTTGATGCACAATGGTTCACTGACATGCTTCAGACTACAGGATCTGATGTTGTTAACAGTGTCACTCATCATATCTACAACCTTGGTGCAGGTTGATCAACTTAAACGTCTTTCTTTAAACTTGTATTTCCATTAATAAAGGCATTCAAGTGCATTGCAATCACAACTAAATTTTTTAAGACAATTAGTTGTGGAGAACTGAACTTTTTTGAGATATTTTGTATTCAGGTGTCGATAAAAATCTTATCCATAGGGTTCAAGACCCTTATTTTTTGGATCAGATAGCTCAGACATATACTGAGGTTGAGACTGTCATCAAAGAATTTGGCCCATGGAGTTCTGCTTGGATTGGTGAATCAGGTGGTGCTTACAACAGTGGAGGCAAAGATGTGTCGAATACTTTTGCAGATGGTTTCTGGTGAGGCAATTCAACCTTTGCCTTCAGTTATCCGATACATTGCCCTACAATGAGCTCATTTCATTGTGTTCATTGGTTTAACCATTTTCACATGCATCATCTCTCTTATATAAGAAGGTGGTGTCTTTGTTCATTTTTCCACATAATTCCCATGCATACTTTGTCTAAATCAATTCATTTTTCTTGGGTATAGGTATATCCAAATCTAAATATACTATTTCATATTTTTATAGGTATATCCATGTCATAATTCAGTTCTTTGCCCTTTATTTTACTTTTACTGTAGATTTAAACGTGCACTTTGCCTTTTGTTAAATCTATCCAAAAAAACTTCAGAATGAAAAACTAACATTGAGTTTTTGACTGGATCAGGTACTTAGATCAGCTTGGTATGGCAACCACATTTAACCACAAGGTCTTCTGCCGGCAAGCCTTGATTGGAGGAAACTATGCTCTCCTTAACACCACAACATTCATCCCCAACCCAGACTACTATGGGTTAGATTCAATAAGTTGAAGCGTTAATATAAATTCTGATGAGTTTTATCTCCCTTCACCTCTGCTTATTTTCTTTGATCAGTGCTCTATTGTGGCATCGATTAATGGGACCTGAAGTTCTTCAGACCACTTATCATGTTTCGCCATACCTTCGTGCGTATGCTCATTGCTCGAAACAAACGGTAAGACTAACAACTCAACGCATTTCATCTGATTCTGTATTTTATGTCACTCTGTACTACTTACATGTCCTCAATTTTTTTTTTACAGCAGGGGGTGACTCTATTGCTGATTAACCTCTCAAACTCAACCTCGTTTCATGTCTCGGTTGCCAGTGATATGAACTTGTATCCATCTAATTTTGGTCGACGTTTACTGTCAGGACAAGAAAAGGGACAGAGGGAAGAGTACCATCTGACTCCTCAAGATGGCAATATCCAAAGTAGCGTAGTGCTTCTTAATGGGCAACCTTTGAATCTTACATCCAAAGGAGAGATTCCTGAAATGCACCCACGTATTGTTGATGCTGCTGCCCCTCTACGCATTGCTTCTCATTCTATTGTCTTTGTTAATTTGAAGGACTTCAAAGCTCCAGCTTGTGCCAAGAATTGATTAGCCTCCTATCAAATAGTTCAGAGATGAAAGTGCTGAAGATATTTGAGCTTAAAAGAACTCTTTGGTTTGTGCATATGATAACAGACATATGTTCAGCTGTCTTTAGTATTTACAGGTCGCACAACTTGTGCAATCTTGGATTAAATTAGAGGATTTCAGCAAGAGTACTTTGATTTTTTCAAACTCTCTCTCTCTCTCTCTCTCTCTCCACAGCACACAATAATATGATCAAGTGATTCTTATTTATTTATTTATTACATCTCTCAACCCTTAACCAATGTTAAACTGGAATTCTTTATCATTCATCTTTCTGACAAATAAAATGAGCCACAGATTGTGATTTTGTGATTTGTGAGCAAGCAGGACTCCTTTTCAAATAAAGTTTTTCTCATAGTTGAAGCTCATTAGAAATAATAAAAAAAAACACATGTATCTACTGAGAGAATTCAATTCACAAAAGCTATGTGGGATGTGGGGGAAAGAAAATCTTGATAATTGAACATAGATGATTTGATAATTGAACATATTGCTATTTTCACATCTCTAATTCTAGGACCACATTCATGACATGGTAAGTAGTTGTATTATATATGGCACAAACTCAGTTAACACACAAAACAAAGGATATTCATGCACAAGCTCAGGCCTCAAAGCTTGGGAAGACTATAAATGCAATGGACATGGGAGCCATGTTAACAGAAGCATATGTAGGATTCAGAGCCGGGATTCCTCCATCATCAGTAAGCTCCAACGGGCTCCCATTGAGCAGCATTGTTTGACTTTGATAATTTCCATCCTTCGCAGTTAGATGATACTCTTCTCTTTTTTGAGTCCCATCTGATGGTTTTCTTCCAAGCCATGAAACTGTTTTTTTAAGACCATGAACAAAATGGGAGGCACAGGGAGGGAGCGGGCGAGCGACGGAAATAAGGTCATTGTGTCATGCCTGCAGGCCTGCGGCCTTACACCTCAGGTTCAGGTTGGCCCCAACCCAGATCGGGTCAATTGCAAATTGGTCTGGGTTAAACCGAGTTCTTCGGGTTTGGGTTTGACAAACATGAGTTCAAGTACTGCTGCAAATCGAGTTCGACGAGCTGGGTTGGATTGAACTCGGCCCAAGTTACCCGAACCCGGCCCAAGTTGCACCCTAAGTATACCTTTAATTATAATATTATATATAAATTATATTTTATAATATAAATAATAATATAATATTAATTATTTATTAATGTAATATTATTAATATTATATTATCATTATAAATAATGATATAATTATTAACATAATATTGATAATATGTTAAATATTATTATAATTATTACTATATAATTGTAGTATATTAATATTCATTATTACCATTTTTAAAAAAAGTTGTCTTAGGTTCTTTAAAAAATTATTTTTAGGAATAAAAACTAAAAATAGGACAATCAAATATATTTTTAAATAAATTTTATATTTAAATTTTAAAATAAAAAAATAAAAATAATACAAGTTAGATCTTATATTTCATTTTTTATAAAAATAAAATAAAAAAATTAAGTATTTTGTAGTTTCTTCTTGATTGGCTGATAAAGTTCGAAATTACCTGACGACGAAAAGTGAAAAGGATGCTAACAGCTCCTAGGCGGCCCAGCTCCTAGGCGACCTTATCTTCAACTTGGCTCCAACTTCTAAGGTGGCCCAGTTCCTAAGCGGCCCTAGCTCCTAGGCCTCGTCTTCAGACTCGGCCTCAGCCTCCAAGTTGGCCCTAGTTCCTAGGCAGCACAAGCTCCTAGGCGGCCCCAACTCCTAGGCGGCCTCATCTTCAGACTCGGCCCCAGCCTCTAAGGTGGCCCCAGCTCCTAGGTGGCCTCGTCTTCAGACTCGACCTCAGCGTCCAAGGTAGCCCCAGCTCCTAGGCGGCTCCTCGTCGTCCTCAGACTTGGCCCTAGCCTCCAAGGCGGCCCCAGCTCTAAGGTGGCCTCGTCTCCAACTGGGCCCACCAATCGCCTGTGGCCCACATGCCTAACACAATTAGGCCCACCAATCGCCTAAGGCTTGCATGTCTGATGGGACAAACTTTACTAATTCTGACAAAGAGCCTAGAAAGTCATCATCCATTATGAAGCTCCAATTACCCAAATCAATTAGGCTCAGAAAGTCATCATCCATCATGAAGCTCCAATTATCCAAATCAATTAGGCTCAGAAAGTCATCATCCAGTACCAATCACTCAGATTAGATGGTACAGATTCCAAGCTTCCCATGCAAGCCTTACAGACTCCAAGCTTCTCGAGCAAGTGAACATATGCCAAGTATCAATAAAATAGGTAAGAGGGATCCTCGGCCAGTAAGACTACAAAAGTAAAAACTAAGCATAAAAAAGCATGGGAGATTTCTTTATCTCTCGAGCTTAAAACTTAAGCATAGCATGGAGATTTCTTTATCTCTCGAGCTTCTTCAAGTTCACGCCTGTGATTCTGATCACTAATTTGAGCGTCAGAGGGTTCCCATCGGAATATCTGGTTCTTGGGACATCTTGTAGGCCTCGACATTGACTGAAGCTCCATCAGCAAACTCATGATTCATACATTAAGGCTCAAGGACGTCAGCTCATGATGATCATGTATCAACAGATTGGTGCACCAGGAAGGGGTGGTCGCGCTGAAGGAAGGATAGCTTCGTAACACTAAGTTACAAGCTCACTCCCTCTCAAACAATAATGGTGGTGACGCATGCTCAGGAGGCTTCCAGTTATGCTGGGGGGTATCCATAGTGTGCTGAATAGCAGGAGGCCAACCTCCCTGCTTCTTCTCGCCACCAACTTTGATCATCCCACATGAACAACTTGCCACCCTCACCCAAACAAGTCCAAGCTCTTGTTGGGGTAGTTCACAGCTGCAAGAGCAGTGCTTGGTGGCAACTCAGCAGCAGCTCAGGCCTCTCATATGCATAGCAGCTGCACCAATTAGCCAATAGCCTACCTAGGATATCTCCTTTGGAAGAACCTCACCACCATTATGTCTCATCTAAACACCACCATCGTGAAGCCTCCAAGAGATTCCGGTCCCCCACCTGTCATTCGAGCAGTCCCTCTCTTCAGTGGCGACACGGAAAAGAGCCTGAACGGGAGCATTACCATAGACATTACTCCTCTCCTCACTCATCTTCTGAGTCATCGGAGGAGAATATCAACTAAAAAATGAATAGGCGTTTGGAGGAACAACATGGCAGTTGGAGGAGCTCAGCTAGAGACTCAACAACCAGCCGAAGGTGGACTACGATACTCGTCCACCCTTATTCGCCGCATTTTGGAGGAGTCTGTTCCTTCCAAATTCTTTTTCTCAACTAGATCCATATGATGGCACCATGGATCCGCTTGACATCTGAAAAGTTACAAGGCCTTCATGCAAGTCAAGGGGCAACTGATGCCCTTCTATATATTGCTTTCCCTGCCATCCTTCGAAAGGCTACACGTGCTTGGTATTCTCATCTATCTTCACGCAGTATCGATTCCTTCCGATAATTGGAGAGGACTTTCTTGGCGACTTCGATGCCTGTAGGAAGATCCTCCGGATGGCTGACAGTTTGTTCTCTATTCAACAGAAGAGGAAGAATCTCTGAAAGATTTTGTGCCCATTTTAAGACGGCGGCCTTCAAAGTTTATCACCTATGATGTATGGCCACTTTGGCCCTAAAGCGAGGACTTCGCCCATCCCGCTTCACCTATTAAAAACAAGAAACCTTCCAGCTTCTACGCTGAGCTCCTAAGTCGCACACAAAAATATATTCGCATCGACGAAGCTGACTCACATAAAGAAAAGCTAAGGAAGGTCTAATAAGAAGCCGATCTGTGTGAACCAAGTGGACCTCCCCCTAAGAAGCCTGATCCCCGCATTGGATGAATAATCAGTGCCGAAACTTTGCCCCAAGGGATGACAACATCACACCTCTCCTCGCTCCCAGACTCACATACTCATGGTGATCGAGATCGAACCTTACTTTTGGTGTCCTCCCCCACTGAAGAAGGATGCCACCCGCGACAGAAGCTATTACTGCCGTTTCCATCGAGATTATGGCCATGATACAGAAGATTGTCGCAACCTGAAGCGTGCCATTGAAGAGCTCATTCAAAGAGGCTACCTCGACAAGTTCATCCAAAAAGAAGGACCTTTGGCCTTTTCGTGCTAATGGGGCCTCTGCATGTCCAAGTCAACGTCGACAATACCCCGATGGAAAGGATAGTGGGCATGCTTTCCTGGAGGGCAGCTGCATTTTCTAAAAGACCGAGGGGGGAGAAGGGAATAGAGAATGTAATCCCCTTTTTTAAAGGAAAACTAGCGGGGAGAAATAATTTGAATGATGATAGTGTTGTTGTTTCCATGATAATTGCTAAGCATCCTATAAAAAGTTTGATAGTGGAGCTCCACAAACATCCTTACTTATGATGCTTTCGTTCGGATGAACTTATCTTCCAACTCTTCCAATCGGTGACGATACCTCTGGTAGGTTTCTATTCTCGTAAAATAATTTGCAAGTGCACAGAATCGTAACAAGTAATAAAGTATTTTTTAGAAAACAGATGTTGAACCCATATAGATTAATTATGTTATTGAATACCAAAATTTACTAAATTAATTACTATTTAAAAAATCAAATATAAAGGAACATTACTATCTAAATTAAATAAAATTATTTAATCTAAAAATTAGCAAAGCATAAAAATTTAAACGTGTAAAAATATGGTAAGACTGGATCTAGAGCAAATGATTTTACCTAAAAATCCCACATAATTTATTCTTCTTAATTATTAAATTTCAATAATCCCATGTTGATGATTAAAATTTTTTAATTATCCAATATCTTCTCTCAATGATATCAAAAATATTTTCAACTAACAACTCATATCTCTATGTAAATTTAATTAATTAGAAACTCATTACGCACTTTGAATTTTTAAAAATCACATTAATGATGATAAAGTATCTTTACTTTTTTTTTTCAACTAATGGTATTTAATTCTAGATCTAAAACAATAATTTACCTTTTGATCTTCTTATAGTTCAATTGATCAAACAATAAATTGTAATAATTAACCATAAGAAACAACAAATCACCTCTCGGTATCATTGTAGTTCAATTAATCAAATAATAAATTGTAAAAATTAATCATAAGAATTAAACACTCAATCATAGATGCAATGTGAAGCTTATTTGTTTCAAACTTTAGCTTATTTGTGCAATTTAAGCTTGTTTGTTTCAGATTGTCATTTTTTTTTTCATCAATCCAATTTTAACTCGAAACTTAACCCGAACCCGATTTTTAAAAATAGGGTTAGGGTTGAGATTTTACAAATAGGGTCAGATTAGGGTTGACATTTTACAAATAGGGTTAGGGTTGAGGGAAACTCGAGTTTCATGAGCCCGAGTTGCACCTCTACTGAGGAGGGGCTGTGTTCAGTGAAATTTTCAAAATTTTAGTTATAAAGCGTTTACGGTTGCCATATAATTCATCCCTTTGACTCCCAATGCTCAGGATGACTTAGGGTTTAATACCAATCCTTAATCAGCTCATCTATAAAGTGTCTCAACTTCACAAGTCCTGTGACTTTTACAAGGACTACCTTAGCCAAGGTTTTGCTAAATTGAAACACAGTGAGGCATTCACTCTAAACTATTTGGAGGGGTCAATCACATCTTGGTTCACTCACTACTCTACAAGTACTTAATTGCACCCAAAATCCTTTTGTCACTGGATTAAAAATCCAGGTAGTTCAGCACCAAAGTACAGTAAGTTGTTTGCAAGCTACCATGGTGATCTAGATCAAAGGGACACTTATACCCATATCCCTTCGTGAACATCTCTTGATAGAAGAGTATTCCGCAGATTGATCACGTTCAGTGATGTCATACCAATGTCACCATACTCCTTCATAAAGAGGTCAACAAACCCATATGACATACAATGACCTATACTTGATACATAGTTGTCCTATAACTACGTATCATTTGGTCGCAACCATTTTAAGAACCACTCAATAAACCATTTCTTTATTGAATCAATTATGGTTCTGAGAACTTCATCACAAAAGAATTCATTTTAGAAAGATGCAATGTGATGAACAACAAAAAATTATTTTATTGATTAATAACTCATACATTTACAACTTGCACAATCATCTACATGTTAGTTGGTTGGCTTTAGGACACAATTCCCAACATGCTCTATTCGGGTGGTTTGCTGGAGTTGCTCCTGGATGTACACGCGTAGCCTTCCTTCACGTGGCCGATGGAGCACTGCTTGGTGGTGCACGCCATGGGGAGTCCACGGAGTTGGCCGAGATTATTTGGGAGCTGGGTCGGTACGAGGCTGACGCTGGTGTCAGTGGAAGAGGGCCGACGCTGGGGTTGGATGCTAATATTGACGTTGGAGTCGATTGAAAGAGGGCCGATGCTGGGGTCAGTTGCTGATACCGATGCTGAAGTTGGTACTGGGGCCGACACTGGAGTCGGTGCCAAATAGAGGTCGAGGCCGAGTAGAGGCCAACATCGAGACCAAGGCCGAGTAAAGTCAAGGCCGAGTAGAAGAGGCTAACTCCGAAGGTCGAGGCCAAGTAGAGGCCGGATAGAGGTCGAGGCTGAGTAGAGGCCGACACCAAGGTCGAGGCCAAGTAGAGGCTGACACCAAAGCTGAGGCGAGTAGAGAAGGCTGACTTCAAAGGCCACTCCGAGGATCAAGACTAGGGGCCAAGTTCAGATAAAGTTATTATAGCCCATGGGATTCATTGGCCCATAAGTAATAATTAGAATAATTGTTTGGTTTGTCATAAGGTGTAGTGTTAAAGATTACCATCTAACCTAATAGCAGCCTTGAGGGCCTTGGAGCGCTTCTCGGAGTCCTCCATCGGGACATTGATCACTATTTTTACCTGAAACAGAGCAACATACGGCTCATTATATCATCTGTATTCACCTGCATTCATCTGTACTTCAAAGCACAAAATCAATCCGAGGAACTCACCTTCACCATCGTGGCAAGCCAATTGGTTGTTTTTAATTTTCCGAGAGGATCTGAAAACTGAAAGCTATAATGAGTAGTTTTTTAAACCGGTGTCAAAAGGCATCGGTTTTAAAATAACGGGGTGAAACGACATATTAGCGAAATGGTGTTAAAGTAAAAAAAGTTATTTGAAATGCGTTTTACATTTCATGTCATCATCCCCGTCAGCAACTGTTGACGGGACGAGTAGAAATCACCACTTTAAGTGGCGATTTAAGTCAGTTCAAGTGACAATTTCAGTTTAAGTGGCGATTTCTACATATTTTCTCAATTCTCGGATGATTCGAGCGCCATCCCTTCTTAAACGCTCGGAGCCTCCCAGCGATCCTAACCCTCTATTATCTATTATCTTGTTATATCTATTATCAAGATAATAGATATAACAAGATAATTCTGTTTGTTATATCTATTATGTTGTTATAGATAATAGATATAACAAGATAATATAGATATAACAAGATAATTCTAATTAACAAGATAATAAATATAACAAGATAATTTGATTAACAAGATAATAGGTATAAAAGATAATTCTGATTAATACTGAATCATTAACCACATCTAACTCTCTTTTGATTTGCTAAAAATTATGCGAAGGGAGGGATACGTAGCGTTTAAGTCCCCGGAGAAAATTAAGTCGGCCGAAAAGTCGCCACTTGGAGTGGCGATTTCGGGATTGAAATCACCACTCGAAGTGGTGATTTCAACTCAAATGAAATCATTACTCCAAATGATGATTCAATCCAAACCCCTTCACGTGACCGCATCAAAAAATTATGATGAAAGTATTTTAATATCATTTTGATAAAATCTTTCGTTATTATTCTTTGTTTTAAAATCGATGCTAAAAGATGACGTGGTGTGACGTAATGCATAGAGGATCCTTGAACGCATGGAGGGGTTGGAATGGGAGCCAAGGAGCTAACGACATCGTGAACCGGGAAAGCGAAGGATGACGTGGTGTGACGTAATGCATTTTAAAAATATTTTTTAAATAAAAAATTATATATATTTATATTTGATAAAAGGTTTTTTATTTATTTATAAAATTTATCAAACAATTAAATTGACAGAATTTGCTCCTCCTACATTGTAACAGAATTAGTTGGTATTATCTAGATGGCCATAACTGTATTGATAATATTTGTTTTGAGAAAATTTTTTTTTTATTATAATTATTGTGAAATTTTATAAATTGTTACAATCGATAAGGATTATGCATGCGGGTCTCATAAAAAATTTGATTTAAACGGTTAAACAAAGATTCTATTTGGATGATTGATTGAGAATCTTATTTGGATAATTGATTGAAGATTTTATTCGAAGATGATTAAAAGTTTTATTTAAATAATTATTTAAAAAATTTATCTGAATGAGATTGATTGAAAATTTTATCCGAATGACTGGCTGAAAGGTCGATTACTTGCCGAGCAACTTTTGTGAAATGCTGACGCCTTTGATCCTTATCCTCTTTTTTTTTTTTTTCTGTTTTTTTTTCCCATGGGAGAACGGGATATTAGGCTGCCGCTTAGTGATGCGAAGGGTAGACGTAGATGGCTGTTG
>UESW01004652.1:97002-214901 GCA_900491605.1 Calamus simplicifolius
CCTCCTCTTCTCAGTGAAAGCTCTGCTATTGATCCTCATATCCAGCTGGTCGAACCATCTCAGCGTACGGTAAGGTAAGTGGAGTCCATGCCCTTGACCCATCAGCATCCAAGGCATATCGTGCTTTGACCGAATTTCAAATATAGATATATATTATTATCGTTAAATTACGTTCCTCGACCGAATAAAAAAAAAAAAAAAAAAAAAAAAAAAAAAGGATACGAAGGGTCATAAGGATGGCTAAAAAAATCTTTCAACGCCTCTATCTCGATGAGATTCCTGCAAGAAAGTCCTTAGGGGATTGGATGCACTGGTGAAGACCCTCCAACACTCAAGTAAGCAACTTGGTAAACAGTAAAATAATGAAGAAAAAAGAGCTAAAAGAATTAGCTAGAGCAAACTTGGAGTTCAAGATCCCTTCTCTCGTTATGAGCAAAGGTTCTTATACCTATCTGAAGGTCCTATTATCCGCTTATGAAATGTTGTTGATTCCGAGACGTTATTGTCTGATAGTGGACAAGCGGCAAGGCTGACAAAGATAGGTTGCAACAACCACTGAGCATGTCAGAGGTGGCCCGCCCTGCCGCCTCCTGTCAGACGCAGCGCCACAGGTGGTAGATGGGCCTAGTCATGTTAGGCGTGCACCGTAACGGATAGTAACCACGCGTGGTTGCAGATGATTAGTGGACCACGTAGCGATTGCAGGTGATTAGTGAGCCACGTAACATTGCAGTCCAAGGGCGAGGAGCACTGAAGTTCGAGGCTGAGAGGACCCTGAAGCCCGAAGCTGAGGGAAACCTGGAGTCCAAGACCAAAGAAACCTTGGAGTCCGAGGCCATTAGCCCTAACGTAGCTTTATCAGTCATATCATATATATATATATATATATATATATATATATATATATATATATATATATATATATATATATATATATATATATAAAAGAAGCATTGCTTTACCCATTTGCCTTCACCGAACGCCAAGATGGTTCGGCCGACAAAAGTTTCAGCAAAGCCCAACATCAACTATTTCATTACATAGCTTTCCTACGCAAAAAGAGGGAAGAATCTCAACGAAAACAACATCGACTTATCATGCAGATGGATGATATGATCCTATGGTAACAATTTCTCACATACCCCATCTGTAACTTATCTCACTTCATTCTACGAAATGAGCATACCGGATCCTCTAGCTACAAGTTGTCACCGGAACAAAAATGTACACTGCTACTAATTCTTCAGTTTTTTTTTATTCTGTATAAGATGATTAATCCAAAAAATTTCATGCTTGAAAAAACATAAGGGGATGCTGTACAATTACAGCATAAAAAAGATCATTAATGATGACGCTCGATCACCTCTCCTGGACGTCGGGAACGGAGGCTCTCCTTCTTCACTAGGTTACCTGCAAGAAGTCCCAAGACCGAAGAGGGTTCTCCGATGGGACCCTCCGATGCCCTAATTAGTAACTGAGGTCACAGCAGAGAAGGAGCTCGAGAGAGCTCTTGAAAAGGAAGAGATCTCGGAAGAATTGGATTGTTCTTCTGAGAGTTAGGGCATCAAGTGTGTAAACTTGCGTTACCTGATTCTCGATGTGATTTACTCTTTTATAGGGGTTGATGCTGGCACGATCACGTGGGTTTTCGTGAAGTCAGAATGTCTGCTGAGCCGTTGCGTGAATCTGGACTGGTTGATGGGTTAAGTCCCGTCAGTTGTTGGGTAGGTAGGTTCTGTCCCATCAACGACGTTACCGGTAGGTTATTGGATCCCGCGTTGTCAGGCGGCCATGTCAGAGATGGCGCCCTGAACTGATAGGGCCATGCTGGGGCTAATATGGTGGGAACGGGAGACGCCGGGGCCGAGTCGGGCCGGCTGGGACGGCCTTGGCCGACTAGGCGAGACTGGAGACGTGGAGGAAGTATCGGGGGTGACCTGCTTGGAGACGCCGTGGCCGGCTAGGAATCGGGGCTGCCTAGCTTGGAGATGCCGTGACTGGCTAGAAACCGGGGCCGCCTAGGAAGGTGCCGGGGCCGGCTAGGAAGCACCGGGGCCGATTGGGAACCGGAGCCGCCTGGGAAGGTGCCGGGGCCGGCTAGGAAGCGCTGGGGCCGACTGGGAACCGGGGCCGCCGGGAGGTGCCGGGCCGCTTAGCTTGGACACGCCGTGGCCGGCTCGGAACCGGGGCCGCCTGGGAAGGTGCCGGGGCCGGCTAGGAAGCGCCGGGGCCGACTGGGAACCGGGGCCGCCTGGGAGGTGCCGGGCCGCTTAGCTTGGACACGCCGTGGCCGGCTGGGAACCGGGGCCACCTAGCTTGGAGACGCCGTGGCCGGCTAGGAACCGAGGCCGCCTAGCTTGGAGACACCGTGGCCGGCTAGGAACCAGGGCCGCCTGGGAGGGTGTTGGGGCCAGCTAGGAACCGGGGCCGCCTAGCTTGAAGGCGTCGTGGCCGGCTAGGAACCGGGGCCGCCTGGGAGGTGCCAGGCCGCTTAGCTTGAAGACGACGTGGCCGGCTAGGAACCGGGGCCGCCTGGGAAGGTGCCGGGGCCGGCTAGGAAGCGCCAGGGCCGACTGGGAACCGGGGCCGCCTGGGAAGGTGCCGGGGCCGGCTAGGAAGCGCCAGGGCCGACTGGGAACCAGGGCCGCCTGGGAAGGTGCTGGGGCCGGCTGGGAACCAGGGCCGCCAGGGAAGGTGCTGGGGCCGGCTAGGAAGCGCCGGGGCCGACTGGGAACCGGGGCCGCCTGGGAGGTGCCGGGCCGCTTAGCTTTGACACGCCATGGCCGGCTGGGAACCGAGGCCGCCTAGCTTGGAGATGCCGTGGCCGGCTAGGAACCGGGGCCGCCTAGCTTGGAGACGCCGTGGCCTTTGGGGCCGTCGGGTGCCGGGTGTCGGTCCTTGGGGGCCGCCTGTCTTGGAGCCGTCGACCTTTGGGGCCGTCGGGTGCCGGGCGTCGGCCTTTGGGGCCGCCTGTCTTGGAGCCGTCAGCCTTTGGGGCCATCGGGTGCCGGGCGTCAGCCTTTGGGGCCGTCGGGTGCCGGGCGTCGGCCTTTGGGGATGCCTATCTTGGAGCCATCGGCCTTTGGGGCTGTCGGGTGCCGGGCGTCGGCCTTTGGGGATGCCTGTCTTGGAGCCGTCGGCCTTTGGGGCCGTCGGGTGCCGGGCGTCGGCCTTTGGGGCCGCCTGTCTTGGAGCCATCGGCCTTTGGGGCCGTCGGGTGCCGGGCGTCGGCCTTTGGGGCCGCTTGTCTTGGAGCCGTCGGCCTTTGGGGCCGTCGGGTGTCAGGCGTCGGCCTTTGGGGCCGCCCAATAAAAAAAATTTATTCTCCATGGGGTCAACTGGCTCCATCAAATGCCCCCCACACTCCTTGAGCTTGCGTGCTCCGCATCAGCTAAGCGAAAGGAGTGTAGAACTTTTACCTTGGCATCTGCTCTTTCATGTCAGCGTTAACTATGATTCCTTTTGGGTGGGAAAACCTCTTTCCTCTTGCGCTGCCTTGGATGGACGTTTGCGTGCCTTCTTTGGCTAGCTGAGGGCAGCTAATAATCCTCTCCCAACGCGGAGTCTGAAAGTCTTTTGAACCCCGGAGGGTGACATGAGAGCTGGGAGTCGTCAGGTTCCTTTTGAACCGCCTCGGGGGTGTGGGAACCGCTGCAAGGGGTGACTCAGCCGGGTACGGAGCCTTTAGGGACTTAACCTACTCGGGGGCACCGCCGTGCCGGGGCCGAGTGGTGTCCCGTAGGCCGCGATGCCAGTGAGCTCCTTTTGAACCAACCTGGGGGTTTGTGTGCAGCCCTAGTGGTGACTCAGCCGGGTACGGAGCCTTTAGGGTCTTAACCGACTCGGTGGCACCGCCGTGCCGGGGCCGAGTGGTGTCCCATGGGCCGCAATGTCAGTGAGCTCCTTTTGAACCAACTTGGGGGTTTGTGTGCCGCCCAAGTGGCGACTCAGCTGGGTACGGAGCGTTTAGGGTCTTAACCGACTCGGGGGCTCTGCCGTGCCAGGGCTAAGCGGTGTCCCGTGGGCCGCGATGACAGTGAGCTCCTTTTGAACCAACCTGGGGGTTTGTGTGCCGCCCAAGTAGCGACTCAGCCGGGTATGGAGCCTTTAGGGTCTTAACCGACTCGGGGGCACCGCCGTGCTGGGCCGAGTGGTGTCTCGTGGGCCGCGATGCCAGTGAGCTCCTTTTGAACCAACCTGGGGGTTTGTGTGCCGCCCAAGTGGCGACTCAGCTGGGTACGGAGCCTTTAGGGTCTTAACCGACTCGGGGGCACCGCCGTGCTGGGGCCGAGCGGTGTCCCATGGGCCGCGATGCTAGTGAGCTCCTTTTGAACTAACCTGGGGGTTTGTGTGCCGCCCAAGTGGCAACTCAGCTGGGTACGGAGCCTTTAGGATCTAAAACTACTCGGGGGCACCGTCGTGCCGGGGCCGAGTGGTGTCCCGTGGGCCGCGATGCCAGTGAGCTTCTTTCGAGAGACTTGGCGCAAGGGAGGACAAGCTGTGTCGTCAGAAGGGGCCTTTTTTTATTACTTATGCTTCTGGGAGTACATCATTGGTAATATTGGCGGAGGTTGTCCGCATTCCAGGTACGTGGAATGGGCTTCCTGTCAAGCTCTTCTAGTTTGTATGCCCCCCGGTGGAATGCCTCGGCGACGCGGTAGGGACCTTCCCAGTTGGGGGATAGCTTGCCCCCCTCGGTAGGCTTGGATACCTCGGCCTTTCATAGCACCAAGTCTCCGCGGCGAAAAACCTTGGGACGAACCCGGGCGTTGTAGTACTTGGCCGCTCGCTGGCGAAAGGTCGCCATGCGCAGTCTCGCTCTGGCATGCGCCTCGTCAATGAAGTCTAGGTTGGCCCGAATCAGTGCGGAGTTGCCTTCCTCACTGAAGGACTTCACACGTGGACTGGGCAATCCGATCTCGACAGGGATGACGGCCTCGGATCCAAAGGAGAGGCTAAAAGGAGTCTCACCCGTCGGGGCTCTGGGAGTTGTGTGGTAAGCCCATATCACACTGGGGAGCTCTTCTACCCAGCGTCCCTTGGAACCGTCCAGGCGAGTCCTGAGCCATCTGAGGATGGTGCGGTTCATGACCTCAGCCTCCCCGTTGGTCTGGGGGTGGCCGACAAAGGTGAATCGGTGGTGAATGCCTAGCTCCTCGCAGAAGGCTTTGAATGCCTCGTTGTTGAATTGGCGGCCGTTGTCCGTGACGAGGGTGTGAGGCAAGCCAAAGCGGCATATGATCGACTTCCAGAAGAAAGCCTTAACTTTGCTCTCAGTGATTTTGGCCAACGCCTCGACCTCGACCCACTTGGTGAAATAGTCGATGGCGACCAACAAGAATCTCCGCTGCCCTGAAGCTGGGGGGAATGGTCCAAGGATGTCCATTCGTCACTGGGCAAAGGGCCACGGAGCCGAGAGCGGGCTCAATGGGGCAGGCGGCTGATGCTGGATGTGCACGTGGCGCTGGCAGCCGTCACACCTTTGAACTAACTTGGCCGCGTCCTCCTTCATAGTGAGCCAGAAGTACCCCTGACGGAGAGCCTTCTGGGCTAAGGATCTGCCCCCCAGATGGTTCCTACAAATGCCTTCGTGGATTTCTCTGAGGATGTAGTCGGCATCGGCGGGGCCTATGCACTTAAGCAACGGGTAGGAGAATGACCTTCTGTATAGGCGCCCGTCGAGAAGGATGAACTTGGAGGCCCTCCACTTGAGCAATCTGGCTTCGTTGCGGTCGTCAGGGAGGGTGCCGTCGGTGAGGTAGCAGACATAGGCATCCATCCACGTAGGTTTCGGGGTGAGCGGGAGGACTTCCTCCCCATCCTCTATACGGGGCCTTTCTAGAAATTCAATATAGGCGTCCCTTGTCAAGCCGTCGGCGGAGGTAGCTAGTTGAGAGAGGACGTCAGCCTTTGCGTTTTCACTTCGGGGGATGTAACTGATACTGAAGTAGGGCAGTGAGAAGGTCGAGAGTTGAACCTTTTTCAGATATTGCGTCATAACGGGGTCGCGCGCCTCATACTCTCCGTTGATTTGCCCGGAGATGAGTTGCGAGTCCGTGTAGGCTCTGAGGTGCTTTGCTCCAACCTCCTGGGCTAGCCTTAACCCGGCCAGTAGGGCTTCGTACTCCGCTTGGTTGTTGGTGGCTTCGAAAAGAAACCTCAGGGCGCACTCGGTTTTTTCTCCTTCCCGCCCGACAAGAATGAGGCCGGTGCCACTCTCTTGAGAATTCGATGCGCCGTCCACATGGAGGATCCAAGTCTCTTCATCACCTCTCGGCTCGGGCCTGGGCTGCTCCCCAGGAACCTCCTTGAGATCTTCTTCCGCCCAAGTGCACTCGACCAGGAAGTCGGCCAGGACTTGGGACTTCAAGGCCGGTCGTGCTTGGAAAGAGATGTCGAACTCTTCTAGCTTGATGGCCCATTTGGCGAGTCGACCCGAAGTATCCGGACAGGCCAGGATGGCTCAGAGAGGTTGGTCCGTGAGCACTACGATAGGATGGGCTTGGAAGTACGGGCGGAGATGCCGGGCAGAGACTATCAAGGCGAAAATGACTTTCTCTGTTTTGGAATACCTGACCTCGGCGTCGTGTAGGACCTTGCTCACGTAGTAGACAGGCCTTTAGGCTTCGTCAGCGTCAAGGCGCACCAGGACTAAGCTGACGGCTTCTGAGGAGGCGGCTAAGTAAAGGAAAAGACTCTTCTCGTTTCTCGGCTTGGAGAGGAGCGGTGGGGAGGACGGGAACGCCTTTAAGCCGTCGAAAGCTTCCTGGCAGTCGTCCGTCCATGCAAAACCATTCACCTTCCGCAGGGCCTTGAAGAAAGGCAAGCACCTCTCCGCCGATCTGGAGAGGAAACGACTCAGAGCCGCTATCCTTCCCGTTAGCCGTTGCACTTCCTTCTTATTGGACGGCGACCTCATGTCGAGTATTGCACTGATCTTCTCTGGGTTTGCCTCGATTCCGCGCTGGGTCACCATAAAGCCCAGAAATTTACCTGCCGTGACCCCAAAAGCACACTTCTTAGGGTTCAGCTTGACTTGGAAGCGACGGAGGTTGTTAAAAGTTTCTTCCAGGTCGGAGATGTGGTCGGTGGCACGGGTGCTCTTTGTCAGCATGGCGTCCACATAGACTTCCATGTTTCGACCGAGCTGGTCCTGGAACACCTTGTTCATCAGCCTTTGATATGTCGCTCCTGCATTCTTGAGGCCGAAAGGCATCATCTTGTAACAGTAAATGCCTTTCTCTGTCATGAAGGAGGTGTGCTCCTCGTCGCCAGGGTCCCTCCTTACCTGATTGTATCCGGAGAAGGCGTCCATGAAGCTGAGAAGCTCGTGACCACCATGAAGCCTCCAAGAGATTCTGGTCCCCCACCTGCCATTTGAGCAGTCCCTCTCTCCAACGGAGACACGGGAAAGAGCCTGAATGGGAGCATTACCATAGACATTATTCCTCTCTTCACTCATATTTTGAGTCATTGGAGGAGAATATTAACTACAAGATGGAGAGGTATTTGGAGGAACAATACTGGCAATTGAAGGAGCTCAGCTAGAAACTCAACAACCAGCCGAAGGTGGACTACGATACTTGTCCAGCCCTCACTCGCCGCATTATGGAGGAGTTTGTTCCTTCCAGATTTCATCTTCCTCAGCTAGATCCATATGATGGCACCATGGATTCACTTGTTCATCTCAAAAGTTACAAGGCCCTCGTGCAAGTCAAGGGGCAACTGATGCCTTTCTATGTATTGCTTTCCTGCCACCCTCCAGAAGGCTGTGCGTCCTTGGTATTCTCGTCTATCTCCATGCAGCATTGACTCCTTCCGACAATTGGAGAGGACTTTCTTGGTGTACTTCGATGCCTGTAGGAAGATCCTCCAGGTGGCAGACAGTTTGTTCTCCGTCCGACAAAAGGAGGGAGAATCTTTGAAAGATTTTGTGCTCATTTTAAGATGATGGCCCTTGAGATTTATTACCTCGATGATGCTACGGCCACTTTGGCCCTAAAGTGAGGATTTCGCCCATCCCGCTTCACCTACTCACTAGACAAGAAGTCTTCTAGCTCCTACGATGAGCTCCTAAGTCACGTGCAGAAATATATTGCGCTGATGAAGTTGACTTCACGCGAAGGGAAGCTGAAGGAAGGTCTAATAAGAAGTCGATCCGCGCGGAGCCAAGCGGACCCCCCCTAAGAAGCCTAATCCCCCGTGCCAGATGGACAATCGACGCCGAAACTTCGCCCCAAGGGATGACAACATCACACCTCTTCTTGCTCCCAGGTCTCACATACTCTTGGAGATCAAGAACCAGCCTTACTTTTGGAGCCCTCCTTCACTGAAGAAGGATGCCACCTGCGATAGGAGCTGTTACTGTCGTTTCCATCGAGATTATGGCCATGATATAGAAGATTGCTGCAACTTGAAGCGTGCCATCGAAGAGCTCATTCAAAGAGGCTACCTCGGCAAGTTCATTCAGAAAGGAGGACCTTCGGTCGTTCTAGTGCTAATGGGGCCTCTGCCTATCTGAGGGGGGAGGAGGGAATAGAGAATGTAATCCCCTTTTCTGAAGGGAAACTAGCGGAGAGAAATAATTTGAATGATGATAGTGTTGTTGTTTCCATGATAATTGCTAAACGTCCTATAAAAAGAATTTTGGTTGATAGTGAGAGCTCCGCAGACATCCTTACTTATGATGCTTTTGTTCAGATGAACTTATCTCCCAACTCTCTCCAACTGGTGACGATACCTCTGTTGGGTTTCATAGAAAATTCTGTGAGGGTAAAAGGTGAAATCACCCTATCGGTTATGGCAGGGACGCCGCTGTATCAAAGCATGGTTCTAATGAGATTCCTGGTGGCCTGAGTGCCATTGGCCTACAATGCCATACTCGGCCAGTATGGCCTAAACCTTCTGGATGCAATGATATCTACCAAACTCTTTCTCGTCAGATTCTCTACTAGCTAGTGAAGGAGTTGGTGAGATGCACAGGGAACGAAATCCAGTGCAACTCTGCTATCACATGGCTTCCAGCCCTCAGGAGGTAATGATTCCACTGGCTCCAGAGTTGCTCGACCCCAAAGAGTCAGAAAGAAGAGGAGAACCAGCCGAGCGCTTGCTAACTTTTCCGCTGGAGGATGATCCGGCAAGGACGATGCAAATCGGCGAGCTTCTTCCCATGGAGGTGAAGAACCAACTCCTTGCCTTCCTATGGTTGAATTCAAACATCTTCGTCAGCATCGGACATGGTGAAAAAGACAATTAAGTTTAAAGGAGGGTGTTGGAAATAGGTTCCATATGACTTTTGGTTTTTCCATATGACTCTTAGTTTTCAATATGACTCTTTGTTTTTTGCCACTATAATTAATCCTTCAGAATTTATTATGACCTTTCGGTTTCTTCACCACAATTAAGTTTACATATTTCCAATACCCTTCTTAGAACTTAATTGTCTTTTTCATCATATCTTCAATTACTGTTTGGACCGCAACCAAGAGAAAAATCTCTTATGGCAGATGCTCTTCTCATTGGTGGATGTCTTGTATCTGCTTCAATCATTCTTTCTTTATCTTCTATGAAAACTTTTCGATTCATTGTCAGCTTCAGTTCATTTAATTCTTTAATAACATCTTCATATTTGTTCTTCAGTTCTTCATAGGCTTCATGCAAATCTTGCATTGATATCTTGATATCTTTAATTTCCTGAAAATGAACATCTTTCACAGCATATTATAAATATTTTTTAAATAGATAATTGCTTGTAATGCTGTGGTATTTTTTGCTTCCTTCTTTGAAATATTAACATAACCATCGATCATAAAACTTTCACTTGTATTTTCAAAAATGACTGTTGCTATAAAATTTGGAGAATGATCTGGTCCAGACTTCTCACTTGTAAACCTTGCACAAGAAAAATTTGGTTTTTCAAGCATTTTTTGAGCATTATCTTGTATTGCGCAACCACAACTATTACCTTTTCATCCTCCATTTTGCATAATTGGTGTTGTTCCCGAGGTCTCTTATCTTTTAATCTCTGAAGATTGCTCTTGTCTTCTTTTCTTTTTGCAAAGTCTCTTTATCTTAGACTTGCACACTTCTCAACGGATTCCTTTTGATCTGAAGACTTAACACTTTGATTGTGGTGAAGACTTAACATCAAGAAAAATAAGTTTACGGAAGGAAATGTTGGAATATTAAACTGGTTTTAATGCACTCTTGAAAAAACCAAAGACTTCATAGGAGAAAGGAAGAGTCACTCTTGAAAAGACCAAAGGCTTCATGGGAGAAAGGAAGAGTCATTTTGAAAAGATAAGATGGTTCAAAATTTTAAAATTGACTTTTAGTATTTTGTAATTGACTCTTAATTTTCTGCAAATGTCTTTTAGTTTTCTATGCATGTATTAAATAGTGGTATATGAAAGGATATTTAGACTCTTATAAATATGGGAGGTGTTTGCCCATGAAATGTAGAAGAAGAAAAATAGAGAGACACAAAGATGTATTCCCTCTAATATCACCATAATAAGATAGTATTATTTTTCTTATTGAAAGTATCCTTCGCTTCCATCAATATATATATATATCCCCATCAACCCGAATTCTAACCCGAAACTCAATCCGAACCCGATTTTTAAAAATGGGATTAGGGTTGAGGTTTTACAAATAGGGTTAGGGTTAAGGTTAGGGTTGAGAGAAACTCAAGTTTTATGGGTACACTTGGCTATATTTGAATATAGTCAAGTATTCCATTCTTAAATTCATATAATTCATGAATCCCATAAATAAAAAAAGTGAAAAGGTGGAATGATTCGAAATCTACATGGATCCAAAGGTGAAAAAAATGATCAAATCATCCACTTAATTATATTCAAATATAACCAAATCTACCAATTATAATATATATTATATATATATTATATATCATAATATTATAATAATATATATATATTTAAATTAATAATATTAATTATGTATTATATATTATATTTCTTATATTATATTTATGATCATATTATTATTTATTATAATAATATAATATTAGCATTTTATATATTACAATATTATTTTATTATTTTTATGTATTACAAATAACAAATATGTAATTTACATATAAAAATCATAATATATATACATAATATATATATATAATAATACTATATTATAATATTATAGTATATAATAATATAATATTAACATGTTATATATTATATATTATTAATAATAAAATTAATTATATTACTATAATATAATTAATATTATATTATAATTTCTAGTTATATATGTAATAAATATGTAATATTATACATTATATTCTATATTTTTATAATATTACAGTATATATTTTTTATATTATAATGTTATAATATAATTTTTTTAAAAAATAGTTATTTTTTTGAAAGATATTATTTACAATGAAAATAAGACATAAAAATAATTTTTGCTTTTATTTACCAAACACATTTATTAAATATCAGAAAATAGAAAGTAAATATTATTTTCAAAAAATGAAAAATAAAAAATAAAAATGTTCTAAAAAATATAGCTAAGCTTCTACGTCCGATAGACATTGGTTTGTTTCTTATAATTTCTGACCATGATCACATGCTAGTGATTCTTTTTTTTTTTTGTACAAACGGGCGATCTCACCATTCAAGGGTGAGTTAAGCTCGATATATCAGAATTCAAAAGTTGAGTGAGAACCAGAGGGCATAGGTCACCTTGCATCCAACACCATGGTTCTGAGTGATGGGCTACCCGGGTAGCTATCCAATCAGCCACTGAGTTAGCTTTCCGATATATGTACTGGATTCGGACACTATCAGCTTGATGAAGCATAGTCCGAATGTTGCGGATCAAGGGGATGATAGATAAATGGTCGCCAAAGTCCTGTCGGAGCCAGCGAATAACAGTAATGGAGTCTCCCTTAATAATGAGCCTTCGGATATCCAGGCTGTGGATGGCATAAGATATACCAGCCCACGCCACATACAACTCAACTAATGGCACCGAGAGGTCAAGAAGGCCAAATCCACCAGCTACTATCATCGATCCATCCGATCCATGGATCACAAAACCCGAACCAGCAACTCTGCCATGGACATTCCTATCAAAGTTGATTTTGACAAACCCTAGGAGTGAGGGCTTCCAAGAGATAAAGATCGTCTACCGGTGCACTTCCAAGGCAGCAGGGAGCCCCAGATGCCAAGGTTATCAGAATCAATAGCTGCATGATGGAGGGTGTAATCCGCAGAAAGGGACAAAGCTGTCCGGACAATCTTGTGAGGGGGAGCAGTTCCATCAGTGAAAATAAGCCGATTCCGAGATAACCAAACATGGTAAGCAATGTAAGCAATCGTGGTACCCAATTGCCGGATACCCCTTCGTATGTTCCACCTAATCAAACTCAAAAAGGAATTAAGGCTAGGGTCCCTACTATCACCCCAAAAGTAGTAACCCAAGATCTTCCAAATCTGTCTTGCTCTACCGCACAAGAAAATAGCATGATCAATAGTCTCCTCCTCTAACCCGCATAATGGGCACGTAGGCTGGATCGACATACCCCTCCCAGAGAGCAGGAAATAAGTAGGGAGGCAGTCCAAGCCAGTTTTCAGATGAAGAGGCAAACTCTAGGGTGAATGGGAAGCTTCCAGATCCAAGACACATCCAGTGTAAGCCTGGGCTATGGTCTGTAAACCTTCACAAGATTCTTGATAGGAGCACAAGACGTACAAGATCTCCTCCATAATGTGATATCAGAGATGTATCACAGAGATGTGATCCAAAAGAAGAGGAATAGAGAGAATACGCCGACGGAGCTCCTCACCGAACAGAGTGGACACCAAGGAGATTTGCCAGGCATGGTGATCCTGAGCAATTAAATCAGTAACTCTCATTCCACTAGGAATATCAAAGCTCACATAAGTAGGCCATTGGGTAAGGGGAAGGTCTGCAATCCATGTATCCCGAACAACATCGACAAAGGCACCATCACCTATCATCCACGAGATGTTAGTCAGCATAGCCAGGGCATATCGGCATACCTCTTTCCAGAAGGAGGAGTATCCCCGAGTAGGCTGAGAATATGTAGAAGGGGTCCAGTTTCCATATTTGGCACGCATAAATGAGCTCCACAAATAGTGCGGATCAAGCAAGAAAATCATAGCATGCCTAGCAGTCAAGGCCTCCCTCCTCACTGTGAGGGACTGGATACCAAGCCCTCCCTCTGAGATCGGCATACACACAATGTCCCAAGCCATAAGGTGGATACCATGACCTTCCTGCATAGAGCCCCAAAGGAAGTCCTAGAAACATCTCTCCAACCTCCTCAGACAAGTCACCAGAATAGCTGCATTATATAAGATATAGAGAAGAAGAGAAGTAAGCACAGACTGTATAAGGGTGAGCCTAGCCATCATAGATAACCCTATGGCATGCCATCCATCCAGACGATCTCGGACACGGCGCTCAAGATCACTGAAATCAGTACTCCGTAGCCATCTTCCCGTAATGGTTATCCCTAGATAGGACAGACGGTTAGCCTGCATAAAGTAGTCCATAAACTGATCGGCCGGTAGTGCTGAAGAATAGAAGCATCATGACGTTTGGGCACCAGGATAACGAGAGTCCGATTCCAGCCCGAAGGAATAGATCTAGATAGAAAGACTAGCTGGATAGCCTCCACAACATCTGAGCTCACAATATCCCAATAGTGACGGAAGAAAAAGTGTGGAAACCTATCAGACCCAGGGGCCTTGTCAGATCCAAGGTCCCATAAAGCCATCCTAATCTCCTCCGAGGTAATAGGCCTGGTAAGAAGGTCATTCTCCAAATCATAGACCTTATAGGGACTCGGCACAGAAATAATAGGGAACCCATCCCACGTCCGCTCAGTCCATCTAGACTGGAAGAAGTGATGAAACTGGTCTATAATAACCTGGATATCCTCCTGGAAAATCCTCTCTTCATCAGCTAATCGTCGGATCTGGTTCACCGCATGGCGTTTTAAAGTGGTCTGGTGAAAAAATTTAGTATTCTGATCATCTTCCTTGACCCATTGAATCTAGAACCTTTGCCTCCAAAAAGTCTTCTGCTGTCGAAGAAGTGAGTGATGAAGGGCTAGGTTGGAGTGGAGAGAAGTAAGATCAAAATCAAGAAGACAGCCAAACTAATCTTCCTTAGCCTGGAGAGAGGCTATAATAATCTCAAACTACTCAACTTGCCGAACAATGTCACCAACCTCCACCCTGTTCTATTTGAATAGTCTGCGTTTCACAAGCTCCAGGCGTCTAGATAATCTATAGGTAGAACTCCCTCTTACAGGAACACACCACACCTGAGAAATTAAGGTCCTGACAGTAGAGTAAGATGTCCAAAATTTCTCAAACTTAAATAGTGTCCTCTGCTGAGCAGCCACATTAGTGGAGATAAGAATGGAACAGTGATCAGAGGCAATCATGGACAAATGAGTAACAGTGATAGAGGATAACACTGAAGCCAGTTAGCAATGGCCATTACTCTATCCAGGCATTCCCACACTCTAACAGATCCCAGATGGTTATTACACCAAGTAAATTGGGATCCCTGGAAACCCAGGTCTAGTAGGTTAGCAGAGGCTATGAAGGTCCTGAACTCCGATACGCCCGGGGACTCAACAAACTCCTTACCACCTTTCTTCTCATTTGCCCCCATAATACTATTGAAGTCACCAGCAACCAAGGAAGGAACACCTTGAGCAAGCAAGGACAGAATCTCATCCCAGAGCACATGACGCTTCCGAAAGTCTGTACTGGCATAAACACCCGAGAGAAGCCAAGGAACCGAAGTCTCCTCAGAAATGACAAGAGCCACATGTTGAGGACAGCAGTGAAAAGCATCCACTCTAATGTCAGCACTCCTTTACAAAGCTAAGATACCCTCAAATAAGCCAACAGACTCAATAGCGTAAGAAAACCAAGATCTAGAAATCTGCCTCCTCAAACTAGCCAAACTAGTCCCAGACAGACGAGTTTCCAACATGACACGAATATCAAAACTGTGGAGCTGCATAGGCCTCCCAAAAGAGAGCAAACAATGGTTTCTGGGCTCCTCTCACATTTCAGATCAAAATCTTCATTTAAGGGGAGCCCCCACATGGTCCCCTGACATCTCAACATCAGTCGGGCAGCTGGCCAGTAGTGTGCCCTCTGCGGGCCCCCGGTTAGAACTGTCCATAAGCTCACCAGTCACATCCAGCTGAATGGCCTTCTTTAGAAGAGTGACAACAGAATCATGGATAAGCCTGTCCTCCACAACTGGCCGGATGACCTCAGAACTAACTACAGAACATGTACTACCTTGTCTCGGGTCTGCTTGGCCCCGTTTTCCGATTGAGTATCATGACCCTTAGAAACATCCACAAATGCTATGAAAGCAAGCGTGGATTGCACTCCACCATAACCTAAGGCGGGGTTTTTCCCCTTCCCTTGGTAGACTTGGAGACCATCCTCTGAACCAGAGTCTCAACCGGGCCCTCTTAAGTGGGCCTGGGTAGGCATTCGTACGAGCCTTCGGCCGGACGGCCCATTTGTCGGAACCCAAGAGAGTAAAAGGGTTGGTGGCAGTGTTCAGAGAGAACTGAGGCAGTGAAGTCTCTTCCAGACCAGTTCCTTCTGTCTCCACCGGCACACCAACATTGGACCGGCATGCTGCCCTCCTCGGCTCGTGCACGTGGTCCTTCATCGCTGCAGCAGCCATTTGGCCCTGGCTAGAGCTTTCAGCTTGGGAAGACCCCATCGGCACCACCGACATAGCACTAGCAGCCTGAGTCTCAACCCCATCCGACACGGAGCTATGAACAGGCAACACAGCAGCAGACGGCTTCCTCCCAGTCTGCCTACGAGCAACTTTCCTTGGGGTCTGCCACCCCTCAGGCGAAGTAGGGGATATCTCTGAACCGTCCTGCACTGCCTTACCAGGAACCATAGCAGGGGCTTGGGGGGCCCTCCGTCGCCGGAGAGCGACCATCCAAGGACCGAAAGCAGGGCCAGCCGAAGAGGTTTCAGAAACCGGCACCGAGTCGCAAGTTCCGACCGGATGCAGCGACTACAAGAGCCACAAATGCCCTCAAGGTGTTCGTAGGCAAACTGCTACCAAAAAGGTGCCCCACTTCCTTGCACCCTCACCCTCGGCCGGAGGGGTTTGCTCAAATCAACCCGGACACATGCCCGAACAAATCCCCCACGTTTCCTCTCCTTCGTTGAAGAATCCAGAACAAGAAGTCACTTGCCACTGATAATATCGAGCTCACGATCTCCTCTGTCCAAAACTCAATCGAGAGCGACAACAACCTAATCCACAACAGGGCAGAGAGCAATGATCCTTCCGATGGCATAAACTCCGGTCGCCAATCTACCACGGTAATCAGCTGACCATTAGCCACCCATGGCCTTTCCAGAATCCGATCCTTAGCTTGGGGATCAGCAAATCGAAACAGATAGTGACGGTAAGCCAAACTAACAAACTTTACCTCGCCGGAGATTCATGCCCGATGAAACTTTCGGATGATAGCCTTTGGCAGTACCCATCGAGAGAGACTCCGAGCAATAACCGTCATCTTCCCCCAGCGACATGCTTCCTCCTCCGAGGCCCTAACAGGGACTGCACAATATCCAGAAACCGGCGCTCAAGCTCAAAGATTTTTGCCGGAGATGGTGACAGAGTCACCCAGACAAACCGGTTGTCAACGGCTCAACGCCATGTCATCCCATCCTTCGGGGCCACTGGAGTAGCAGTTGAAGAGAATGCCATCGTTCGAAGACACGCGATCAGGACCGGCGACGAGTATCACCAGAATCAGAGAGCGAAAGCCCGAGAAATAGCCTAGCGATCATAGCCCATTTATTCCCATATAAACTGTGAGCAGCCATTGGCTTCTCCTCCTCTTCTTCAGTGAAAACTTTGCTATCGATCCTGAGATCCAGCTGGTCTCAGCGTACAGTAAGGTAAGTGGAGCCCGTGCCTTGACCCACCCATCAGCATCGAAAGCGGCTTTGACACAAATTTCAAATATATATATATATAAAGAAGCATTGTTTTACCAATTTGCCTTGACCGAACGCCAAGATGGTTCGGCCGACAAAAGTTTCAGCAAAGCCCAACATCAACTATTTCATTACATAGCTTTCCTACGCAAAAAGAGGGAAGAATCTCAACGAAAACAACATCGACTTATCATGCAGATGGATGATATGATCCTATGGTAACAATTTCTCACATACCCCATCTATAACTTATCTCACTTCATTCTACGAAAAGAGCATACCGGATCCTCTAGCTACAAGTTGTCACCGGAACAAAAATGTACACTGGAAGTAATTCTTCAGTTTTTTTTTATTCTGTATAAGATGATCGTTCCAAAAAATTTCATGCTTGAAAAAACATAAGGGGATGCTGTACAATTACAGCATAAAAAAGATCATTAGCATTTGCTATTCATTAGCTGTGCATCTTTACATGAAAAGTTTGAAGAAGGAAAAAAAAAAAAACATCAGACACTTGGCAAGAAAGCTCTCTGGTCTTCGGAAGCAGGCTTGTCTGACCTATCTGGACTCAGCTTATGGAACACGAGCTTCTGCTGGGGAAGCTGGCTATTGGAGAAGACTGTGACTTCAGTGTCTACTTGGATGGTGTCCTCGTCCTTGAAGTCTCCCGTCAATATACCCTTTGCCAGTTCGTTCTCCACGTTCTGTTGAATCACACGCTTCACCGGTCTAGCACCATAGTTGAGGTCGTATCCAAGGCTTCCAGGAACTCAACCGCGGCATCAGTCACCTGAACTTTGATCTTCCGGTCTGCAACCCGCTTCTGTACTCTCTCCAACTGTTTACACAGATGCCATCATGTAAGTGTAAGAGTACAGGAAAAGTGGTTCCCTCAAACGCTCGAAGCATTCTAGCTACACCTCCAGAACAAATTTCCCCACTACTACATCAAGAATAGTGTAGCGCCTAAATGTAATAAAACATAAAAATGAATTTATGAAGTTTGACAAGGCATTAATACAGGAGGCTGGTACCGCACTGGCCTCTAACAAAATAATCTAATGGTAGCAATTGAGTAAACATCTACAGCAATAAAAAATTAAAGGACAAATATTTAGGAAATATGCACATATTAACCCCACTATCTTGAAAATAAAACCCTGCCAGTTGTTCTCCTTGTAACGCTCAGGAAGGTTTCAAAAGAGGCCCTCAGACGTCGGAGGCTGAGGTCCTGCATTGCATGTATGCAGAATGTGGGTGATTGTTTGAATTCACATGCCTTGGTATTTAGAACTGTGTGACCATTAATAAGGCTTATAAAAATAGATAAAACAAGTAGAAATTAGAAATAAACAAGTAATCATTCATGAGAAACAAGGAGAAAAAATATCCACTTTTGAACTTATTTTGCGATACTATTAACATAATCTAGAATAATATGAAATGTTAATATAATACATTAATAATATAATATTTTTCTCTAATATACCACTATATTAGGCGTACCATACCGTACCAATACCGATATCGATACGAGTAGAGAGGACAAACCAACACTTGGCACAGAAGGCATACTAAGTGTACTGAACGTACCAATACTTTGAAATTTTACCAATACACCCATGGTGAACTATGGTCCATACAAACATTATGTAAATAATTGACTAATAATTGAGAGAGAGAGAAAGAGAGAAGGGAAGGAGGGGAATGTCAATATCCGATTTACTGAGGGTATCCTTTATAAAAAAAACTAAAACATAAACAAGAATCCATACCTGCAACCTAACGATACTGTTTATTTGCTCACGATCCAGAGGCTGGAAAACGATATATTCATCAACACGATTCATAAACCTAGGGCGGAATTTGGATCTTGCCTCTACCATCACCCTCTCTTTAATTGTCTCATAGGCAGCATCCTTAGACTCACTCTCATCATTCATATTCAATATATTTTCAGAACCCACATTCGATGTCATGATGATGATCGTATTGGTGAAGCTGATAGTGCGACCTTGTCCGTCAGTCACCCTCCCATGATCCAGTATTTGAAGGAAAACATTGAACACATCAGAATGGGCCTTCTCAATTTCATCAAACAATATAACAGCATAAGGTCTCTACGCACTGTCTCAGTCACTGGCCACCTTCCTCATATCCAACATAAAGCTGGCCACCATCCTTATATCCAACATAACCAGGTGGAGCTCCAATCAATCTTGAGACTGCATGCTCTTCCATGTACTTGTTCATGTCTATTCTCACAAGAGCTTCCTCAGTGTTGAACAAATAAGACGCAAGGGCTTTTGCCAGTTCTGTTTTGCCAACTCCTGTAGGGCCCATGAACATGAAGCTAGCAATCGGACGGCCTGGGTCCGACAAGCCAGCCCTTGAGCGCTGAATAGCTTTCGCCACTGCTCTCACTGCTGGGTCTTGACCCACAACACGCTCGTGCAATTCCTCTTCTAAATGCAGCAGTTTCTCTCTTTCAGGCTGTTGCAACTTGGAAACGGGAATATTTGTCCTTTCGCTAACAATTTCCGCAATGTCATTTCCAGTAACTTCGAATCTGAGCATCAACTTCCCTGAATTTTTGTATTCATCCAGTTCCTTCTCTAAATTTTCAAGTCGACTATGCCAGGCATTAAGGCTCCCATACTTCAATTTAGCAGCTTGATTAGGATCATATTCACGTTCTGCCTGCTGGATCTCATGGTTGACCCAGTTAATCTGTGTCAAGGAACAGTAGGGTCAGCAAGACACACAAATCTAGCAGACGAAGTCAGGCAGCAACACAAAAACATCATACAAATACAGAACAGTTGCGATGAATAATAAAACTAGAACCCCATAAATGAAGGTTGAAAAGATTTTTTCTGATTTACCTTGAGCCTATAAATAGGGCATAAGGTGGACTTTCAGAATACGTGAAAAAAGTGATACAACGAAAGAAAAGTTTCTCCTCCTTTCCTTCCTTATTTTATGTACGCCAAGTTGTGAGAATCAGAGAAAAACAAGAGTGAACGCACTCTCATAATTCGATACCGATCCTGAGAAAGGTAAGGAATGTTCTGGTTTCATTTTTATTCTGCAGGTACTTTTGTGACGTACCTTGGCCCGTGGGATTCTTCCTTCATAGTTTTGAATCCGGCTCTTCGAGACCACAACATATCGGTATGTTTTATGTTTAAAATTTTTTAAAATGATATTTTTTTTTTGATATGATAATATTAACAATCCACCTACTTCTGCTGCACGTATATATGATGATATATTTTTCATTTGAATTCCAATACTAATCATACTATATTCACCTCAACAGTAAACATGAAAAAATTGGATGATATGCATATTCTATTAGAAAATAAATCCCACGATAATAGGAAATAACTCTCTATACCATTTCTTTTATGGGCCGAATATGCTCCCACTGCTCGGCAAGTTGAGCTTGCTCCTTTTTCTGGCGTTCCAATTCAGCTTCAAGGTTGATCAATTTGTCTTTCGAAGCTTTGTCTCTACCCTTACTTAAAGAGAGACATTCCCTCTCTAGTTTCTGCACAAAGCGATTAATCTTATCCAGAGCAGCTGGCTTGGATGCAATCTCTATTTTCAATTTAGCAGCAGCCTCATCAACTAAAGCAATAGCTGCAGCCAAGGCAAATATATAAGAATCTAGCATTTCATTAAACAATAAAATTTGTTCTTCAAAATTTATACTGATATTCTGATTTTTGAGCATGCAAAAAGGGACACCTGTCTGTCTTATTTAAGGGGGGATAAAAGAGGATTTTTATCAAAATTTACCTTTATCAGGCAAAAAGAGCTCAGTGACATAACGATCTGAAAGAATTGCGGCCTCCACAAGTGCACTGTCAGATATACGGACCCCATGGTTCCGCTCAAATCTTTCATGCAATCCACGCAGCATAGAGATTGTGTCTTCAACAGAAGGCGGGTCAACATAAACTTGCTGGAACCGACGTTGCAAAGCTGGATCTTTCTCAATGTATTTACAGAATTCTTCAAAGGTTGTTGCACCAATACAAGACAACTCTCCCCGACCAAGCATTGGTTTCAGCAGGTCGCTGGCACCCATTGCACCTTCTCTTGTGGCACCTGAATAAAAATGCTGGGCACATTAGTAAGCATATAGAGTAATATTTAATGGAAAGAAAAATAAGCACTAGGATGCATGAGGATGCTGTTGGCAGCAAAAAGGATAATTCACATGCATGTGCATGCAGCAGTACAAGGTCTTAAATCGAATATCAAACTTGATGGTAAAAATCAATAATGTTAGCTTTAATGCTGTCAAAGATATATCATGTATGGCCACATAATGTAAGTCTATATGGAGGTGTAAGCTTCTGTTAAAGAATTAAGAAGGGAGGGAGAAAACAAAATAGCTCATTGATCAAAGAGACTAGATGTAAGTAATGTGAAGAGATTTGATGACACTCATTTCAACTATTTAATCATAGTAAAAAACCAACCATCATGTAGACAATGTAAATCCAGTAAGGCCATGAAGGCTTAAAATTTATTTTAATGAACACAATAACGAATGCATTATATATAATTTAAATTTAAAAAACCATGTTAGTATATGGACTATTTGTAAATTCCCAACTTCCCACATGCTTTCCTACAAATCTATATATTTCAACACTCTCTTCCAAAATGCATAATATAGTTGAAATATTAGCAAAAATGGGGCACTAAAAACTAGTAAACAACTATTTTCAACTCCACTTTATGATGATTATCCAAAAAAAAAAAAAAAATTCTTGGAACTTTATGATGATTATCTAAAGGAAAAAAGACTGCCTTTTTCGAACAATGAATTTCCCTTGGGCTATCTTTCTATTGAACATTTTCTGGAGAGGCATATACAAAACAGAGATGCATCTATTTTAGATAACAGAAATCTTTAGATCCCAGATTAATAGGTATACAAACAATTATTGGTCATTAAGCTTATGAAGCTTAGAATAAACCATTTTATAACTAACTTAACTTTCTAATATCATAAACCAAATACAATCAGAAGGCAAATTAAAACGAACAGCTATGAAAATATAAATTTCTTAAAAAACCATGCATACTGTACACAAAGAAAGAGTTACAAGGGGTGTCAATTACACCTGCTCCAACAATTGTGTGGATCTCATCAATGAATAGGATTATCTGACCATCCGACTCAGTCACTTCTTTCATTACATCTTTCAGTCTCTTTTCAAATACTCCCCGAAGGTTTGTCCCAGCAATGAGTGCTCCCATGTCAAGGGCAATTAGCTGTGCAAAAGTAAATTTAAAATTTTACACATGTAAGTTATGAAAAAAAAAATCAAGCAGTCAACTATTAGTGAAATTTTGATTTTGCTTCTATTGTTGAACTAAATCCATATAATATTGGTATTAAATGCAGCTTTTAGAATTTATGTGATAAGTAGGAAAAAAATGTCAGTTGCAAGATTTGCATGCTGAAAGTTAATAGTCCACATTGTGTTGGAAAGTTTTATTCAAAACACAAACCATTCCAAATTTAGACATTAATCAAAGTTAATAGTCCATATCGTGTTGCAGCATATGCAATCTGTTGGGGTTTAGTCCTCGATGAACATTAATGGGATATCCTGGGCTTTCACCTTTGTTGCCAACAATCAGATTGGCGCAGCGGTAATGCACTTGCCTTCGAACCCCTTGATCCCGGGTTCGAATCCCCACTGCCTTTATATTTTTAAAGGTTTATTTCTATGACAAAGATCTCACGCCCAACGCACAGGAGAGGCGGAGAAAAGAATCGGAAAGAAAAGAATCTGTAAGAATTGTGTTGCTCCATCCAAACCCTAGAGACTAGGGTTTAAATACATCCATCAAGTAGGCTCAGACTCAACAAAAACTCCCATAGACTAACCCAATGAGATTAAACTAATCCCGAAGCCGTGTACACCCGTGACTTGATTTAATCTCAACCCTTGGACTCACACCCAGCCCAATACAAGTTAGTCCAACGTTGCACCAACCTCCTATTACATTTCAACGAGGAAGGATCCAGCCAACTGCAATATCTTGAGACGTCTCTTGAAACAACAATGCTTCAAACTCTCAAATTAACACCTAGACCATTGAACTCTAACAAACTTTTGGACAATTCATGTTAACCAAACTTTCAAACAATATGTTAAGTGAATTGTAAAGAAAAACCTCTAATCAAATAGCATTGCTCACTATAACAAACTTTGGGCTCGGTGCAACTCATGAAACATAATGCAGATTTGCTAATAACCAACCTAAGCAATAGGCAGAGTAAAATTCTGTATGGCCTAAAGGCTTCATCACACATTAGCAAAGTAATATGCCTAATTCAACACTACGAGTAAAAAGAAATGATTGCATTATCTAAAGCAAATATTTGAAGCAAAATAGTTAATTGAGGACAAGCCTTGTCACATAATGGTAAGGTTACCCAATTATGATTCAGGTGTCATGGGTACAAAATATGAAAACAATCTCCCCACATGAGAATAAGGTTGCATACATTTGACTTTTCTACATCTTATAATGGCGTGAGTGTCATTTAATAAATAATAATTCACCAATTTGAGTTTTTTGTGACTTATAAACACCTACCCGTGTGTTCATCAGTGCCGGAGGAACGTCCCCTTGCATAATTCTCTGGGCAAGCCTGCCGAAAAAGCAAATAACACATCAAGACAATTTTATTGAAAGTAAACAAGAAAAAATACCACACACAAGATGTAATTAATATTCCTTATGCACATATAATATGCGCTCACCCTTCTACTATGGCAGTTTTTCCAACACCAGGTTCACCAATTAATAAAGGATTGTTCTTTCTCTGCACTAACAGAATTTGTATGCATCTTTTGATTTCATCATCTCTCCTATAACTGGATTAAGTTTCCCTTCGCGCGCCATAGCAGTCAAATCCTTCCCATACTTCTCCATGGCTACATACTTGCCCATCGGACCTGTTTGCAACTTATCCGAGTGGTCTATTAGATATAATCTAACATATCAAAGAAAAAATAACCAACAACAATAAATCTTAATTTTTTACAGACCCAACACACAGAATAGACGGAGAGGGAAGTGGGGAATAGAGAGTAAATGCCAGTCTGCATGTGCCAGTGTTGTATGCATGCACCGTTGGCTTCTAATTCCATGCAGACACAGAAGAGTAGCATTCAACCATACTTGTATACAGTCAAACAAAATTTATGACAACAAAACTACTATTGCAACAACAAAGCCTACATTTCTAAAGATTAGCCATGCAGCAAAGTTCAAAAAAAGAAGTCGAGTGCAAGAAGATTTTATCAGTATCTCCAAAAAATTTATCAATATCTCAAATACATTAATCAAGAAGCATGAACCCCGATGAATGGTATAAGGCAAGTTAATCAAGGTGACAATATCCAAAAATTATTATTATGTTAAATGATGATTGTCAGGAAAATTTCTAGAAATTAATACAAGTTAAATGAATTAATAAATTTCATGAATTAATAAATTCTTAGTTTATCAAGGTGACAATATTCCATCACCCACCACTACACAAGCACTTCATTAATTTCATGAATTAATAAATTCTTAGTTTCCTACGATTGAGCTGGCAAGAATAATAGATAGAACTGTTTTAGTTTCATTGACGGAGAAAGCTAAGGATTGGTTTTCTTTCCTTCCGTAAGGAAATTATATTACAGTGACTTAAGATTTCTTTATATTGTCAAACAAATAAAGAGTACATAAGCAAAGTAGAAAACTGAAAAGAAAACGAAACAGAAACGGCCCATCTCTGGAGTAAGTATACGGATTGAGAAAAGACGCTAAAATGTTAGTAATAATTAGCATAATTGTTATAGTTTGTTAGAAGGTGTCAGTGTTTGTGGTCTTTGGAGCGCTTCTTGGAGTCCTCCAATCGGGACCCTGATCATATTTTTACCTGCAACAAACCAACATGCGGACTGATTAGATCATCGGTGTTCGCTCGCGACTTGCATTCATCAGTACTTCAAAATCAGTCCTCGATCGTGCGATAAAGGAACTCACCATCCGCATATTGGCAAACCAATTGGTTGTTTTTAATTTCCTCAAGAACTTCACAATAAATCAATGAATAAATAAAATATCCTACTAGTATTGAAAATAGTAAGAATCAGTGAGAACGAAGTTAAAGAGAGAGAACCCACCAGCTTCTTCAAAATTTACCGGGTTTCTCTATTTCCTATTAACGGATTCAATATCTAAACGATTATTATTCAATATCTGAACGATTATTATTGGCATTAACTGGCATCAAAGAGGAAAAAAAAAAAAGGAAAGAAATAAAGAAAAGGGAAAGAAAGAAAGAAAAGAGGGTGTACCTTAAAGCCGATGACCACCAGGCTCTTCGGAGCGGGCGAGCGGAGTGGCGGAAGGCTGTTCTGAGCGGACGAACAGAGTGGCGGAAACGAACAGAATGAGAGGCGCTAAGGGGTTTAAGGAGGCTTGGGAGCTGGCGAGCGGCGGAAATAAGGCGTAAATTTTCAAATTAAACATATGATGTTTGATCTACGATGTTGGAAATAAGGCGTAAATACGGGTTGCGCATCCCGAGTCCTGTCCCGAGTCGGTGACTCGCGTCCCAAGCGCGAGTCAAACTGGTAAACCGAAGGCGTCCTCGCCTTACCCGCCTCCAAGAAAGCGGCAGGTGCCATGGTTTCTAGCGCATAGCAACCCAAGCCTGGACGATTTTGGAGCTGAAGAACAGTGTTTTAAAAATCGGATCATTTGATTCAATTTTATTATTAAAATTAATTTTTATATAATTTAATAAAAAAATAAAAAAAATTATTGAATTGATCAAGCTTTGAACTGATTCAACATAGTTTTTAATTTTTTTAATTTTTTATTCAAATTATATTTATATTTATTATTTATTATTATTAAATTAAAAATTAATTATAATATTATTTGATTCAATCAAATCCGTTGATCCGATCAAAGCAATTGATTCATGATCCAAATGTTAAGCTAATTTATTATCCGATTCAATTTTTAAAACATCGCTAAAGAACGGTAACGCGGTTGCCTCGTCAATATACTGCCAGTCTCTAACCTGTGAGGTTTTTAAAACAAAAAGCTTAAAATATGATGAATTTTTTATGGGACAGAAGCCTAATATGCTCAGGCCTAGATACGAGGGGTAATAAAGGCGAGAGTATTGATACAGTGACCAAAAAAAAAAAAAAAAGTTAAATGTGAGAACTCAGTGGATCATATTGATGACAGAACTTTTAAATATGATTCTGGAAAGAGATTCATTAGAAACTAGTCAAGCTGGAATGATGCAGGTATAAGAGATCCCTCTTGATTGGGTTTTTGATTGATTTTATAATATTTTAAAAATAATTATAACTCAAGTCTACCCATCGTCGGTTAAATTTCATTTGAGTTTCACTACTAAATGAAATTATAAATTTATAATTTCAAATTAAACTGCGTCACCGAGTTGCACCCCTGCTCCTCAGGCGAAATTTTAAAAAATATATGATATTTTATCTACGAAAATATATTTATATATAATGCCCGAGCTGTTTGCTTAGCTAACGTTGATCAGCTCGGCAAAGCCCATTTTTTCCGCAGTATCGCTAGATTGTCTACATTAATTTCATCGTCCGTCACTATGATCGTGTCCTCTTCTATTGATGCAGATGCCATCATCCACAAGAGCAGTTATAAGAAACTCTGTTGTTAAGGAAAACTTGCAACGTAGAATGGCATCGTACTCCAAGTTAAAACTACGAATTCATGCGAAAAGGAGCAAGTACTTCATCAATTTTATGAATTAATAAATTCTTAGTTCCCTACAATTAAGCTGGCAAGAATAATAGATACAACTGTTTCAGTTTCATTGACCGAGAAAGCTAAGGATTGATTTTCTTTCCTTCTGTAAGGAAATTATATCACAGTGGCTTAAGATTTCTTTATATTGTAAAAAAAAATAAAGTACATAAGCAAAGTAGAAAACTGAAAAGAAAACAAAACAGAAATGGACCATCTCTCGAGTAACTAGACGGATTGAGAAAAGACGCTAATATGTTAGTAATTGTTGCTGCAAAAATTCGCTCTTCAACTTGGATGCGATTGGATGCGATCCGACTCTAGATCTAAACGTCAATCTCTCGCCCGGATAGAACCTATAAGACAGTCCTCACACATAAAGTGTTGAGGATGGCCCTCTGCGGAAGATCCTTCGACGTCCAAGTCAGTGAAGATTCACAGCAAGCAGATGTGAGGAGAAGGCTCTCGCAAAAGAGTCCCTCAAGGAATGGCCTCTCGAGAGCTCCAAGCTTTGCTTAAGCTTCAATGGAGTTTGTCAATAAGAGTGTGGGTGTAAGCGTAAGCATATCTGAAGGGCTTTAGGACAAGGATATTTATAGGTTGCAAGTATGATGACAGGCGATCACCTGATTCCTTGAACGTGTCACAGGGGGTCCGAAACCGTCAAGATTCGAATCAGATTCGAATCAAGTTTGTTATGAGGCCGATAGCATCAGTATCGCGTTAGTTAGAAAATCAACGGCTAGAGAAGCTAGTTGATGCTTTAAGATTCAATGATTTTATAGGCTTTAGGCCACTTCTGATATTATTGGTCTAATTTTCTGCTCAAGGTTATTATGGGCCTATATGGCGGGAATCTCGATAAATCATCATGAATCTGAATTTTTCGCATCCGACCTTGATCGAGCGATCGGAACCATTCATCATATGGAGGATTCATCGTGACTGTTGGTGGTGAATATGCTTGGGCTAGGCACGGGGATAGCTTGGTTCCATAGAGGTTCAGGGGTTCCTCGGTCTTGCCGAGGAACGTGAATAGCCCGGCTCTGCCGAGGTATATGAATACCTTGGTCTGGCCGAGGTATATGAGGATAGCTCGGCTCCGCCGAGGCATAGAATACGTCGGCATCACCGAGTCATGACAGCTGGCGGGCCAAAAAATCAAAAGTGGTCTCGACCTTTTTATCGTATGTACGAGTATTGGCGCAATGATGATTTTACCCCTCATCACATGCCCCCCACTCCCTAGTCCGAAGCGTAGGCTCGGGAATAGGGAGTAGAATTATGGACGGCTTTATCTGATTGGAGAAATTCAAACAGGCGGAGGCGTGCTATGAGGCCCTCATAAATGCTAGGCCGCCACTTCATCATTTCTTCTCATCACACGAGAAGGAAACCCCTCGCCTTCTGTTGTCGGCTGTAGATAGAATGGCACCTGGCAGGCCGAAGATTTGGTGACGTGTGAGGATTCTTGCCTTGCTGAGATGGTTTAAATAGAGGCCGGCGGTGGGCTACCTTCTGTTGCTCTTTTTCTCTATCTTTCTCCTTCGAACGTCCTCATCCTAGGATTCGACATGGCCGACGTTTCTCTTGCTGATCTTGGGAATAGGGCCCCATTGACTCGGCTTCGACGATGACGGCTGCAGATCTGGAGAGGATCCGCAGGGAGCCAGGGACTACTGGTTTACCAACGATATTCGGATGCGAGTTTTCGATCCCGAACAGAGGGTGCCTGATCAACTGGAGTCGGGGGTATTTTTCTATGAAGAAAGCTTCAAGGTGAGACTCCGTTTTCCCCTTAACCCATTGGTGAGCGATATAATGAAGTATTCCGGTATCTGCCCAACGATGATTATGCCAAACAGATAGCGTTATATCATCGTGTTCATTTCCTTATGTGCGCTCACGGGGATAACGGCGACGGTTCCTCTGTTCTAGGCTTGTCACAGCCTAACATCCTCCAAAGATTCTTCTTGGCATTATATTGGGCCACGAAAGAACTTCAAGAGATTTTCAAAGGTTTCAACTTCCGTTAAAGGGTGAAAGTCATGATTTTTTATTATCGAATGGAATGACGCATTCGACTTCCCTCGTCAATGGAGGCCTCTCCCCATGGATCCGAACAAGCGTCCGACGCTATCAAGAGTGGTGAAGGGGGACTTCGACGTTCTCTATAGCAGCAAAGTGGTCCCCATCGATGCCCTTTTGACTGAAGAGGTACTCTATAATGCCAGGCTGAGTCGAGTTGATCCTTTAAGTAAGTGCGACATCTCCTTCTTCATATATGGATGTCGTTGCAGAGATGTTGCTAATCGTTCCATGGTTTGTAGGGATCAAATCTAAGTTTGGGGCTCAGATGAGAGGAGCGCTCCCAATCGACTATGGCGATTCGAGTGGAAGGAGAAGCACCAAGCGCCACCGTACTGTATCGTCGGCCCCTACGAGAGGGAAGAGGGCCAGCTCCGAGCAAAGGCCATCTTCTTCTTCCTCGAGGCTGCAGCTGGCTCTACCGAGCCATTCACAAGAAATGACTGAGCCCCAACCTTTGAGCCCGCCGAGGGGGGACATCATAGGGGAGCCAACCCCAACTCTCATCCTAGCGCTGGAATTCATGGGGCCAACATCTGGTGATGAAGTCGAAGAGGTTGCGGCTCGGGTGGAGCAGGAGTGTGGCCAATCGCCTGAGCCGTCGGGTGAGGATTTTCGGGTAACGAAATTCCTTTATCTCGTGGTTACTGTTGCCCCTTACCCTGAAGGGGACGGTTCCATGGGTCAGCATAAGTTGAAGGAGTTACTCTTCGAGGATCGAACGGCTGCACTTGCAGCGAGTGTTGTTTCGCCTCCAGCAGAATCTCCTCCTCGTGGGGTTGAAGACGAAGGAGGGGAAAGAAGAGATCCACCGGGTGAAGCAGAGGCTGCCCCGATGAGGATGGAAGAGCTAGGGCCTTCAGGGATATTGGCAAGCGAGGAGGAAGAGATAAGTCGGCTTAGCCATTTCCTCGATCCTTTGGCTTGCGGTAACATTTTTAGTGTTCTTTACAAGGAGGGACATACCATTTACCCTGAAGTGGGAGAAGGAAGCCGTCGGGGAGTTCCCATTTCGATTGAGGGATTCTAATTGCCCTCTGACTTGGAAGACTGCGCATCGGCCCCCAGCTCATATATCCTAAGGGACGTGAATTCTCCTCCCTTCTATGCCTCCTTAAATGTTCTGCGCAGTTCTCCGAACCTGACCGTTTGGCTCGGTTGCAGGCAATCCTTCTCCAATGGGTACTTTTTAAGAATTTGTTCTCAGCCCATGAACACAGCAGACAGATCTCGCGTGAGATCGAGGCACGGAGCTCGGCTGATCAACACTCAGAGGAGTTGGCGAAAGTGCGAGCTGAGCTTGATGAGGCCAAGCAGTCGGCTGAAGATGCCTGATCCGAGGTGTTACTACTTCGGGCGGAGGTGGCCGAGCATGGGGAGGCTTGAAGAATGGCCGATGAAGCTCGATCGAAACTGTCGAAGTTTTGAGGAGAGGCCCAAGGGGAGGTCGACCTCCTTAATAACAGGGCTGCTGAAGAGAAGTCCCGTTTTGAGGCTTGGCTTGAGTCCTGCCAGCAACAAGTTTCTGACCTTATGAATGAGCTACGTCAGGCGCGATCCGATGGCTCCAGGGACCGGATGGATCTTAACACGCCTGGAGAGACATGAGTAAATGCAGAAAAGAGAGGGAGAAGGCTCAAAAAAGAGCTAAGAAAGCAAAAGCCGAGGCTACCTGCCGCGCCAAAGAGGTATGTCCTCTTACTGTTTCTACACATAGTTCATCTTTTTTCCAAGTTAAAGCCAACCTGACCATTTGCTTTATTTGTCATTTTCCTTCTCTAGCTGGATAAAACCAAGGCCGAAGCAGTTGAACAAATAACAGCTCTAACCAGGGAATTAGCCTCGAGCCAGGAGAAGTACTCTGAGCTGGAGCACCGGATAGCCGAGGTAGACAATGAGATCACTCTAGCGATCGAGAAATATAAGAGCTCGAAAGATTCGCTCGTGGGCAGATCCAATTTTCGAAGGAGGCATATAGAGTCGGGGCAAGCGAGGTCCGGGCAAGGGTAATTTAGGAGTACATGGACATTAACCTTGTTTTTGAAGGGTAAGGAGTATTACTCTCCATCACCGATAGCCGAAGCATTGGCAGCAACATCCCCATCCGATGATGGCAACGAAGATGAAGATGCTCTTGGCATCGATTTTGAAGTGGCCCCAAAAGGAGATCCAATGGAGGCTCCCATGAAAATCATCTAGGAAACAGAGACCTCGAGACCTGCCACCAAGGAAGCCATGGTTTCACAAACATCTACCGAGGAGGACCCATATTTAGGGCCAAGTAACGGAGAGGGTCAGCCAGATCAGCGTGCCTCAGACATTGCTGGAATCACTTCCGAACATGAAAACTAGACTTAGAGATCCATCTTTCCATATATTTGCTTCATTTTTGTAATATGGACGACATTATGATATGAATGAATCGTTTTGTTTTTCTCTATGTGTTTCATTGTTTTGGTATTTGCATGTTAAATGGATTTTTAGCTCGTTCACCTTGACAATGTTTAGCTTACTATGAAGCCAAATGAATAGTCCAGCTCTATTATTGCTCAAAAAATTTTGAAATGACTTTGTCAAAATCGAAGAAGTTGCCTGGCCTCATTGAAATCAATCCGGCCGGATCTACTGGAGCGGGAGATAGCTCGACTCAGCCGGGGTAAAAGGAATGGTTCAATATTGCCAAGGTAGAGGGAATAATTCGGCTTTTCCAAACTAGAAAGAGCTATTTGACTTGGCCGAAGCAGAAAGTGGCTCGGATTTGCCGAGGAGGGGGATAGTTCGGCTTTGCCGAAGTATATCTTATTTCTTTTCAGAGCATTTATCTCACATTTAATGCCTTGTCTTTTCCGATACGAGCTCGCTTTTCGTGTATACCAAGCACTCGATCACTATTGGACTGGATCACTTTCGCGGAGGATTTTCGAGCATATTCACATCCCAAAGATTTGTAAGTAGTTCTTGGCATTTAAGACTCTTGATTTGAGATAGGAAGGAAATCTTTCGCCCTTCATTATGGCATGGGGGACGTACACTGCACATCTCGAGATGCATCGAGTTTTATCATGGCACGCCACGTGGCTCCAAGCGCAGTGCAATTATGGCATTTTGGTTCGAAGTCTCTCCTCCATTTATGGTTGTTCTCAGTTTAGTGCCTATAAAAAGGGGGAGAGTGGAAGGCACCTGAGCACGCTCGAGAGAACTTTTTTGCTCTGTGGGTAGAGAGAAATTTTCATGGCCTTTCTCTTGTTGAGGTTAGGGGCAGTAAGGTCGAATTTTTCTTCAAGATTTGGCCCGATCCTGATAGTTGGGGCGACAAGGAAGTTGTTGGAGAGCGAGCAATCCTCAGAGGAGGAGTCACGAAGGTCATACGGAGAGCACATAGGAAGGGATACAGGGGTCATACGGGGAGAGCACGTAAGTGTCCCCTGTTTGGCTTCTTTCACCTGCCATGGGGCCCTACAGACCACTGAAAATGCAATCTTTTAGGGGCCTCGCTTTCACAGGCTTTCCTTCATCCTCAATCCTTTAAATGAGTGCCATTTTGGATCCCTCAATTCATTTGTTTGAGGGTCCATCAGTCGGCTTCTAATAAGGAAGAAGGTAAATAGCTTTGGGCTGCTTTCTTTGTTTTGTAACGTTGACCAGCAACTCAGTCAACTCAGCGGAGTTGTCTGATTTCTCTAATTTCTTGGATCAAAAGTGAGAGCAATTTGCCGGTCAGGCCTGTTTGTCCGAACTTTTTGACTTATTTTTTTATCTTCTGTGCTATACTGCACTTGTAATGCCTCTCAAAAGGTTGTAATTTCTTCTAAGCAATAAAGAAGTCTTTCTTTTCACACTTTCGTTTGTTTGCTTTGTTTCTTTTGTATTAAGTACCAATTTCTTTGGCATGCCTACGTATTTGTGTCGCCCCAGTAAAAGAATCGTTTGTATATTCTGAATCAGACGGGGTGCGGGACGAAAGTTTGGGACTTCCGAAACACAGAAATACCCAGTGGGGTATCCTTCCTGCCATAGAAAGGGGAAACGCCATTTAACGTCCCTGGGTCTCACCTTTCGAATGGTAGCACCTGCTCGTAATTTAGTAACGTTTTAGGCACTTTGCTTCGGTCAGGCATTTTGGTGATTTATTTTTTCTCAGTCCTTTGCAGAGAGAGTATTTGCCTCGACTTAGGTTAGAAGGAGGCCTGGGCGACCTTGCTAATTCTCAATAGAAGCTCGATCATGCCGAAGGATGAAATGGGTCTTACCTTACTTTGGTGAGGTAAGAAACGACTTGTTCGAGTTTGTCGAAGCACAAAAAAAGTTGTTTAACCTTGCCGAGGCTTAAAAGAATCACTTGGTCGTGCCGAGGCTTGAAAGAATCACTCGGTCGTGCCGAGGCTTGAAAGAATCACTCGGGCCTGCCGAGGCTTGAAAAGATTATATTTTACTTGGTGCTGCCAAGGTATGAAGAGATCACTCAGTCCGATCGAGGTTTGGAGAGATTATATTTTATTTGGCGCTGCCAAGGTATGGAAAGATCACTCGGCCCTGCCAAGGTTTGGAGAGATTATTTTACTTGGCGCTGCCAGGGTACGGAGAGATCACTCGGCTCTGTCGAGGTTGAAAAGATTATATTTTACTTGGCACTGCCAAGGTACGGAGAGATTGCTTGGCCCTGCCGAGGCTTGAAAAGATTATATTTTACTTGACGCTGCCAAGGGACGGAGAGATCACTCGGCCCTACCGAGGCTTGAAGAGATTTGAGCAAAACCTACTTCTTATTATAGCCTTTCGGAAAAGTGATTGAAACGAGAGCATTGCAGATTTAAAAATGAAATTTTGTTGTTGTAAACAGAATGAGTTCAGTGAAGTGTACTTTTTTGGTGATATATACGAAGATTATCTAAGTTCCATGTCCTGGAGGTAGCTTTTCCATCAAGATCCTGGAGTTTGTAAGCGCCAGGCCTAATTACCTCGGTGACTTGATTGGGGCCTTCCAATTTAGAGACAGCTTCCCCTGTTCCAATGGTTTGGAGACAGATGCCTTCCGAAGTACAAGATCACCAGGGAGGAAGGATTTTTTCTTAACTCTGAAAGAATGGTAACGAGCTACTCTCTTCTAACTTAAACCGTTAAAACCCTAAACCCTAAACAAACCCTAAAACCCTAAGCCCAAACCCCTAAACCCTAAACCCTAAACCCTAAACCCTAAACCCCAAAACCATAAACCCTAAAGCCATAAAACCCTAAACCCTAAACCCTAAACCCTAAAGCCCTAAAACCTAAACCCTAAAACCCTAAAACCTAAACCCTAAAACCTAAACCTTAAACCTAAACCCCTAAAACACTAAAACCTAAATCTAAACCCTAAACCCCTAAAACCCAAAAACCTAAAATATACATATTGGTTTTAGGGTTCAGGGTTCAGGGTTTAAGGTTCAGAGTTCAGGGTTCAGGGTTCCGAGTTCGGGTTCAGGGTTTCGGGTTTAGGGTTCAGGGTTCTAGGTTCTGTGTTCAGGGATCAGGGTTCAGGGTTCAGGGTTCTGGGTTCAAGGTTCTGGGTTCTGGGTTCTGGGTTCTGGGTTTTGGGTTTTTTGGGTTTTGGGTTCTGGGTTCTGGGATCAGGGTTCAAGGTTCCGAGTTCAGGGTTTAGGGTTCAATTGCCTTGTATTGGTGCAGCTCGGCTCTGAATCGGGACGCTGATCTCTCGCCCAGATGGGTTCAGGGTTCCGGGTTCAGGGTTTAGGGTTCAATTGCCTTCTATAGGCCTTAGGCCATTTTCGGTATTGTTTGCAAAATTTCCCGTTTGAGATCTTGTTCAACTATTATGAATTTGAACTCTTCCGCGCTTGATTCCGCAAAGGTGCTTAAACGTCTTGGTCTGGCGAGGCATAGAAGTAACTCGGTTTGCCGAGGTATGAGAATAGCTGGTTTGCCGAGGCATAAGAATAGCTCGGTTTGCCGAGGTAACTTGACTCTGCTGGAGACGATTCGGCTCTGCTGTTTTTCAAACGTGACAGCTGACTGATGGGATGTCGAGATTGGTCTCGACCCTTTTGATGGTGCGCACGAGCATTAACACAATGATAATTTTACCCCTCATCACATACCCCCCACTCCCTAGTCGAAGTGTAAATTCGGATGTAGGGAGTAGAGTTTAGAATAATTTCATTCAAGGGGATTTAAAGAGACGCGCAATGATGACCTCATAAATGCCGGCCGCTGCTCCATCATTTTTTATCATTGCATGAGGAAGAAACCCCTCGTTTCTCATGGGCGGTGACTGAGGAAGAAACCCCTATATTTACAGTGCCCATAGCGATAATTTCAACGTTCAAGTTTCCTTCCTGAAATGCCTTTTAAGGAGGGGAAAGGGTTAGGGCGGTGTCCTTTCTGCAACGCCTTCTTGTTTCTCCCTAAGAGATTTTTTTCTTTCTCAGAACTCTCGCAAGTTCATTTGTGCCTTATTCTTCAACTCGACAACATGAAGGGTCCAAATGACGTGGCCTCTGAGATAAACCTTGAAGATCTGGACAGAATATGTCGTCGATACAAGGTCCCTCAGGATGTTGCTCTATGGCTCCCGAGGCCCGAGCATAGGGTCTCAATGAAGCTGGGGCATGGAGTGTTCTTCTACGAGGAAAGCTTGAGAGCGGATCTCTAGTTTCCTCTCCACCCGTTGGTGAAAGAAGTCATGAATTCTATAACATATGCCCGACAATGGTGATTCCGAATAGCTGGCACAACCTCATCGGGTTTATTTCGATGTACAGCCATGTTGGGGTAACGGCAACTCTTTCCATATTCTGAGTATGCTACAACTTAGTTTCCCGGAGGAACTCCGAGTGGCCCTATATTGGTTCTCGGAAATCATTCAAGATGATATCAACAATCCATCGTTGATAAAGAAGTGGAAGTCTCGGTTTTTCATCATTGAGAGAAACATTGGCTCTGATTTCCCTGGGCATGGGCGAGTTACGTGAAGGATCCAGAGGGCGACCAGAGCTATCTGAGCAGGAGAAAAAGGATTTGGTAACTCTCTGTAGCGGTCGAGTGCTTTCGGCCAGCGCCCTTTTATCGGACAATGCCCTTTTCGCTGTCGGGCTTAGTTCTTTTGATCCCCAGGGTAAGCTTTCTCCCCTCTTCCTGCGACTGATGTATTCAGGTGATTTTATTACGATCTAAATTATTGTTTGTTGTACTTATAGCCGAAAGGTCAGCGTTCGTGGGTCAAATAAGGAAGAATTGGGCAAACACCATAGGGGATCTAGCTCTTGTGAAAAGCACAGATCTTAGAAGAAATCCCGCCTTTCTAGGGAACACTAAAAGGGGCTGAAACAAGCTAGGGTCGGTCAACATTCCTCCACCCTGAAGAAGGGAGAAATGGATGTGTCGGCCAAGGTTGATGAGCCTTCCTTGTTGATGGGAGGTGTGGCAGTGGAGGAGGAACAAGTAGTTGGGGAGAGCTTGGGGAAGGCCGTTGAGGTTTCTCCTCTCCAAATAATAGTCGTATCAGACGACCCAAAGGGGATGTCATCGGTTTATCTGGTAATCTCTTCGCTCGAGGCTAACCAGCCTCGTCTGGTGAAGGTTGGCAGCCCTAGGGTGCCCCATATGGGCGAGGGAGAGGCCCCCGCTTTGATCGAAGGGGGTGAAGGAAGTAGTGTTCACCGCCGAGACTCAAGAAGAGTTGCCTGAGGGAGAATCGATAGATGTTGAGAGAGAAATCGAATTAACAGCTGGAGTTCACGAGAGATTCTCCGTCGGGGAACTTTCTCCCAAGGCATTGGAAGAAGTTGTGGAGGAGGTTGAGGCTCCGATGGAGCCTATTGGAGATGAAGAAACGCCTGCAGATGAAGAAGAGCCATTGAGTGGAGGGGATGTACGAACCGAAGTTTCTCCGGCCGAAGCATCGAGGGGGAGGTCAGGCAAGCCAAAGTGTCTGAGGCTTCACAGGCTAAGGCTTTGATGGAGGAAGCTGAGCGAATGAAAGCTCCCCAGCCTGAAGCTCTTCAGATTAATCCTTCGGCTGTGAATTTTCTTACACATGATCCGAATGTGGAAGGCATGTTCACCGCTCTAATGTGGTTCGTGCTGCGCACGGGGGAGGGTTCCTCGGCGGGTGAGTCCGCCACAGAGGATCTTGTCGATGTGGCATTCGGGCAGCTTGGAGTGTCGAAGGATGTTTATATCCTTTTCGAGATTGATAGCCCCGCCCTCATGAGGATCGCCACGAACTATGCCTCTCCGGTAAGTCATTATGTCAAGGTAACAGGTTTTGGCCGGCTGGCTCGGTTGTGTTTTCTCACATATATTTTACCTATAGAATGCTTTAATTGTGAGAGCGCTAAGTTGGTGCTTAAACCTGGCCGTAGGGGTCTGCGCTCAAGCAAGAAGGAAGGCTGTCGGTCTTCGAAAGAGGGCGGAATCATCCAATAAACTTTCTGGGCTTTGGCGTCTGTTCAGGGGAACCTTGAGAAGATGGGGAGGTCTTATCAAGCTGCTGTCGAAAGAGCATCTCAGCTTGAAATTAAGGTTAAGGAGCTCCATAGATTTCGCGAACAATCTGACAAGGCTTGCCTGGAGCTATCACGAATTAAATCCCAACATGCTGAAGAGGTGGGGGCTATGCAGCAGCGTTTTAATGAAAGGTGGGGTGAACTAAAGAAGAGTTTTGCTGAGGAGAAAAGCAATTTAAATAAAAGGTTCGACGAGGAGAAGCGTAGGTATCAGCAGCAGCAAGATCAGCTTGCCAGTTTGAGCAGGAAGCTTGCCGATAGAGAGAGCCGAACTAAATGGCAACAAGATCACATTGCCAAGCTTACCGCCGACCTTGCTCAATCTCAGCGGGAGACCGAAGAGAAACAATCACGAATTAACGATCTCAAGGATAGGCTCCAGCAAAGTAAAGATGATAAATTGAAAGCTCTCGACAAAGTCCATGAGCTGAGTGCGAAGATGGCTCGGCGGGAAAGGAGGTATAATGTCTCCTTATCTCTTTTTGTGTCTTTACTCTCGGTTACGGCTTTAACCGATCTTATGTCTGCAGATGGGCAGAATTGGGCTCGAGGTTGAGAACCAGCTAAAAGTCTTAAGAGAGGAGTTGGCCTCGAGCCGCCAAATGAATTCCGAACTAGAAGGTTAGGTGGTCGAGGCTAATAAACGGGCTGCTATGCCGTGGAAGAATACAAAAATTCTGTCCAATTTCTTGATGAGCATAAGGCGGCTTGCGCCGATGCATTTCGGTATGGTGAAGAGGAGACGCGGGCAAAGATCTCTCGGGCGTACCCAAAGTTAGACATGTCCTTTCTAGAGGCCGAGTATTATGACACCCAGACCCCGGGGACCGAAGTATCTGCCGAGGCTGAATATGAAGAAATTTCAGATGTCGACCTCGAAACTATTCTGGGTGCCGGTGGAGCCGCGGCTCCAGAAGGATGCCCTCAGCCCGATGTAGAAGAACCCGAGGTCCCTTGCCCGACTGCGTTCGAAGTGGGTAAACCAAGCCAACCTCTTTCAAACATTGTCGAGGGAGCCCCCGAAGTTGAAACCCTGATTCTTGAGTGTTGCTTATCTATTTTTGTTTTTTCTACTTGTAATTCGGTCAAGACTTACTTAATGAATGAATTTTTTGTCTTCTTCTACGTGTTCTATTGTTTTGGGCATCGTTTTTGAAACGATCCTTTTGCTCATTTATTGCTTCCTTGCGCTTATAGCTCATTGTGAACGAGCCATTCTTTAAGATGGGATAGTTGTTAGCAGTTTTGAACAGACTGCCCTGCCTAATCGAGGCTGATTTGATTAGGTTTGCCGATTTATGGGGTTATTCGGCTTCGCTAAAAAATATTATCTCGGTTCGATCGAAGTAAATGGATAGTTCGGAGCGGCCGAAACGGAGGAACCACCTTGGTTGTGGCCAAAATAAAGTGGATAGTTTGGTTTATTCGAAGCAAAAATTTGGTTTGCTTCTCGCCGAAGTAGATGAAACAGCTCGCGGCTTGCCGAGAGAGATCTTGTTTTCTCTTAGGGCATTTATCTCATTGACCTTTTCCAATGCGAGTCTGCCTTGCGTATGCGCTAAGCATTTTCGACGGAGGATTTTCCAGGCTTATCTGTATCCCGAAGACTCATAGGCGGTTCTTGGCATTTAAAGCTCTTGATTCGATATCAGAAGGAAATCTTTTGTTCTTTGTCATGGCCTGAAAGGCATGCTCAACATATCTTGGGATGCGCCCTCTTTTTTCCTCGGTGTGCCACGTGGCTCTGATCGCAGTGCGACTGTGGCATTTCGGATTCTGGGGTCCCCTCTTCTTTAATGGCTATTCCCAGTTTGTTGCCTATAAAAGTGGGGAATGGAAGGTATCCGAGCACTCCTCAAAGCCTTCTCTTCCTGTGGATCAGAGAGATTTTCATGGCTCCTGTTTTATTGAGGTCAAGGGTGGTGAGGTCAAGCTCCCTTTTTGAAAGTTGGTTTGACCCCGATAGCTGGGGCGATGGAGGAGTTGCTGAAGAGCAAGTAATCCTCAGAGGAGGAGTCTCAGAGGTCATACGGAGAGCACACGGGGATGGATACAGGGGTCATAAAGGGAGCGCACGCATATGTTCCCGGTATGGCTCCTTTCACTTGCCATGGGGACCTTCAGACCACTAGCAATGCAAACAGCTATGGGCCCCTGGCTTACATGAACTTCCCTTCATCCTCAGTCCACTTTGGCCGAACGCCATGTTGGATCCCTTAGTTCATCCGTCCAAGGGTCCATCATCCGGCTCTTAATGAGGAGGAAGGTAAGTAGCGCTGGGTTGCTATCTATGTTCTTGTGAAGTGACTAGCAACTCAGCGCACCGACTAGGTCGCTGTCTATGCTCTTGGGCAGTGACTTGCGACTAGGCGCTTTAAGTGGGGGCAGCCTCGGCATCGGCATTCACGGGCTTTCGATCCAGTTTGGATCCCTTAGTTCATCCAATGGAGGAGCCCGAGGGATGGCCTCCTTTGTTCTTTGGCATTAACCAGCAACTCAACAGAGCCGTCTAGTTTCTCTGATTTCTTGGATCGGAAGCGGAAGCAACGTCATCGATCAGAGCTGCTTACCCAAGCTTTTTATTTTATTTTGCTTTATTTCCTATGCTATGATGCACTTGTAATGACTCTCAAGAGGTTGTAATTTCCTATCAATAAAGAAGGTATTGCTCTTTTTGCATCAAATATTATTTCCTCTGCTAATGTGTTTGTGCTGTTCCGACATAAGAGTCATTTTGTATGTATCGAGCCTTTCGAATTACAGTGTTAGTTCACAATCGCTAGTAGCGTTTTAGACACTTTGCTTTCGTTAGGCATTTTAGTGATGCTTAGTCTTTTGCGAGAGAGCATTCACCTCTATTTAGGTCAGAGGGAGGCCTGGGTGGCCCTGCTAATTCATAGTATAGGCACGGTTTTGCCGAAGGACGAAGTGGGTTTTACCTTGGCGAGAAATGACTCGTTTAATCTTGTGATGCACAAAGGTTGCTTAACTCTGTCGAAGCATGACAGAGCAGTTCAGCCATGCTAGAGCATTGGAGGAATCAATCGGTTTTGCTGTCATTTCGAAAGAGTCACTCGATCATACCGAGGCTTGAGAGATTATTCGGAGATATCACTTGGCCCTGCCGAGGTTTGAGAGATTATTCAGAGATATCACTCGGCCCTGTCGAGGCTTGAAAGATTATATTTTACTTGGCGCGGCCAAGGTACGGAGATCACTCGGCCCTGCCAAGGCTTGAAAGATTCTATTTTACTTGGAGCGGCCAAGGTACGGAGATCACTCGGCCCTGCCGAGGCTTGAAAGATTATATTTTACTTGGCGCGGCCAAGGTACGGAGATCACTCGGCTCTGCCGAGGCTTGAAAGATTATATTTTACTTGGCGCGGCCAAGGTACGGAGATCACTCGGCCCTGTCGAGGCTTGAAAGATTATATTTTACTTGGCGCGACCAAGGTTCGGAGATCACTCGGCCCTGCCAAGGCTTGAAAGATTATATTTTACTTGACACGGCTAAGGTACGCAGATCACTCAGCCCTACCTAGGCTTGAAAGATTATATTTACTTGGTGCGGCCAAGGTACGAAGATCACTCGGCCCTGCTGGGGTTTGAAAGATTATATTTTAATTGGCACGGCCAAGGTACGAAGATGACTCGACCCTGCTGAGGCTTGAAAGATTATATTTTACATGGCCCGACCAAGGTACAAAGATCTCTCGGCCCTGCCGAGGTTTGAAAGATTATATTTTACTTGGCGCAGCCAAGGTACAGAGATCACTCGGCCCTACCGAGGTTTGAAAGATTATATTTTACTTGGCGCAGCCAAGGTACGGAGATTACTCGGCCCTGTCGAGGCTTGAAATATTATATTTTACTTGGTGCGGCCAAGGTACGGAGATCACTCGGCCCTGCCGAGGCTTGAAAGATTATATTTTACTTGGTGCGATCAAGGTACGGAGATATCACTCGGCCCTGCCGAGGCTTGAAAGATTATATTTTACTTGGCGCGGCCAACGTACGGAGATCACTCGGCCCTGCCGAGGCTTGAGAATTCTATTGAGCAAGACCTGCTTCTCATTGCAATTTTCAGAAGAAAGGTAATCGAAACAAAAACTTTGCAGACCTTTGAAAATAAAATTTGATGCTGTAAACAGAGTGAGTTTAGCGAAGGCGTACTTTTACTGATGATATACATAGATTATCCGAGCTCCATATCCTGGGGATAGATTTTCTGTTCAGATAATGGAGTTTGTAGGTGTCGGGCCTGATTGCCTCCGCAATTTGATAGGGACCTTCCCAATTTGGGGACAGTTTCCCTTGCTCCAGCAGCTTTGAAACAGATGCCTTCCGAAGTACCAAATAGTCAGGGAGAAAGGATTTTCCCCTGACTCTGGTGGAGTGATAACAGGCTACCCTCTGTTGATAGGCGGCCATTTGGATCCGAGCTTTCTCCCTGAGCTCTTCTATTAGATCCAGATTGGTTCGGAGTTGCTCGTCATTAGATTCCTCCGAATAAACTTCCACGCGAGGGGAAGGGAACTTGATTTCCACCGGGATGACAGCCTTCGTACCAAAAGCCATTCTAAATGGAGTTTGGCCCATGGGGATCCTTTCGGTAGTTCGATAAGCCCACAGCACGTAGTGAAGCTCTTTTGCCTACCTGCCTCGCGCTCTGCTAAGCCGAGCTTTAATTCCTTGCAGAAGGGTTCGATTGGTCACCTCGGCCTCCCCATTAGCTTGAGGATGTCCGACCGAAGTAAGGCGGTGAAAGATGTCGTGATCCTCACAGAACTCCCGGAACTTAGGATAATCGAATTGTTTTCATTGTCGGTGATGATGGTGTGAGGAAGGCCGAACCGGCAAATGATAGATCTCATACAAAGTCCCTAGCCTGAACTTCGGTTATCTGGGCGACTGCCTCGGCTTCGACCCCTTGGTGAAATAGTTAATTGCAACAAACAAGATCTTCCTCTGCCCTATGGTGAAGGGAAAAGGATCAAGAATACCCATTCCCTACTTGGCAAAAGGCCAGGCGGATGATACCGGCGTTAGGTGAGCAGAGGGGAGCCTTTCAACATTTGAATATCGTTGGCACGAATCACAAGCTCGGACGAGGTTATCAGCATCTTTTTGCATAGTTGGCCAATAATAACCCTGACGCAGCACTTTGTGGCACAGAGCTCAGCCGCCAAGATGATTACCACAGATGCCTTCGTGAACCTTCCAAAGAGCATAGTTGGCCTCTGATGGGTGAAGGTATTTAAGCAACGGCATAGAGAAGGATCGCTTATATAGCCGATCATCAATTAAAACATAATGAGATAATTGCATCTTTAGTTTCCTTGCTTCCTTTCTGTCAGTAGGTAGAAGCCCTTCTTTGAGATATTTAAACATAAGATCTATCCAGGATGGTTCGGCGTCGACCTGCATTATTTGATCAGCATCGGCAATGCTAGATTTCTCCAAGACATCCAGGTGGAACTTCTGCTCAAGATCCATCGAGTCTATGGTTGCCAGGCGGGATAAAAGGTCGGCGCGTGCATTCTCAGCCCTTGGGATTTGAATAACTTTAAATTCAGCAAAGCAGGATGATAGAACACGCACCTTTTGAAGATACTGAATCATGTTCGGCTCTCGAGCCTCAAACTCTCCTCGCACCTGGCCAGCCACCAATCGAGAGTCAACATAGGCATTTAGCTTTTCAACCTTGAGCTCGCGGGCGATGCGAAGTCCGGCGAATAGAGCCTCATATTCTGCCTATTATTAGAGGCTGGGAAGGAGAAGCGGATGCCATACTCAAAAGTTGCCCACTCCGGACTAGTGAGGACTAGACCAGTGCTAGAACCGCTTGCGCTGGAGGACCCATCGGCATGGAGCAGCCACAAAGCATTGAGCCTTTGTTGTTCAGGAGTGTCCGGAGTGGAACCATCTTCGGGTATGGCGCATTCAAGGAGAAAATCCGCCAGGACCTGGGCTTTAATGGCTGGACGAGGCTGATACTGAATGTCATGTTCACTCAATTCGACAACCCATTTGGTCATTCTTCTCGACGCTTCCGAACGATAGATAATTGACTTGATGGGTTGGTCGGTTAAGACCGTCATAGTGTGTGCCTGAAAATACGGCGCAGCTTTCGGGCCGATATTACCAGAGCCAGTGCCATCTTCTCGACCCGGGTATATCTCGTTTCGGCCTCTAAAAAATTTACTGACATAATAGACCGGTTTTTGAACTTTGTTTTCCTCTCTGACATCACAGAGCCAACAGCGTCCTCAGAGACTGCCAAGTATAGATTCAGCATTTCCCTTGCCTTTGGGCTGCTAAGAAGAGGTGGTGAGCCGAGGTATTTTTTAAGATCTTCGAAAGATTTCTGGCAGTCTGGGGTCCATTGAAAGTTCTTGGCCGACCGAAGTACTTTGAAAAGGGCAAACATCACTCAGCTGACCGAGCGACGAAGCGATTGAGAGTCGCTATCCTCTCGATGAAACGTTGCACTTCTTTGATTGACCCCGGAGGGGCCATCTACTGCAAGGTTTGGCTCTTTTGTGAATTCGCCTCGATGCCTCGTTGAGAGACCATGAAACCCAAGAACTTTCCAGAGTTAACTCCGAAAGCACATTTGGTTGGGTTGAGCTTCATCCGGTACCTTCAAAGTGTTGCGAAGCTTTCGGCAAGATCTTCAATATGCCGAGACGCCTCTTTGCTCTTTACCAGTATGTCATCAACGTACACCTCCATGTTCCGACCAATTTGCTCTTTGAAAACTTTATTGACCAGCCTTTGGTAGGTTGCACCAGCATTTTTTAAACCGAAAGGCATAACCCGGTAATAATAAATACCTCGGTCAATGATGAAGGTAGTTTTTCTTCATCCTCGAGCGCCATCCGAATTTGGTTGTAACCCAATAAGCATCCATAAAAGTCAGCATTTGGTGGCCCGAAGTTGAATCCACAAGCTGATTGATCCGAGAAAGAGGGAAGCTGTCCTTTGGACAAGCTTTGTTGAGGTCGGTGAAGTCGATGCAGATCCTCCATTTGCCATTTGATTTCTTCACCATAACCATATTTGCTAGCCAGTCGAGATAATTGACTTCCCGGATGAAGTTGGCTTTAATGAGCTTGTCTACCTTTTCCTCAATAGCCTTTTGACGCTCAGGGAAAAAGCTTCTCTTCTTTTGCTTGATCGGCCAAAATGCTTCGTCCACGTTGAGGCGGTGGACCAAGACATCCGGGTTAATTCCAGGCATGTCCCGATGCGAACCAGGCGAAAATGTCAGCATTCTTCTGAAGGAACTCGACCAAGTCTTGCCGAGGCTTTCCCTTCAGTTGTGATCTGACCCTTATGGTTTGGTCGGGCCAAGCTTCGTCGAGTGGTACCTCCTCTAATTCCTCGGCTGGCTCTCCTCGCTACTTGACAAAATCCTCCCAAGCATCCAGCCCGTCAACCTCGTGCTTCATGGATTGAAGGTCAGCGACAAAGTAATGCCGAGCTATAATTTGACTTCCTCGGACAACCCCCATCCCCCATTCGGTGGAAAATTTCATGGCGAGATGAGGAATGAAAATGATGGCTTTGAGATATACTTGTCCTGATCTGCCGAGGATAGCATTGTAAGGGGAGCGAAGTTTGGTCACAAGAAAATCCATGAGCATAGTGGCTACACTGGGCCAAGTGCCTACTCGAACTGTTAAAGTAATAACTCCCTCGGAGATTATGGAGTCGCCCGTAAAACCTACTAAGGTGGATTCTATGGCCCGAAGGCTTTCCGCCCGAAATTTCAATCTCACAAAGGCATCAAAATATAAAATATTAACAGAGCTTCCACTATCAATCAGAATGCGGTGTACATCATAGCCGTTCATATTCAGAGATACAACTAGGGCATCATCATGAGGGTACTGTACCTTCCGGAGGTCTTCGTCAGAAAAGGAGAGCTCGTCAACTTGAGTCTTTTTTGGTGGATTCTCCTCCTCATCTAGCCAATTTGACGAAGGACCGGCCGTCGTTATCATATTGATGTTGCCAATAACTGAAGGATTCGGTGGAGGGAGCTAGCGAGGCTCGGGCTGACGATTTCCTTCATTGTTCAGCTCAGGCGCCCTCCTAAATTGGTCCAGCCTACCCCGTCGAATTAGCCGTTCAATCTCATTCTAGAGCTGCCAGCACTCTCGGTATCATGGCCATGGTCTCGATGAAAGCGGCAATACTTGGTCATGTCCCGTCGAGTCGCGTTGCCCTGGAGAGGAGGAGGCCGAGGAATCTGGTGCTCAATCTCCATCAGGATTTGCGCTCTCAGCGCGGTGAGAGGAGTGTATCGATCAAACCTCCAAGCCGGGCTACAGGTTCGATCTTGAGGAGGTGGTGGAGGAGCTCTCTGGCGAAGAGGCGGGCTGGCACGACGAAAGGATCGATGTTTCTCTAAGCCTTTTGCCTCCTACTTCTTCAATTGCTCGGCTCGAGCCGACCTTCGCGATTCTTCGACCCTGGTGTACTTATCTGCCAAGGACATCATATCAGAGAGGCTCTTCGGGTAATTAACTTCCAGAGCCAAGTAGAAGTCCCCTTCCTTCGATACTCCTCCTGCCAAGGCAGACATGGCTACCTCGTGATTGAGGTGGTCAACCTCCAAAAGGGCCGTGTTGAAACGGCCAAGGTAGTTCTTTAGAGATTCCCCCTTCCGCTGCTTGACTTCAGAAAGGGAATCAGATCTCCATCGTTGGCGACGGCTACTAATGAATTAGCTGATGAACAAATGACTTAGCTCATCAAAAGAATCAATGGAACCTGGCTTCAGGCTGTTAAACAAGGTTCTAGCAGATCTCTTGAGAGTAGAGGGGAAGGCTCAGCAAAGGATCGCGTTCGATGCTCCGTGGAACATCATGATGGATCTAAAACTATTCAGGTGGTCATCGGGATCAACAGATTCATGATATGGCTCGATGGCGGGGAGCTTTATATGGGGAGGGATCACTTCCCGCATAATACCCTCAGAAAAAGGAATAACCTGCTCCGCCCTTGGCTAGGACGGAGTGGCTTGCCTAGCGGTGCCCAACTCCCGACGTTTCATATAGTTATTGCATTTTTCTTGGGCATAATCTCTTCTTAGGGTGCTAAAATGTAAGCATGAGTCTCTTACTCAAGTACAAAAGAAAAGTATTGTATCTTAGTCTATACAACTATTGAGGTATGTTGGTTTTAATATTTATTTTAGGATTTATATGTTAATCTTTTTAATACACCTATTCTATAGTGTGATCATATAGATTCAACAAATTTGGCTGCAAACATGGTCTTCCATACTTAGATAAATAAATCGAAATCAACTTCTATTTTGTACAAGAGAAGGCAACCCACAAAGATATTGATGTTTATTACATCACTACCATTAATCGAGTGTCTAATATTATGACTAAGGGACCATACCAGTGATCAAGTGGCTGATATTATGACCAAGGGACTATGTTTTTATTGATTTATCTTTTTAAGTGATTTACCTTTTTATATGGCAAGCTTTTGGTGATCTCCCTTGATTTACTTGAAAGGGCATATAAATAAGATTGATGTTGTCAATCTTATTATAATTTGAATTTAAATTCAAATTTTAAATGCAACCCTCAAAGGAAATATATTGCTCGAATATCACCATACTTCAAATCTCTCCTTCGAACTATATCTTGCCTAGCTAATATATCTTGACATGGTGGGAAATCTTGACAACCATTGCATCGAGGAAAATCCTAACAGCTATTGTTTCCCAACATTGATGGAAATCCTCAATGTGCATGTACATATAAACAAATGAAATGAGACAACTTCTAACAAAATTTAATATCTTTGCATAGGCCCAAACAAAATAAGTCAGGATGGTACCGTTGCATGCAGGATTATATATGCTCTGATTCCAATCATAGAACGTTAAGGCAGGGCATAAACAAAGGTCATATGCCATTGTATTTAACATCTTGGAGGTAGATTACTTTCATTATGAGGTCAAAAGGAGGTGAATCTTCTCCCATGTAACCATTGAAGACGATAGCATCAGCTAAAGCAATCATTTTACCTAGGCCTTATGAAAAATGAGAAGAGTTGCTGAAACCTACGAGAAAGATGAGAAGAGTTGCTGAAACCAATAACAATTTTCTCATTCTTTAACAAATAAACTTGATTCAAAGCCCAGGTCAAAAAGATTGGAATCACAAGTCAGAGCCTTTAACCCATCGGCATCGAAAGGCTTGCTCTACCGATATGTTTCAACTAAGATGGCTCGGCCAACAAAAATTTCAGTTTCAGCAAAGCCTACCGTGAGCTATTTCATTACATAGCTTTCCTACGCAATAAAGGAAAAAATCTTGCATGCCCCATCTTCTAAACTTTTCTCGTTCCACCTAGCTTCCACCAAGTTTTAAAACAAATATAAAAGATTCTATCGAGAAAACAGAAACACAAACGCACAGTGATAAAAGATCAAGGAGCACCATGTGTGTGTGTGTGTGTGCGTGTCACATCAAAAGAAAGGGGAGGACAATAAAAGAAACATCAGACGCTAGCAAAAGCAATCTCTGAGTCTTTGGAAGCGGGTCTATCTGACGATTCTGGATTCAGTTTACGGAGCACAAGCTTCTTCTGGGGAAGCTGGCTATTGTAGGACACTGTGACTTCAGTGTCTATTAAGATGATGTCCTCTTCCTTGAAGTCTTCCCTCAATATACCCTCTGCCAGTTTATTCTCCACGTTCTGTTGAATGGCACGCTTCACTGGTCTAGCACCATACTTGCGGTCGTATCCAAGGATTCCCAGGAACTCAACCGCAGCATCAGTCGCCTGAATTTTGATCTTTCGGTCTGCAACCCGCTCCTGTACTCTCTCCAACTGTTTACACAGATGCTATCATGTGAGTGTAAAACAAGTACATGGAAAATGGCTCCCTCCCTCATTCACTTGAATCATTCAAGCTAAACCTCCAGATTAAAACAAATTTCTCCTCCGCCACATCAACAATTTGATGTGAAGCGTCTAAATGGATAAAAGTTGACAAAAGGAATTTATGAAGGTTGACAAGGCATTAATACAAGAGGCTTCTACACTGGCCTCTGATAAAATAATCTATGGGTAGAAATTGACTTAACATCCACAACCGTAAAACATTAATGAACACATATTTAGGAAATATACACATACCAACCACACTATCTTGCAGATGAAACCCCGTCAGCTATTGTTCTCATGTAGTAATGTTTAGGAAAGTTTCAGAAGTGGCCTTTTTTGTTTAAATTCACAGACTATTGGTAAATAGAAATATTTGACAATTGATAAGGCTCATAAAAATAGAAAAAATGAGTAGAAATTAGAAACAAACAAGCAATAGGAACAACGAGCAAAATATTCACTTTCAAACTTATTTTGAGATATTATGTTAGTGTAATATGAAATGCTAATATAATACAACAGCAATATTTTCCTTTGGTCAATGCAAACATCGTGCAAGAATGACTGTGTGTGTGTGAGAGAGATAGAGGAGGAGGGGGTTTTCCTTCGGTCAATGCAAACATTGTGCAAGAATGACTGTGTGTGAGAAAGAGAGGAGGGGGAGATGTCAATATCCAAACTGCTGAGATATTTCTTAGGAAAAAAACTAAATTAACATAGAGCAATTCGCAGGGCAGCTGCTAAAACATTGGAATTCAACAAGAACCCATACCTGTAACCTGACAATACTGTTTATTTGCTCACGATCCAGAGGCTGGAAAACAATAAATTCATCAACACGATTCATAAATTCAGGGCGGAAAATGGATCTTGCCGCTTCCATCACCCTCTCTTGAATTGCCTCATAGGCAGCATCCTTCGACTCACTCTCATCATTCATATTCAATATGTTCTCAGAACCGACATTCGATGTCATGAGGATGATCGTATTGGTGAAGCTGACAGTGCGACCTTGTCCATCAGTCAGCCTACCATCATCCAGTATTTGAAGAAAAACATTAAACACGTCAGAACGGGCCTTCTCAATTTCATCAAACAATATGACAGCATAAGGTCTCTTGCGTATTCTCTTGGTCAGTTGGCCACCTTCCTCATATCCAACATAACCAGGTGGAGCTCCAATCAATCTTGAGATTGCACGCTCTTCCATGTACTCGCTCATGTCTATTCTCACAAGAGCTTCTTCAGTGTTGAACATATAAGACGCAAGACATTTTGCCAGTTCTGTTTTGCCAACTCCTGTGGGGCCCATGAACATGAAGCTAGCAATCGGACGGCGTGGGTCTGATAAGCGAGACCTTGATCGCCAGATAGCATTCGCCACTGCTCTCACTGCTGGGTCTTGACCCACAACATGCTTGTGCAATTCCTCTCCTAAATGCAGCAGTTTCTCTCTTTCAGGCTGTTCCAACTTGGAAACAGGAATATTTGTCCGTTCGCTAACAATTTCCGCAATGTCATTTCCAGTAACCTCGAATCTGAGCATCAACTTCCCTGAATTTTTGTATTCATCCAGTTCCTTCTCTAAATTTTCAAGTCGACTATGCCAGGCATTAAGGCTCCCATACTTCAATTTAGCAGCTTGATTAGGATTATATTCACGTTCTGCCTGCTGGATCTCATGGTTGATCCAGTTAATCTGTGTCAAGGAACAGTAGGGTCAGCAAGACACACAAATCTAGCAGACGAAGTCAGGCAGCAACACAAAAACATCGTACAAATACAGAACAGTAGCGATGAATAATAAAACTAGAACCCCATAAATGAAGGTTGAAAAGATTTTTTCTGATTTACCTTGAGCCTATAAATAGGGCATAAGGTGGACTTTCAAAATACGTGAAAAAAGTGATACAACGAAAGAAAAGTTTCTCCTCCTTTCCTTCCTTATTTTATGTACGCCAAGTTGTGAGAATCAGAGAAAAACAAGAGTAAACGCACTCTCATAATTCGATACCGATCCTGAGAAAGGTAAGGAATGTTCTGGTTTCATTTTTATTCTGCAGGTACTTTTGTGACGTACCTTGGCCCGTGGGATTCTTCCTTCATAGTTTCGAATCCGGCTCCTTCGAGACCACAACATATCGGTATGTTTTATGTTTAAAAATTTTTAAAATGATAATTTTTTTTTGATATGATAATATTAACGATCCACCTACTTCTGCTGCACGTATATATGATGATATTTTTCATTTGAATTCCAACACTAATCACACTATATTCACCTCAACAGTAAACATGAAAAAATTGGATGATATGCATATTCTATTAGAAAATAAATCCCACGATAATAGGATATGATTCTCTATACCATTTCTTGTATGGGCCGAATATGCTCCCACTGCTCGGCAAGTTGAGCTTGCTCCTTTTTCTGGCGTTCCAATTCAGCTTCAAGGTTGATCAATTTGTCTTTCGAAGCTTTGTCTCTACCCTTACTTAAAGAGAGACATTCTCTCTCTAGTTTCTGCACAAAGCGATTAATCTTATCCAGAGCAGCTGGCTTGGACGCAATCTCTATGTTAAATTTAGCAGCAGCCTCATCAACTAAAGCAATAGCTGCAGCCAAGGCAAATATCTAAGAATCTAGCATTTCATTAAACAATAAAATTTGTTCTTCAATATTTATACTGATATTCTAATTTTTGAGCATGCAAAAAGGGACCCCTGTCTGTCTTATTTAAGGGGGGATAAAAGAGGATTTTTATCAGAAATTTACCTTTATCAGGCAAAAAGAGCTCAGTGATATAACGATATGAAAGAATTGCAGCCTCCACAAGTGCATTGTCAGATATACGGACCCCATGGTGCCGCTCAAATCTTTCATGCAATCCACGCAGCATAGAGATTGTGTCTTCAACAGAAGGCGGGTCAACATAAACTTGCTGGAACCGACGTTGCAAAGCTGGATCTTTCTCAATGTATTTACCAAATTCTTCAAAAGTTGTTGCACCAATACAAGGCAACTCTCCCCGACCAAGCATTGGTTTCAGCAGGTCGCTGGCACCCATTGCACCTTCTCTTGTGGCACCTGAATAAAAATGCTGGGCACATTAGTAAGCATATAGAGTAATATTTAATGGAAAGAAAAATAAGCATTAGGATGCATGAGGATGCTGTTGGCAGCAAAATGGATAATTCACATGCATGTGCATGCAGCAGTACAAGGTCTTAAATCGAATATCAAACTTGATGGTAAAAATCAATATATTTAGCTTTAATGCTGTCAAAGATATATCATGTATGGCCACATAGTGTAAGTCTATATGGAGGTGTAAGCTTCTATTAAAGAATTAAGAAGGGAGGGAGAAAACAAAATAGCTCATTGATCAAAGAGACTAGATGTAAGTAATGTGAAGAGATTTGATGACACTCATTTCAACTATTTAATCATGGTAAAAACCAACCATCATGTAGACAATGTAAATCCAGTAAGGCCATGAAGGCTTAAAATTTATTTTAATGAACACAATAACGAATGCATTATATATAATTTAAATTTAAAAAACCATGTTAGTATATGGACTATTTGTAAATTCCCAACTTCCCACATGCTTTCCTACAAATCTATATATTTCAACACTCTCTTCCAAAATGCATAATATAGTTGAAATATTAGCAAAAATGGGGCACTAAAAACTAGTAAACAACTATTTTCAACTCCACTTTATGATGATTATCCAAAAAAAAAAAAATTCTTGGAACTTTATGATGATTATCTAAAGGAAATAAGACTGCCTTTTTTCGAACAATGAATTTCCCTTGGGCTATCTTTCTATTGAACATTTTCTGGAGAGGCATATACAAAACAGAGATGCATCTATTTTAGATAACAGAAATCTTTAGATCCCAGATTAATAGGTATACAAACAATTATTGGTCATTAAGCTTATGAAGCTTAGAATAAACCATTTTATAACTAACTTAACTTTCTAATATCATAAACCAAATACAATCAGAAGGCAAATTAAAACGAACAGCTATGAAAATATAAATTTCTTAAAAAACCATGCATACTGTACACAAAGAAAGAGTTACAAGGGGTGTCAATTACACCTGCTCCAACAATTGTATGGATCTCATCAATGAATAGGATTATCTGACCATCCGACTTAGTCACTTCTTTCATTACATCTTTCAGTCTCTTTTCAAATACTCCCCGAAGGTTTGTCCCAGCAATGAGTGCTCCCATGTCAAGGGCAATTAGCTGTGCAAAAGTAAAATTTAAAATTTTACACATGTAAGTTATGAAAAAAAAAATCAAGCAGTCAACTATTAGTGAAATTTTGATTTTGCTTCTATTGTTGAACTAAATCCATATAATATTGGTATTAAATGCAGCTTTTAGAATTTGTGATAAGTAGGAAAAAAAATGTCAGTTGCAAGATTTGCATGCTGAAAGTTAATAGTCCACATTGTGTTGGAAAGTTTTATTCAAAACACAAACCATTCCAAAATTTAGACATTAATCAAAGTTAATAGTCCATATCGTGTTGCAGCATATGCAATCTGTTGGGGTTTAGTCCTCGATGAACATTAATGGGATCAACCTCGCTGAGAAATATCCTAGGCTTTCACCCTTTGTTGCTAACAATTAGATTGGCGCAGCGGTAATGCACTTGCCTTCGAACCCCTTGATCCCGGGTTCGAATCCCCGCTGCCCTCTTTATTTTTTAAAGGTTTATTTCTATGAGAAAGATCTCACGCACAGGACGAAACCTGGGCCTTTACCATTTCAACGTGGAAGGATCCAGCCAACTACAATATCTTGAGACGTCTCTTGAAACAGCAATGCTTCAAACTCTCAAATTAACACCTAGACCATTGAACTCGAACAAACTTTTGGACAATTCATGTTAACCAAACTTTCAAACAATATGTTAAGTGAATTGTAAAGAAAAACCTCTAATCAAATAGCATTGCTCACTATAACAAACTTTGGGCTCGGTGCAACTCATGAAACATAATGCAGATTTGCTAATAACCAACCTAAACAATAGGCAGAGTAAAATTATGTATGGCCTAGAAGGCTTGTCATCACACATTAGCAAAGTAATATGCCTAATTCAACACTACGAGTAAAAAGAAATGATTGCATTATCTAAAGCAAATATTTGAAGCAAAATAGTTAATTGAGGACAGGCCTTGTCACATAATGGTAAGGTTACCCAATTATGATTCAGGTGTCATGGGTACAAAATATGAAAACAATCTCCCCACACGAGAATAAGGTTGCATACATTTGACTTTTCTTACATCTTATAATGGCGTGAGTGTCATTTTAATAAATAATAATTCATCAATTTGGGTTTTTGTGACTTATAAACACCTACCCGTGTGTTCATCAGTTTCGGAGGAACGTCCCCTTGCATAATTCTCTGGGCAAGCCTGCCAAAAAAGCAAATAACACATCAAGACAATTTTATTGAAAGTAAACAAGAAAAAATACCACACACAAGATGTAATTAATATTCCTTATGCACATATAATATGCGCTCACCCTTCTACTATGGCAGTTTTTCCAACACCAGGTTCACCAATTAATAAAGGATTGTTCTTTCTCTGCACTAACAGAATTTGTATGCATCTTTTGATTTCATCATCTCTGCCTATAACTGGATTAAGTTTCCCTTCGCGCGCCATAGCAGTCAAATCCTTCCCATACTTCTCCATGGCTACATACTTGCCCATCGGACCTGTTTGCAACTTATCCGAGTGGTCTATTAGATATAATCTAACATATCAAAGAAAAAATAACCAACAACAATAAATCTTAATTTTTTTACAGACCCAACACACAGAATAGACGGAGAGGGAAGTGGGGAATAGAGAGTAAATGCCAGTCTGCATGTGCCAGTGTTGTATGCATGCACCGTTGGCTTCTAATTCCATGCAGACACAGAAGAGTAGCATTCAACCATACTTGTATACAGTCAAACAAAATTTATGACAACAAAACTACTATTGCAACAACAAAGCCTACATTTCTAAAGATTAGCCATGCAGCAAAGTTCAAAAAAAGAAGTCGAGTGCAAGAAGATTTTATCAGTATCTCCAAAAAATTTATCAATATCTCAAATACATTAATCAAGAAGCATGAACCTCGATGAATGGTATAATGCAAGTTAATCAAGGTGACAATATCCAAAAATTATTATTATGTTAAATGATGATTGTCAGGAAAATTTCTAGAAATTAATACAAGTTAAATGAATTAATAAATTTCATGAATTAATAAATTCTTAGTTTATCAAGGTGACAATATTCCATCACCCACCACTACACAAGCACTTCATTAATTTCATGAATTAATAAATTCTTAGTTTCCTACGATTGAGCTGGCAAGAATAATAGATAGAACTGTTTTAGTTTCATTGACGGAGAAAGCTAAGGATTGGTTTTCTTTCCTTCCGTAAGGAAATTATATTACAGTGACTTAAGATTTCTTTATATTGTCAAACAAATAAAGAGTACATAAGCAAAGTAGAAAACTGAAAAGAAAACGAAACAGAAACGGCCCATCTCTGGAGTAAGTATACGGATTGAGAAAAGACGCTAAAATGTTAGTAATAATTAGCATAATTGTTATAGTTTGTTAGAAGGTGTCAGTGTTTGTGGTCTTTGGAGCGCTTCTTGGAGTCCTCCAATCGGGACCCTGATCATATTTTTACCTGCAACAAACCAACATGCGNAACCATACTTGTATACAGTCAAACAAAATTTATGACAACAAAACTACTATTGCAACAACAAAGCCTACATTTCTAAAGATTAGCCATGCAGCAAAGTTCAAAAAAAGAAGTCGAGTGCAAGAAGATTTTATCAGTATCTCCAAAAAATTTATCAATATCTCAAATACATTAATCAAGAAGCATGAACCTCGATGAATGGTATAATGCAAGTTAATCAAGGTGACAATATCCAAAAATTATTATTATGTTAAATGATGATTGTCAGGAAAATTTCTAGAAATTAATACAAGTTAAATGAATTAATAAATTTCATGAATTAATAAATTCTTAGTTTATCAAGGTGACAATATTCCATCACCCACCACTACACAAGCACTTCATTAATTTCATGAATTAATAAATTCTTAGTTTCCTACGATTGAGCTGGCAAGAATAATAGATAGAACTGTTTTAGTTTCATTGACGGAGAAAGCTAAGGATTGGTTTTCTTTCCTTCCGTAAGGAAATTATATTACAGTGACTTAAGATTTCTTTATATTGTCAAACAAATAAAGAGTACATAAGCAAAGTAGAAAACTGAAAAGAAAACGAAACAGAAACGGCCCATCTCTGGAGTAAGTATACGGATTGAGAAAAGACGCTAAAATGTTAGTAATAATTAGCATAATTGTTATAGTTTGTTAGAAGGTGTCAGTGTTTGTGGTCTTTGGAGCGCTTCTTGGAGTCCTCCAATTGGGACCCTGATCATATTTTTACCTGCAACAAACCAACATGCGGACTGATTAGATCATCGGTGTTCGCTCGCGACTTGCATTCATCAGTACTTCAAAATCAGTCCTCGATCGTGCGATAAAGGAACTCACCATCCGCATATGGCAAACCAATTGGTTGTTTTTAATTTCCTCAAGAACTTCACAATAAATCAATGAATAAATAAAATATCCTACTAGTATTGAAAATAGTAAGAATCAGTGAGAACGAAGTTAAAGAAAGAGAACCCACCAGCTTCTTCAAAATTTACCGGGTTTCTCTATTTCCTATTAACGGATTCAATATCTGAACGATTATTATTCAATATCTGAACGATTATTATTGGCATTAACTGGCATCAAAGAGGAAAAAAAAAAAAAGGAAAGAAAGAAAGAAAAGGGAAAGAAAGAAAGAAAAGCGGGTGTACCTTAAAGCCGATGACCACCAGGCTCTTCGGAGCGGGCGAGCGGAGTGGCGGAAGGCTGTTCGGAGCGGGCGAGCGGCGTAGTGGCGAAAACGAACAGAATGGGGGGAGGCGCTAGGGTTTAGAGAGGCTTGGGAGCGGGCGAGCGGCGGAAATAAGGCGTCGGTGTGGTCTTTGGAGCGCTTCTTGGAGTCCTCCAATCGGGACCCTGATCATATTTTTACCTGCAACAAACCAACATGCGGACTGATTAGATCATCGGTGTTCGCTCGCGACTTGCATTCATCAGTACTTCAAAATCAGTCCTCGATCGTGCGATAAAGGAACTCACCATCCGCATATTGGCAAACCAATTGGTTGTTTTTAATTTCCTCAAGAACTTCACAATAAATCAATGAATAAATAAAATATCCTACTAGTATTGAAAATAGTAAGAATCAGTGAGAACGAAGTTAAAGAGAGAGAACCCACCAGCTTCTTCAAAATTTACCGGGTTTCTCTATTTCCTATTAACGGATTCAATATCTAAACGATTATTATTCAATATCTGAACGATTATTATTGGCATTAACTGGCATCAAAGAGGAAAAAAAAAAAAAGGAAAGAAATAAAGAAAAGGGAAAGAAAGAAAGAAAAGAGGGTGTACCTTAAAGCCGATGACCACCAGGCTCTTCGGAGCGGGCGAGCGGAGTGGCGGAAGGCTGTTCTGAGCGGACGAACAGAGTGGCGGAAACGAACAGAATGAGAGGCGCTAAGGGGTTTAAGGAGGCTTGGGAGCTGGCGAGCGGCGGAAATAAGGCGTAAATTTTCAAATTAAACATATGATGTTTGATCTACGATGTTGGAAATAAGGCGTAAATACGGGTTGCGCATCCCGAGTCCTGTCCCGAGTCGGTGACTCGCGTCCCAAGCGCGAGTCAAACTGGTAAACCGAAGGCGTCCTCGCCTTACCCGCCTCCAAGAAAGCGGCAGGTGCCATGGTTTCTAGCGCATAGCAACCCAAGCCTGGACGATTTTGGAGCTGAAGAACAGTGTTTTAAAAATCGGATCATTTGATTCAATTTTATTATTAAAATTAATTTTTATATAATTTAATAAAAAAATAAAAAAAATTATTGAATTGATCAAGCTTTGAACTGATTCAACATAGTTTTTAATTTTTTTAATTTTTTATTCAAATTATATTTATATTTATTATTATTATTATTAATTAAAAATTAATTATAATATTATTTGATTCAATCAAATCCGTTGATCCGATCAAAGCAATTGATTCATGATCCAAATGTTAAGCTAATTTATTATCCGATTCAATTTTTAAAACATCGCTAAAGAACGGTAACGCGGTTGCCTCGTCAATATACTGCCAGTCTCTAACCTGTGAGGTTTTTAAACAAAAAGCTTAAAATATGATGAATTTTTTATGGGACAGAAGCCTAATATGCTCAGGCCTAGATACGAGGAGTAATAAAGGCGAGAGTATTGATACAGTGACCAAAAAAAAAAAAAAAAGTTAAATGTGAGAACTCAGTGGATCATATTGATGACAGAACTTTTAAATATGATTCTGGAAAGAGATTCATTAGAAACTAGTCAAGCTGGAATGATGCAGGTATAAGAGATCCCTCTTGATTGGGTTTTTGATTGATTTTATAATATTTTAAAAATAATTATAACTCAAGTCTACCCATCGTCGGTTAAATTTCATTTGAGTTTCACTACTAAATGAAATTATAAATTTATAATTTCAAATTAAACTGCGTCACCGAGTTGCACCCCTGCTCCTCAGGCGAAATTTTAAAAAATATATGATATTTTATCTACGAAAATATATTATATATAATGCCCGAGCTGTTTGCTTAGCTAACGTTGATCAGCTCGGCAAAGCCCATTTTTTCCGCAGTATCGCTAGATTGTCTACATTAATTTCATCTTCCGTCACTATGATCGTGTCCTCTTCTATTGATGCAGATGCCATCATCCACAAGAGCAGTTATAAGAAACTCTGTTGTTAAGGAAAACTTGCAACGTAGAATGGCATCGTACTCCAAGTTAAAACTACGAATTCATGCGAAAAGGAGCAAGTACTTCATCAATTTTATGAATTAATAAATTCTTAGTTCCCTACAATTAAGCTGGCAAGAATAATAGATACAACTGTTTCAGTTTCATTGACCGAGAAAGCTAAGGATTGATTTTCTTTCCTTCTGTAAGGAAATTATATCACAGTGGCTTAAGATTTCTTTATATTGTAAAAAAAAATAAAGTACATAAGCAAAGTAGAAAACTGAAAAGAAAACAAAACAGAAATGGACCATCTCTCGAGTAACTAGACGGATTGAGAAAAGACGCTAATATGTTAGTAATTGTTGCTGCAAAAATTCGCTCTTCAACTTGGATGCGATTGGATGCGATCCGACTCTAGATCTAAACGTCAATCTCTCGCCCGGATAGAACCTATAAGACAGTCCTCACACATAAAGTGTTGAGGATGGCCCTCTGCGGAAGATCCTTCGACGTCCAAGTCAGTGAAGATTCACAGCAAGCAGATGTGAGGAGAAGGCTCTCGCAAAAGAGTCCCTCAAGGAATGGCCTCTCGAGAGCTCCAAGCTTTGCTTAAGCTTCAATGGAGTTTGTCAATAAGAGTGTGGGTGTAAGCGTAAGCATATCTGAAGGGCTTTAGGACAAGGATATTTATAGGTTGCAAGTATGATGACAGGCGATCACCTGATTCCTTGAACGTGTCACAGGGGGTCCGAAACCGTCAAGATTCGAATCAGATTCGAATCAAGTTTGTTATGAGGCCGATAGCATCAGTATCGCGTTAGTTAGAAAATCAACGGCTAGAGAAGCTAGTTGATGCTTTAAGATTCAATGATTTTATAGGCTTTAGGCCACTTCTGATATTATTGGTCTAATTTTTGCTCAAGGTTATTTTGGGCCTATATGGCGGGAATCTCGATAAATCATCATGAATCTGAATTTTTCGCATCCGACCTTGATCGAGCGATCGGAACCATTCATCATATGGAGGATTCATCGTGACTGTTGGTGGTGAATATGCTTGGGCTAGGCACGGGGATAGCTTGGTTCCATAGAGGTTCAGGGGTTCCTCGGTCTTGCCGAGGAACGTGAATAGCCCGGCTCTGCCGAGGTATATGAATACCTTGGTCTGGCCGAGGTATATGAGGATAGCTCGGCTCCGCCGAGGCATAGAATACGTCGGCATCACCGAGTCATGACAGCTGGCGGGCCAAAAAATCAAAAGTGGTCTCGACCTTTTTATCGTATGTACGAGTATTGGCGCAATGATGATTTTACCCCTCATCACATGCCCCCCACTCCCTAGTCCGAAGCGTAGGCTCGGGAATAGGGAGTAGAATTATGGACGGCTTTATCTGATTGGAGAAATTCAAACAGGCGGAGGCGTGCTATGAGGCCCTCATAAATGCTAGGCCGCCACTTCATCATTTCTTCTCATCACACGAGAAGGAAACCCCTCGCCTTCTGTTGTCGGCTGTAGATAGAATGGCACCTGGCAGGCCGAAGATTTGGTGACGTGTGAGGATTCTTGCCTTGCTGAGATGGTTTAAATAGAGGCCGGCGGTGGGCTACCTTCTGTTGCTCTTTTTCTCTATCTTTCTCCTTCGAACGTCCTCATCCTAGGATTCGACATGGCCGACGTTTCTCTTGCTGATCTTGGGAATAGGGCCCCATTGACTCGGCTTCGACGATGACGGCTGCAGATCTGGAGAGGATCCGCAGGGAGCCAGGGACTACTGGTTTACCAACGATATTCGGATGCGAGTTTTCGATCCCGAACAGAGGGTGCCTGATCAACTGGAGTCGGGGGTATTTTTCTATGAAGAAAGCTTCAAGGTGAGACTCCGTTTTCCCCTTAACCCATTGGTGAGCGATATAATGAAGTATTCCGGTATCTGCCCAACGATGATTATGCCAAACAGATAGCGTTATATCATCGTGTTCATTTCCTTATGTGCGCTCACGGGGATAACGGCGACGGTTCCTCTGTTCTAGGCTTGTCACAGCCTAACATCCTCCAAAGATTCTTCTTGGCATTATATTGGGCCACGAAAGAACTTCAAGAGATTTTCAAAGGTTTCAACTTCCGTTAAAGGGTGAAAGTCATGATTTTTTATTATCGAATGGAATGACGCATTCGACTTCCCTCGTCAATGGAGGCCTCTCCCCATGGATCCGAACAAGCGTCCGACGCTATCAAGAGTGGTGAAGGGGGACTTCGACGTTCTCTATAGCAGCAAAGTGGTCCCCATCGATGCCCTTTTGACTGAAGAGGTACTCTATAATGCCAGGCTGAGTCGAGTTGATCCTTTAAGTAAGTGCGACATCTCCTTCTTCATATATGGATGTCGTTGCAGAGATGTTGCTAATCGTTCCATGGTTTGTAGGGATCAAATCTAAGTTTGGGGCTCAGATGAGAGGAGCGCTCCCAATCGACTATGGCGATTCGAGTGGAAGGAGAAGCACCAAGCGCCACCGTACTGTATCGTCGGCCCCTACGAGAGGGAAGAGGGCCAGCTCCGAGCAAAGGCCATCTTCTTCTTCCTCGAGGCTGCAGCTGGCTCTACCGAGCCATTCACAAGAAATGACTGAGCCCCAACCTTTGAGCCCGCCGAGGGGGACATCATAGGGGAGCCAACCCCAACTCTCATCCTAGCGCTGGAATTCATGGGGCCAACATCTGGTGATGAAGTCGAAGAGGTTGCGGCTCGGGTGGAGCAGGAGTGTGGCCAATCGCCTGAGCCGTCGGGTGAGGATTTTCGGGTAACGAAATTCCTTTATCTTGTGGTTACTGTTGCCCCTTACCCTGAAGGGGACGGTTCCATGGGTCAGCATAAGTTGAAGGAGTTACTCTTCGAGGATCGAACGGCTGCACTTGCAGCGAGTGTTGTTTCGCCTCCAGCAGAATCTCCTCCTCGTGGGGTTGAAGACGAAGGAGGGGAAAGAAGAGATCCACCGGGTGAAGCAAAGGCTGCCCCGATGAGGATGGAAGAGCTAGGGCCTTCAGGGATATTGGCAAGCGAGGAGGAAGAGATAAGTCGGCTTAGCCATTTCCTCGATCCTTTGGCTTGCGGTAACATTTTTAGTGTTCTTTACAAGGAGGGACATACCATTTACCCTGAAGTGGGAGAAGGAAGCCGTCGGGGAGTTCCCATTTCGATTGAGGGATTCTAATTGCCCTCTGACTTGGAAGACTGCACATCGGCCCCCAGCTCATATATCCTAAGGGTGCGGGACGAAAGTTTGGGACTTCCGAAACATAGAAATACCCAGTGGGGTATCCTTCCTGCCATAGAAAGGGGAAACGCCATTTAACGTCCCTGGGTCTCACCTTTCGAATGGTAGCACCTGCTCATAACGTTAGTAACGTTTTAGGCACTTGCTTCGGTCAGGCATTTTGGTGATTTATTTTTTCTCAGTCCTTTGCAGAGAGAGTATTTGCCTCGACTTAGGTTAGAAGGAGGCCTGGGCGACCTTGCTAATTCTCAATAGAAGCTCGATCATGCCGAAGGATGAAATGGGTCTTACCTTACTTTGGTGAGGTAAGAAACGACTTGTTCGAGTTTGTCGAAGCACAAGAAAAAGTTGTTTAACCTTGCCGAGGCTTAAAAGAATCACTCGGTCGTGCCGAGGCTTGAAAGAATCACTCGGGCCTGCCGAGGCTTGAAAAGATTATATTTTACTTGGTGCTGCCAAGGTATGAAGATATCACTCAGTCCGATCGAGGTTTGGAGAGATTATATTTTATTTGGTGCTGCCAAGGTATGGAAAGATCACTCGGCTCTGCCAAGGTTTGGAGAGATTATATTTTACTTGGCGCTGCCAGGGTATGGAGAGATCACTCGGCTCTGTCGAGGCTTGAAAAGATATTTTACTTGGCACTGCCAAGGTACGGAGAGATTGCTTGGCCCTGCCGAGGCTTGAAAAGATTATATTTTACTTGACGCTACCAAGGGACGGAGAGATCACTCGGCCCTACCGAGGCTTGAAAAGATTTGAGCAAAACCTACTTCTTATTATAGCCTTTCGGAAAAGTGATTGAAACGAGAGCATTGCAGATTTAAAAATGAAATTTTGTTGTTGTAAACAAAATGAGTACAGTGAAAGTGTACTTTTTTCATGATATATACGAAGATTATCTAAGTTCCATGTCCTGGAGGTAGCTTTTCCATCAAGATCCTGGAGTTTGTAAGCGCCAGGCCTAATTACCTCGGTGACTTGATTGGGGCCTTCCCAATTTAGAGACAGCTTCCCCTGTTCCAATGGTTTGGAGACAGATGCCTTTCGAAGTACAAGATCACCAGGGAGGAAGGATTTTTTCTTAACTCTGAAAGAATGGTAACGAGCTACTCTCTTCTAACTTAAACCGTTAAAACCCTAAACCCTAAACAAACCCTAAAACCCTAAGCCCAAACCCCTAAACCCTAAACCCTAAACCCTAAACCATAAACCCTAAAGCCATAAAATCCTAAAACCCTAAACCCTAAACCCTAAACCCTAAATCCCTAAAACCTAAACCCTAAAACCTAAACCCTAAAACCCTAAAACCTAACCCTAAAACCCTAAAACTCTAAACCCTTAAACCTAAACCCCTAAAACACTAAAACCTAAATCTAAACCCTAAACCCCTAAAACCCTAAAGCCCTAAAATATACATATTGGTTTTAGGGTTCAGGGTTCAGGGTTTAAGGTTCAGAGTTCAGGGTTCAGGGTTCCGGGTTCAGGGTTCAGAGTTTCGGGTTCAGGGTTTCGGGTTTAGGGTTCAGGGTTCAGGGTTCTGTGTTCAGGGATCAGGGTTCAGGGTTCAAAGTTCAGGGTTCAGGGTTCAGGGTTCAGGGTTCTGGGTTCAAGGTTCTGGGTTCTGAGTTCTGGGTTCAGGGTTTTGGGTTTTGGGTTCATGGTTTCGGGTTCTGGGTTCTGGGATCAGGGTTCAAGGTTCCGAGTTCAGGGTTTAGGGTTCAATTGCCTTGTATTGGTGCAGCTCGGCTCTGAATCGGGACGCTGATCTCTCGCCCAGATGGGTTCAGGGTTCCGGGTTCAGGGTTTAGGGTTCAATTGCCTTCTATAGGCCTTAGGCCATTTTCGGTATTGTTTGCAAAATTTTTCGTTTGAGATCTTGTTCAACTATTATGAATTTGAACTCTTCCGCGCTTGATTCCGCAAAGGTGCTTAAACGTCTTGGTCTGGCCGAGGCATAGAAGTAGCTCGGTTTGCCGAGGTATGAGAATAGCTCAGTTTGCCGAGGCATAACAATAGCTCGGTTTGCCAAGGTAACTTGACTCTGCTGGAGACGATTCAGCTCTGCTGTTTTTCAAACGTGATAGCTGACTGATGGGATGTCGAGATTGGTCTCAACCCTTTTGATGGTGCGCACGAGCATTAACACAATGATAATTTTACCCCTCATCACATACCCCCCACTCCCTAGTCCGAAGTGTAAATTCGGATGTAGGGAGTAGAGTTTAGAATAATTTCATTAAGGGGGATTTAAAGAGACGCGCAATGATGACCTCATAAATGCCGGGCCGCTGCTCCATCATTTTTTATCATTGCATGAGGAAGAAACCCCTCGTTTCTCATGGGCGGTGACTGAGGAAGAAACCCCTATATTTACAGTGCCCATAGCGATAATTTCAACGTTCAGAGTTTCCTTCCTGAAATGCCTTTTAAGGAGGGGAAAGGGTTAGGGCGGTGTCCTTTCTGCAATGCCTTCTTGTTTCTCCCTAAGAGATTTTTTTCTTTCTCAGAACTCTCACAAGTTCATTTGTGCCTTATTCTTCAACTCAACAACATGAAGGGTCCAAATGACGTGGCCTCTGAGATAAACCTTGAAGATCTGGACAGAATATGTCGTCGATACAAGGTCCCTCAGGATGTTGCTCTATGGCTCCCGAGGCCCGAGCATAGGGTCTCAATGAAGCTGGGGCATGGAGTGTTCTTCTACGAGGAAATCTTGAGAGCGGATCTCCAGTTTCCTCTCCACCCGTTGGTGAAAGAAGTCTTGAGATTCTATAACATATGCCCGACGATGGTGATTCCGAATAGTTGGCACAACCTCATCGGGTTTATTTCGATGTACAGCCATATTGGGGTAACGTCAACTCTTTCCATATTCTGAGTATGCTACAACTTAGTTTCCAGGAGGAACTCCGAGTGGCCCTATATTGGTTCTCGGAAATCATTCAAGATGATATCGAACAATCCGTCGTTGATAAAGAAGTGGAAGTCTCGGTTTTTCATCGTTGAGAGAAACATTGGCTCTGATTTCCCCTGGGCATGGGCGAGTTACATGAAGGATCCAGAGGTGCGACCAGAGCTATCTGAGTAGGAGAAAAAGGAATTGGTAACTCTCTGTAGTGGTCGAGTGCTTTCGGCCAGCGCCCTTTTATCGGACAATGCCCTTTTCGCTGTCGGACTTAGTTCTTTTGATCCCCAGGGTAAGCTTTCTCCCCTCTTCCTGCGACTGATGTATTCAGGTGATTTTATTACGATCTAAATTATTGTTTGTTGTACTTATAGCCGAAAGGTCAGCGTTCATGGGTCAAATAAGGAAGGAATTGGGCAAACACCAAAGGGGATCTAGCTCTTGTGAAAAGCACAGATCTGAGAAGAAATCCCGCCTTTCTAGGGAACACTAAAAGGGGCTGAAACAAGCTAGGGTCGGTCAACATTCCTCCACCCTGAAGAAGGGAGAAATGGATGTGTCGGCCAAGGTTGATGAGCCTTCCTTGTTGATGGGAGGTGTGGCAGTGGAGGAGGAACAAGTAGTTGGGGAGAGCTTGGGGAAGGCCGTTGAGGTTTCTCCTCTCCAAATAATAGTCGTATCAGACGACCCAAAGGGGATGTCATCGGTTTATCTGGTAATCTCTTCGCTCGAGGCTAACCAGCCTCGTCTGGTGAAGGTTGGCAGCCCTAGGGTGCCCCATATGGGCGAGGGAGAGGCCCCCGCTTTGATCGAAGGGGGCAAAGGGGTGAAGGAAGTAGTGTTCACCGCCGAGACTCAAGAAGAGTTGCCTGAGGGAGAATCGATAGATGTTGAGAGAGAAATCTGTTGGCCCAGATGGCAACCCAAGAGGGGGGGGTGAATTGGGTTCTTAAAAATTTAAGACTTTCTAAGTTTTGTTGATTAATTAGCAAGATGTGCAAGTGAGAGGCTAACTAAAATTAATACACAAGCGAATACAGAGAGATAGAGATAGAGAAAATGAAGCACGACAAACACAAGATAATTTTATAGTGGTTCGGTGCAATCAACACCTACGTCCACTCCCAAGATCCACTTGGGTCCACACTATAATCACTCTAGATTACAGCCGAGTTGTTTTCCAAGCTCACAACTCAAACTTGTTGTTTTACCGGGTGCACAACGAACCCAGCTGGTTTTAACTCGGGCTTACCAGCACAAAACCCTACACGTTGTTTTTCTAGGGCTCACAACTAACCCAACACAAGCACTCCGGCTTGCAACGAGGTATACCAACCTCCACCGATTCAATCCGCAGATTGAATCAAACAAACAATAATAATGATAGAGTTTGAACAATAGAGTGCTCCCCTTGAGCAAATACACAAATGAAGTACAAAATATTATAAGGTTAGAAAAGCCTGATTGTATGCAGATGGTAGATGCTTGGGCTTTCTCCCTTCTTCTCTTTAACTCCTCTTGAAGTGCAGAATCACGCCTCAGCTAGATTCTTGACCGTTGAAGTCTTTGGAGTTGAGATGAAGCTTTTTCCTCTTTTGAAAATCCGCAGATTTGACCTTTGAAACACTTGGATTTTCTTCTGGCTTTTGTGGAATGATGAGAAGGAGTAGACGAAACTTCCTCTTGGATTTCTCTCCTTTTGAATCACTCTCCTTTGAGCTAATAGATTTTTTCAATATGCTCTGTTTTTTCCCTCTTTTCAAATGATTTTCTTTTCTTTCTTTTTGATTTTCTCTCTTCTCGTTTTATTTGAAAAGAACTCCTCTATTTATAGAATCTGCAAAAATATATCCGTTAGAGACAAAGAAAAATAGCCGTTATTTGAAAATCTAACCGTTGGAGCTGATGTGTCAACATTAAAAATCGCGCCCAGATTTCACGGAGTCGACTCGAGCTTTGTGGGAGTCGGCTCGAGGTCGATTACCAAAAATAGAAACATTTTTAAGTATGAGCGGTCGACTCGCGAAAACATAAGTGTCGGCTCCTGAAAGTCGGGAGTCGACTCGAGGAAAACGGGGAGTCGACTCGAGAAGTGCTCAAAAAACATGGGTTCTGTTATTTGAGCGGAGTCGGCTCGCACAGACAGGAATCGGCTCGCAAGAATTCAGGGGTCGACTCTTGAAAAACCAAGGGTCGACTCGAGAAACTCAGGCAATATGGGGAGTCGACTCGGGAACTCATGAGTCGCTCGGGACCGATACAAAAATCAGAAAAAAGTTCTGATAGACTTTAAAACTTGTCCCAATTAAATTTAAAATATAAATTTGACTTGAATACATTGAGTATGACATTTAACATGGATTCAAGACATGTTCCAAGAATTCATCGATTGAAATATAAAGTGTAAAATTTCTTTTAGAATTCTTTTAAGCATAGAAATTGAAATTCCTTTTTTTTTTTTAATACATTCAAAACTCTTTTAATATGACCATTGATAGTTCATTCCTTTCAATTTGAATAAGCTCAAGGTTTTTGATAAATATACATTATATGATTAAGATACTCATGGCTTTTGGAAATCATCAAAATCAATAAAGTTGGGGCAATTATGTTTCAATAATTTCTCAACAATCTCCCCCTTTTTGATGATGACAAAAACATTGAGTATATGCATTATACCATTGAAAGATTTATGATACCAAAATCAGCTTTTGTGTTCATGGAAAAGCTCCCCTCAATGAGGTAGCTCCCCCTAAGAACCTTAATTTTATAAATCATTCAAGATTTTCAAAATTAGAGACTTAATGCATTTTCTTTATGAAATACAATAACTCTTCCCCTTATGCTCTCCCTTATTCAAAATTAAACTTTAATTGAATTTAAGGCAAGGCATAATTGAATTGAAGGCAATGCATATACGATTGAATAAATAAAAACTCTCCCCCTTTTTGTAATCAACAAAAAGGTTAGGAAGTTCAATAACATTCTTTATCTTTTTCATTTAATTTATCAATTGAGGATTATCATTCAAAGAAATTCAAGGATACTTATAATTGAGATAGACAAAAGTGAAGCATCAACCATTCTCATTACTTCAAAATGAAAGTACATGGAATTGTAAATTTGCTTAAAGCAAAGAAAGTAAACATGGTTACATCAAAAAAGATTACTTGAAAAGATTACATGAAAACTTAAAAATTTCTTCTAGTGATTCTATTCAAATGATCTACAATTTGCTTCATTCCTTCACATTGAAGTCTTACATAGTCTTTTAGTTTTCATCAACAAAAGTACAAGCTGAAGAGATTTTATCTTGAAGCTCAGCGTTGCATTTGGAGTATGTCTCTGAGTCACCGCAGATGTCCTTAAGTTCTTCAAAGATATTCTTTAAATTTTCACTTAAGGAACCGGTAGATGAATTGAGAGTTGACTCAATCAATGCAACTCGATCACTGATAGAATATAATGCTTCTTTCAAGTTCATATACTTATCATTGAATTCATCTTTCAGTCTATTTTCTTGATCACTTAACTCAGACTTGAACAAAGATCGAAGTTGATCTAACTGTGTTTCAGAAAAACTAACAGATGAAAGTGTAGAAGACTGAGTAGGAGCAATAGTGGGAGCAGGGGTAGAATCTGAAGCAGGAGCCGGAACACACTCTGGAATAGATGAACACTGAGGAGGCTCCGGTGAAGAAAGTCTCATGGAAGGCCTGGGTGCCTCTGCATCTATGTCTCTATCCTCAGTAACGGTTTTTCTCTCCCAACTTCCATTTTTCTTAATAAACCCCATGCGATGAATCGTAGCCAAAGTATAAAAATCTGTATGTCTTAACTCCTTCTTTGGCTCACAATCACTGAACACAATCCCTTGGCTAAGAAATAATTTAGTCAAAACCATGCCATAGGGTAAGCTCGATTTCTTTTTCCCGCTACAGTCTGCAATATACCAAATTATCATCCTAGGTAGGTTGATGGGTTTCCCTGAAACAACAGCGTCCATGACAAAAATATCTCGTTCAGAAACATAGTCAAATCGGCCTGTTTTGGGAAATAAGATCCTGCTACAAATGTTGTGGAGAAGCCTTAATTCCAATGGTAGTTGACTAGCAAAGACTTCCTCAAATCCTTCAAAGCTTCGGTTCAAAAGTCGAGTGAGAGCAGGAGACCTATCTTCAGGGGCAAATGTAGATGGTCCAGACAAAGGTAACTTCAATAATCTAGATAGAATAGATGATGTAATGTTCAAGCCAATGCCTCTAACCTTGCTCACCAATCCGTCATCTCCTCTGGATAAATTCTTGTAAAACTCTTTGACTAGAGAAGGGTAGGTTGGACAATCCAATGAACAAATACATTCAAATCCCATCTCGATTAGCTGTCTACCAAGCATGAATCCCTCATTCTCAAACAGTTCAAAATTAACTTTTCTCCCTGTGGTTACAACCCTACTGGCTAGAAGATCTACCTGAGGGGTAGGAGCTGGAGCTGGAGGATCACTAGCCGAATGTGTAGAGGTTGAGTCCGTTGACGGCTCGCGGACGGATCGTCGGATGGTTCTCTTCCTTTTCAACCCGGCGCCACTCGAGTTTGCTCCTCGGGTTTTGGGTGCCATTGATCTTGAAGGATTGTATAATCAGAGGTTAATTGAGGTTTGGAGGGTTTTGGGAAAGTTTTGGAGAGGATTTGGAAGATTTTGGAAGAATGAAATGTCCATCGGGTCGACTCGTGACCTAAATAAATCAATTGGGACCACGTCGAGTTGACTCGCGCAAAGTGTCGAGTCGGCTCGCGACAAGTCACAGAGCACGGACACGATCTCGAGTCGACTCGCTCAGAGCAGGGGTCGACTCCTGAGTTTCAGCAGAAACTCGAGTCGACTCCGATACTCTCGAGTCGGCTCCCGGACAAATTTAGAGAAAAATTAGATCAAGTTTCAGAGAATCCACATTGAGTCCAGAATTTGATCTTTGAGTATGATTAAAAATCATGGACTTTGAGAGATCAAATTGATATGAGTTCTAGATAGAGTTTCCTTAAGATTTTAAGTATTTGAAAGAATTATATATATATTTCCTTAGAGGTTTCAAAATTTATTCAAAGGGATTACAAATTCCTAATTCTCCTCTAAGATAACAAAATCTTTCTTCATTTAAAGGTTTAGTGAATATGTCAGCTAATTGTTCTTCTGTGTTTACATAATCTAAACAAATTTCATCATTAGCTACATGTTCCCTTATAAAATGATATCTAATTTCTATGTGTTTAGTTCTTGAGTGTTGAATCGGATTTTTAGTTAAGTTGATTGCGCTAGTGTTATCACATCTTATGGGTGTTTTATCAAGTGTGATACCATAGTCTTCAAGTTGTCGCTTAATCCATAGGATTTGCGCACAGCAACTTCCAGCTGCTACATATTTAGCTTCAGTAGTTGATAATGCAACTGAATTTTGCTTTTTGCTAAACCATGTGATTAAGTTACTACCTAAGAATTGGCATGCACCACTTGTGCTTTTTCTATCTATTTACATCCAGCATAATCAGAATCTGAATATGCAATTAGGTTTAATGTGGAGTCTCTAGAATACCATAAACCTACATTTTTAGTTCCATTTAGATATCTTAAAATTCTTTTAACAGCTATTAGATGTGATTCTTTAGGTTCAGATTGAAATCTAGCACATAAACATACTGAAAACATGATATCTGATCTACTTGCTGTCAAATAAAGAAGGGATCCGATTATACCTCTATAGTATTTTTGATCAACCTTTTTACCTTCTTCATCTTTGTCCAGCTTGCATGAAGGACTCATCGGAGTTCCGAGGGGTTTCATTGTTTCCATACCAAACTTTTTGAGTAGTTCTCTTGTGTACTTGGTTTGGTTGATAAAGATTCCCTCTTTACTTTGTTTGATCTGGAGTCCAAGGAAGAAGTTGAGTTCTCCCATCATGCTCATCTCGAATTCTCCGTGCATTAACTTTGCAAATTCTTGACAAAGAGAATCGTTAGTAGCACCAAAAATAATGTCATCTACGTATATTTGTACTACAAGTAAATCTTTACCTTTTCTTTTCAAAAACAAAGTTTTATCAACATTTCCTCTTGTAAAATCATTTTCTATTAAAAATTTACTTAACCTATCATACCAAGCTCTAGGTGCTTGTTTCAAACCATATAAAGCTTTGTGCAATTTAAAAACGTGATTTGAAAATTCGTGATCTTCAAAACCTGGTGGTTGTTCTACATAAACTTCTTCATTAATAAATCCATTTAAAAATGCGCTTTTTACATCCATTTGAAATAAGTTAATATTCATATGACATGCAAATGCAAGTAATAGCCTAATGGCTTCTAATCTAGCTACTGGTGCAAAGGTTTCATCAAATCAATACCTTCCTCTTGATTATATCCTTTAGCAACCAATCTAGCCTTGTTTCTAATTACTATACCATTTTCATCTAGTTTATTTCTATATATCCATTTTGATCCTATTACTGAGTGATTTTTAGGTCTTTCAACTAAGGTCCAAACATTATTTCTTGTAAATTGATTTAATTCTTCTTGCATTGCTAACATCCAATTATTATCTTTTTCAGCTTCTTCTATAGTTTTAGGTTCAATTTGTGATACAAATGCAAGATGATTACTAATATTTCTCATGTATGATCTAGTCCTTATTCCTTGAGATGGATCGCCTATAATCAATTCCTTGGGATGACTATGAGCATATCTCCAGTCTCTTGGAAGATCTACATCATTATGATCAATATTGATATCATCGTCCTTATGTGAATCATTATCTTTAGCTTCTTATTCATGATCAGAAGATACTTCAATATTAAGTTTTTCAAGATCTTTTTCAATTATGTTTGTATCTTCCTCATCATCAATCTTTTCAGATCCAGTTGCTAAAGATTCATCAAAAACTACATGTATGGATTCTTCAACTACTAATGTTTTCTTGTTAAAGATTCTATATGCTTTACTAGTTGTTGAATAACCTAGAAAAATTCCTTCATCAGATTTAGCATCAAATTTTCCTAAATTATTTTTACCATTATTATGAATGAAACATTTACATCCAAATGCATGAAAGTATTTTATATTTGGTTTTCTTTCATTCCATAATTCATAAGGTGTTTTCTTTAATATTGGTCTTATTAAAGCTCTATTTAAGATGTAACATGCTGTGTTAATTGCTTCCGCCCAAAAATACTTTGGTAAGTTGCTTTCACATAGCATGGTACGGGCCATGTCTTCTAGAGTCCTATTTTTTCTTTCAACTACACCATTTTGCTGTGGAGTCCTAGGGGCTGAAAAATTATGATTAATTCCATTTTCAGTGCAGAAATTTTTAAATAAGTGATTTTCAAATTTTGTTCCATGATCACTTCTTAGAGATACTATAGTAGTGTTTTTCTCATTCGTGACTTTCTTGAAAAATTTTAGGAAAATTGAGAAAGTCTCATCTTTATGAGCTAAAAACATTACCCAAGTATATCTAGAATAATCATCTACAATCACTAGACCATATTTCTTTCCTCCTAGACTTGTGGTTCTAGTTGGTCCGAAAAGATCCATGTGAAGTAGCTCTAGTGCCCTAGAAGTTGAAACAATGTTTTTAGATTTAAAGAACTTCTAGTTTGTTTTCCAAATTGACATGCATCACATATTTTATTATTTTCAAAATCTAGTTTAGGTAAACCTTTAACTAAATCCATTTTAATTAGTTTTGAAATAAGGTGTGTGCTTGCATGACCTAATCTACGATGCCACAACCAACTAATTTCATTTATGTTAGCATTGTCAGTAATTAGGCAATGATCACTTAAAGATAATTTTTCTAGATCAACTAAATAAACATTGCCATGTCTATAACCAGTAAATATAATGCTATCATCAATAGAATTAGTTACAGTGCATACAGAAGATTTAAATGATACATTAAAATTTTTATCACATAATTGACTTATACTTATTAGATTATGCTTCAAACCATTAACATAAAGTACATTATCAATTACTATGGATGGAGTTATGCGAACTTTACCAAGGCCCATAATTTGACCTTTACCGTTATCGCCAAATGTCACAACTCCACCTTTCTTTTCCTCTAGGGTGATGAATTCATCCTTGTCACCCATCATATGTCTTGAGCAGCCACTATCAAGGTACCACTTTTTCTTTGATCTTTTGGCTACAAGACATTCCTGCAATAACATCAAACTTTATGCTTAGGTACCCAAGCTTTCTTGGGTCCTTCATGGTTAGTAGCAATAAAAGTTGTTCCTTTCGGAACCCATATTTTCTTAGTTTTAACATTTAACTTGTTGTTATTCTTTAACGTTTTACATTCAAAGGATTTGTGACCTTTTCCATTACATTTGAAACAAGTTATGTTACTTTGGTTAGCTTTTATAAAAATATTCTTTAGAGTTTTCTGGTTTCTTAATGTGTTATATCCTAAACCAGCTTTGTCAAAAACAGCATTTTGACTATCTAGGATCATGTTAAGTTTAGTTGAACTTAAAGTGAATTTCTCAACAATGTCTTTATATTTTTTAACATCTTTCTTAAGAGAGTCAATTTCTTTAGCTTGCTGTTCTTTATCTAAAGCTAAAGTTTCTAATTGATCTTTTAAATCTTTAGTTTCTGACTTTAATAAATCTTTTTCTTGATTAAGATTATCTCTTTCTTTCCTAAGTTCTTCTTTTTCATTAGTTAAGTTCTTAACTTCTAAAGCTAATTCATTTTTACTTTTAGCTAAACTAATATTGTCATTTTTCAAAAACTTATACTTTTTCTTTAAGGATTTAAAATCAATCATAAGTTCATTGAAAGCCTCAAATATTTCATCAAACGTAAAATCATCATTTGAGTTTTCAGAACTTACCTCATCAATGTCGTCGTCGTTGGCCATGAAACAGATATTGGCAACTTCTTTTTGCTCATCTTCTTCGGAAGAAGATTCTTCGCTGTCAGTCCATGTTGCCATATACGCCTTTTTCTTTTTCTTGTAGGCCTTCTTCAACAAAGGACAATCATACTTAAAGTGCCCTGGCTTTTTGCACTCATAACAAACTAAGGGCTCCTTTTCTTTTTCTTTCTCCTTGTCCTTTTTTTTATCCTTTTCTCCTTCAAATCTTGCTCCAAATTTCTTTTTATGGAATGGCCTTTTTCTCATAAACCTTCTGAATTTCTTGGCCAAGAGAGCAGTTTCCTCATCATCTTCATCATTACTTTCACTGCTGCTCTCTTCCATTTCTGCAGTCTTGAGGGCAAGAGTTTTCCTTCTTTTTGTATCCTCCTCAACATGCTGCTTCATCGTCAGCTCGTGGGTCATTAGTGATCCTAGAAGCTCCTCTAAGGGTAATGCATTGAGGTCCTTTGCTTCTTGGATGGCTGTGACTTTTGCTTCCCACGATCTTGGTAGTGACCTAAGAATTTTACGCACAAGATCAGCATTAGTATAAATTCTACCAAGACTTTTTAAACCATTCACAATATCGGTGAATCTAGTGAACATGCATGTGATGGTTTCAGTTTGTTCCATAGTGAATAATTCATATTTATGAACCAAAATGTTTATTTTTGATTCCTTTACTTGGTTTGTTCCTTCATGAGTAATTTCCAACCTATCCCAAATTTCTTTTGCGGAATTACAAGTTGAGATTCGGTTGAATTTATTTGAGTCTAAGGAACAATATAAAATATTAATGGCCTTAGCATTTAATTGTGCCATTCTCCTATCATTATCATTCCAATCCCTTTCGGGCTTAGGAACAAGAATGCCTTCTACTACGTGTATGGGTGTACTAGGTCCATTAGTGATTACTCCCCATAATTCATAATCCGAAGCTTGAATGAAAATTCTCATTCTAGCTTTCCAATATGAATAGTTGGTTCCATTAAATAAAGGATGTCGATTCGTAGAATGACCTTCAGCAAAACTTGAACCAAATTGTGTTGCCATATGGATCTTTAGCCCTTGATCGTGAGATCAAATTCTAAATGAGCACTTGCTCTGATACCAATTGTTGGCCCAGATGGCAACCCAAGAGGGGGGGGGGTGAATTGGGTTCTTAAAAATTTAAGACTTTCTAAGTTTTGTTGATTAATTAGCAAGATGTGCAAGTGAGAGGCTAACTAAAATTAATACACAAGCGAATAAAGAGAGATAGAGATAGAGAAAATGAAGCACGGCAAACACAAGATAATTTATAGTGGTTCGGTGCAATCAACACCTACGTCCACTCCCAAGATCCACTTGGGTCCACACTATAATCACTCTAGATTACAGCCGAGTTGTTTTCCAAGCTCACAACTCAAACTTGTTGTTTTACCGGGTGCACAACGAACCCAGCTGGTTTTAACTCGGGCTTACCAGCACAAAACCCTATACGTTGTTTTTCTAGGGCTCACAACTAACCCAACACAAGCACTCCGGCTTGCAACGAGGTATACCAACCTCCACCGATTCAATCCGCAGATTGAATCAAACAAACAATAATAATGATAGAGTTTGAACAATAGAGTGCTCCCCTTGAGCAAATACACAAATGAAGTACAAAATATTATAAGGTTAGAAAAGCCTGATTGTATGCAGATGGTAGATGCTTGGGCTTTCTCCCTTCTTCTCTTTAACTTCTCTTGAAGTGCAGAATCACGCCTCAGCTAGATTCTTGACCGTTGAAGTCTTTGGAGTTGAGATGAAGCTTTTTCCTCTTTTGAAAATCCGCAGATTTGACCTTTGAAACGCACTTGGATTTTCTTCTGGCTTTTGTGGAATGATGAGAAGGAGTAGACGAAACTTCCTCTTGGATTTCTCTCCTTTTGAATCACTCTCCTTTGAGCTAATAGATTTTTTCAATATGCTCTGTTTTTTTCCTCTTTTCAAATGATTTTCTTTTCTTTCTTTTTGATTTTCTCTCTTCTTGTTTTATTTGAAAAGAACTCCTCTATTTATAGAATCTGCAAAAATATATCCGTTAGAGATAAAGAAAAATAGCCGTTATTTAAAAATCTAACCGTTGGAGCTGATGTGTCAACGTTAAAAATCACGCCCAGATTTCGCGGAGTCGACTCGAGCTTTGTAGGAGTCGGCTCGAGGTCGATTACCAAAAATAGAAACATTTTTAAGTATGAGGGGTCGACTCGCGAAAACATAAGTGTCGGCTCCTGAAAGTCGGGAGTCGACTCGAGGAAAACGGGGAGTCGACTCGAGAAGTGCTCAAAAAACATGGGTTCTGTTGTTTGAGCGGACAGACAGGAGTCGGCTCGCAAGAATTCAGGGGTCGACTCTTGAAAAACCAAGGGTCGACTCGAGAAACTCAGGCAATATGGGGAGTCGACTCGGGAACTCATGAGTCGGCTCGGGACCGATACAAAAATCAGAAAAAAGTTCTGATAGACTTTAAAACTTGTCCCAATTAAATTTAAAATATAAATTTGACTTGAATACATTGAGTATGACATTTAACATGGATTCAAGACATGTTCCAAGAATTCATCGATTGAAATATAAAGTGTAAAATTCCTTTTAGAATTCTTTTAAGCATAGAAATTGAAATTCCTTTTTTTTTTTAATAGATTCAAAACTCTTTTAATATGACCATTGATAGTTCATTCCTTTCAATTTGAATAAGCTCAAGGTTTTTGATAAATATACATATTATATGATTAAGATACTCATGGCTTTTGGAAATCATCAAAATCAATAAAGTTGGGGCAATTATGTTTCAATAATTTCTCAACAAAATTGAATTAACAGCTGGAGTTCGCGAGAGATTCTCCGTCAGGGAACTTTCTCCCAAGGCATTGGAAGAAGTTGTGGAGGAGGCCGAGGCTCCGATGGAGCCTATTGGAGATGAAGAAACGCTGCAGATGAAGAAGAGCCATTGAGTGGAGGGGATGTACGAACCAAAGTTTCTCCGGCCGAAGCATCAGAGGGGGAGGTCAGGCAAGCCAAAGTGTCTGAGGCTTCACAGGCTAAGGCTTTGATGGAGGAAGCTGAGCGAATGAAAGCTCCCCAGCCTGAAGCTCTTCAGATTAATCCTTCGGCTGTGAATTTTCTTACACATGATCCGAATGTGGAAGGCATGTTCACCGCTCTAATGTGGTTCGTGCTGCGCACGGGGGAGGGTTCCTCGACGGGTGAGTCCGCCACAGAGGATCTTGTCGATGTGGCATTCGGGCAGCTTGGAGTGTCGAAGGATGTTTATATCCTTTTCGAGATTGATAGCCCCGCCCTCATGAGGATCGCCACGAACTATGCCTCTCCGGTAAGTCATTATGTCAAGGTAACAGGTTTTGGCCGGCTGGCTCGGTTGTGTTTTCTCACATATATTTTACCTATAGAATGCTTTAATTATGAGAGCGCTAAGTTGGTGCTTAAACCTGGCCGTAGGGGTCTGCGCTCAAGCAAGAAGGAAGGTTGTCGGTCTTCGAAAGAGGGCGGAATCATCCAATAAACTTTCTGGGGCTTTGGCGTCTGTTCAGGGGAACCTTGAGAAGATGGGGAGGTCTTATCAAGCTGCTGTCGAAAGAGCATCTCAGCTTGAAATTAAGGTTAAGGAGCTCCATAGATTTCGCGAACAATCTGACAAGGCTTGCCTGGAGCTATCACGAATTAAATCCCAACATGCTGAAGAGGTGGGGGCTATGCAGCAGCGTTTTAATGAAAGGTGGGGTGAACTAAAGAAGAGTTTTGCTGAGGAGAAAAGCAATTTAAATAAAAGGTTCGACGAGGAGAAGCGTAGGTATCAGCAGCAGCAAGATCAGCTTGCCAGTTTGAGCAGGAAGCTTGCCGATAGAGAGAGCCGAACTAAATGGCAACAATATCACATTGCCAAGCTTACCGCCGACCTTGCTCAATCTCAGCGGGAGACCGAAGAGAAACAATCACGAATTAACGATCTCAAGGATAGGCTCCAGCAAAGTAAAGATGATAAATTGAAAGCTCTCGACAAAGTCCATGAGCTGAGTGCGAAGATGGCTCGGCGGGAAGAGGAGGTATAATGTCTCCTTATCTCTTTTTGTGTCTTTACTCTCGGTTACGGCTTTAACCGATCTTATGTCTGCAGATGGGCAGAATTGGGCTCGAGGTTGAGAACCAGCTAAAAGTCTTAAGAGAGGAGTTGGCCTCGAGCCGCCAAATGAATTCCGAACTAGAAGGTTAGGTGGTTGAGGCTAATAAACGGGCTGCTATGCCCATGGAAAAATACAAAAATTCTGTCCAATTTCTTGATGAGCATAAGGCGGCTTGCGCCGATGCATTTCGGTATGGTGAAGAGGAGACGCGGGCAAAGATCTCTCGGGCGTACCCAAAGTTAGACATGCCCTTTCTAGAGGCCGAGTATTATGACACCCAGACCCCGGGGACCGAAGTATCTGCCAAGGCTGAATATGAAGAAATTTCAGATGTCGACCTCGAAACTATTCTGGGTGCCGGTGGAGCCGCGGCTCCAGAAGGATGCCCTCAGCCCGATGTAGAAGAACCCGAGGTCCCTTGCCCGACTGCGTTCGAAGTGGGTAAACCAAGCCAACCTCTTTCAAACATTGTCGAGGGAGCCCCCGAAGTTGAAACCCTGATTCTTGAGTATTGCTTATCTATTTTTGTTTTTTCTACTTGTAATTCGGTCAAGACTTACTTAATGAATGAATTTTTTGTCTTCTTCTACGTGTTCTATTGTTTTGGGCATCGTTTTTGAAACGATCCTTTTGCTCATTTATTGCTTCCTTGCGCTTATAGCTCATTGTGAACGAGCCATTCTTTAAGATGGGATAGTTGTTAGCAGTTTTGAACAGACTGCCCTGCCTAATCGAGGCTGATTTGATTAGGTTTGCCGATTTATGGGGTTATTCGGCTTCGCTAAAAAATATTATCTCGGTTTCGATCGAAGTAAATGGATAGTTCGGAGTGGCCGAAACGGAGGAACCACCTTGGTTGTGGCCAAAATAAAGTGGATAGTTTGGTTTATTCGAAGCAAAAATTTGGTTTGCTTCTTGCCGAAGTAGATGAAACAGCTCGCGGCTTGCCGAGAGAGATCTTGTTTTCTCTTAGGGCATTTATCTCATTGACCTTTTCCAATGCGAGTCTGCCTTGCGTATGCGCTAAGCATTTTCGACGGAGGATTTTCCAGGCTTATCTGTATCCCGAAGACTCATAGGCGGTTCTTGGCATTTAAAGCTCTTGATTCGATATCAGAAGGAAATCTTTTGTTCTTTGTCATGGCCTAAAAGGCATGCTCAACATATCTTGGGATGCGCCCTCTTTTTTCCTCGGTGTGCCACGTGGCTCTGATCGCAGTGCGACTGTGGCATTTCGGATTCTGGGGTCCCCTCTTCTTTAATGGCTATTCCCAGTTTGTTGCCTATAAAAGTGGGGAATGGAAGGTATCCGAGCACTCCTCAAAGCCTTCTCTTCCTGTGGATCAGAGAGATTTTCATGGCTCCTGTTTTATTGAGGTCAAGGGTGGTGAGGTCAAGCTCCCTTTTTCAAAGTTGGTTTGACCCCGATAGCTGGGGCGATGGAGGAGTTGCTGAAGAGCAAGTAATCCTCAGAGGAGGAGTCTCAGAGGTCATACGGAGAGCACACGGGGATGGATACAGGGGTCATAAAGGGAGCGCACGCATATGCTCCCGGTATGGCTCCTTTCACTTGCCATGGGGACCTTCAGACCACTAGCAATGCAAACAGCTATGGGCCCCTGGCTTACATGAACTTCCCTTCATCCTCAGTCCACTTTGGCCGAACGCCATGTTGGATCCCTTAGTTCATCCGTCCAAGGGTCCATCATCCGGCTCTTAATGAGGAGGAAGGTAAGTAGCGTTGGGTTGCTATCTATGTTCTTGTGAAGTGACTAGCAACTCAGCGCACCGACTAGGTCGCTGTCTATGCTCTTGGGCAGTGACTTGCGACTAGGCGCTTTAAGTGGGGGCAGCCTCGGCATCGGCATTCACGGGCTTTCGATCCAGTTTGGATCCCTTAGTTCATCCAATGGAGGAGCCCGAGGGATGGCCTCCTTTGTTCTTTGGCATTAACCAGCAACTCAACAGAGCCGTCTAGTTTCTCTGATTTCTTGGATCGGAAGCGGAAGCAACGTCATCGATCAGAGCTGCTTACCCAAGCTTTTTATTTTATTTTGCTTTATTTCCTATGCTATGATGCACTTGTAATGACTCTCAAGAGGTTGTAATTTCCTATCAATAAAGAATGTATTGCTCTTTTTGCATCAAATATTATTTCCTCTGCTAATGTGTTTGTGCTGTTCCGACATAAGAGTCGTTTTGTATGTATCGAGCCTTTCGAATTACAGTGTTAGTTCACAATCGCTAGTAGCGTTTTAGACACTTTGCTTTCGTTAGGCATTTTAGTGATGCTTAGTCTTTTGCAGAGAGAGCATTCACCTCTATTTAGGTCAGAGGGAGGCCCGGGTGGCCCTGCTAATTCATAGTATAGGCACGGTTTTGCCGAAGGACGAAGTGGGTTTTACCTTGGCGAGAAATGACTCGTTTAATCTTGTTGATGCACAAAGAAAGGTTGCTTAACTCTGTCGAAGCATGACAGAGCAGTTCAGCCATGCTAGAGCATTGGAGGAATCAATCGGTTTTGCTGTCATTTCGAAAGAGTCACTCGATCATACCGAGGCTTGAGAGATTATTCGGAGATATCACTTGGCCCTGCCGAGGTTTGAGAGATTATTCAGAGATATCACTCGGCCCTGTCGAGGCTTGAAAGATTATATTTTACTTGGCGCGGCCAAGGTACGGAGATCACTCGGCCCTGCCAAGGCTTGAAAGATTCTATTTTACTTGGAGCGGCCAAGGTACGGAGATCACTCGGCCCTGCCGAGGCTTGAAATATTATATTTTACTTGGCGCGGCCAAGGTACGGAGATCACTCGGCTCTGCCGAGGCTTGAAAGATTATATTTTACTTGGCGCAGCTAAGGTACGGAGATCACTCAGCCCTGTCGAGGCTTGAAAGATTATATTTTACTTGGCGCGACCAAGGTTCGGAGATCACTCGGCCCTGCCAAGGCTTGAAAGATTATATTTTACTTGACACGGCTAAGGTACGCAGATCACTCAGCCCTACCTAGGCTTGAAAGATTATATTTTACTTGGTGCGGCCAAGGTACGAAGATCACTCGGCCCTGCTGGGGTTTGAAAGATTATATTTTAATTGGCACGGCCAAGGTACGAAGATGACTCGACCCTGCTGAGGCTTGAAAGATTATATTTTACATGGCCCGACCAAGGTACAAAGATCTCTCGGCCCTGCCGAGGTTTGAAAGATTATATTTTACTTGGCGCAGCCAAGGTACAGAGATCACTCGGCCCTACCGAGGTTTGAAAGATTATATTTTACTTGGCGCAGCCAAGGTACGGAGATTACTCGGCCCTGTCGAGGCTTGAAATATTATATTTTACTTGGTGCGGCCAAGGTACGGAGATCACTCGGCCCTGCCGAGGCTTGAAAGATTATATTTTACTTGGTGCGATCAAGGTACGGAGATATCACTCGGCCCTGCCGAGGCTTGAAAGATTATATTTTACTTGGCGCGGCCAACGTACGGAGATCACTCGGCCCTGCCGAGGCTTGAGAATTCTATTGAGCAAGACCTGCTTCTCATTGCAATTTTCAGAAGAAAGGTAATCGAAACAAAAACTTTGCAGACCTTTGAAAATAAAATTTGATGCTGTAAACAGAGTGAGTTTAGCGAAGGCGTACTTTTACTGATGATATATACATAGATTATCCGAGCTCCATATCCTGGGGATAGATTTTCTGTTCAGATAATGGAGTTTGTAGGTGTCGGGCCTGATTGCCTCCGCAATTTGATAGGGACCTTCCCAATTTGGGGACAGTTTCCCTTGCTCCAGCAGCTTTGAAACAGATGCCTTCCGAAGTACCAAATAGTCAGGGAGAAAGGATTTTCCCCTGACTCTGGTGGAGTGATAACAGGCTACCCTCTGTTGATAGGCGGCCATTTGGATCCGAGCTTTCTCCCTGAGCTCTTCTATTAGATCCAGATTGGTTCGGAGTTGCTCGTCATTAGATTCCTCCGAATAAACTTCCACGCGAGGGGAAGGGAACTTGATTTCCACCGGGATGACAGCCTTCGTACCAAAAGCCATTCTAAATGGAGTTTGGCCCATGGGGATCCTTTCGGTAGTTCGATAAGCCCACAGCACGTAGTGAAGCTCTTTTGCCTACCTGCCTCGCTCTGCTAAGCCGAGCTTTAATTCCTTGCAGAAGGGTTCGATTGGTCACCTCGGCCTCCCCATTAGCTTGAGGATGTCCGACCGAAGTAAGGCGGTGAAAGATGTCGTGATCCTCACAGAACTCCCGGAACTTAGGATAATCGAATTTTTTTCATTGTCGGTGATGATGGTGTGAGGAAGGCCGAACCGGCAAATGATAGATCTCATACAAAGTCCCTAGCCTGAACTTCGGTTATCTGGGCGACTGCCTCGGCTTCGACCCCTTGGTGAAATAGTTAATTGCAACAAACAAGATCTTCCTCTGCCCTATGGTGAAGGGAAAAGGATCAAGAATACCCATTCCCTACTTGGCAAAAGGCCAGGCGGATGATACCGGCGTTAGGTGAGCAGAGGGGAGCCTTTCAACATTTGAATATCGTTGGCACGAATCACAAGCTCGGACGAGGTTATCAGCATCTTTTTGCATAGTTGGCCAATAATAACCCTGACGCAGCACTTTGTGGCACAGAGCTCAGCCGCCAAGATGATTACCACAGATGCCTTCGTGAACCTTCCAAAGAGCATAGTTGGCCTCTGATGGGTGAAGGTATTTAAGCAACGGCATAGAGAAGGATCGCTTATATAGCCGATCATCAATTAAAACATAATGAGATAATTGCATCTTTAGTTTCCTTGCTTCCTTTCTGTCAGTAGGTAGAAGCCCTTCTTTGAGATATTTAAACATAAGATCTATCCAGGATGGTTCGGCGTCGACCTGCATTATTTGATCAGCATCGGCAATGCTAGATTTCTCCAAGACATCCAGGTGGAACTTCTGCTCAAGATCCATCGAGTCTATGGTTGCCAGGCGGGATAAAAGGTCGGCGCGTGCATTCTCAGCCCTTGGGATTTGAATAACTTTAAATTCAGCAAAGCAGGATGATAGAACACGCACCTTTTGAAGATACTGAATCATGTTCGGCTCTCGAGCCTCAAACTCTCCTCGCACCTGGCCAGCCACCAATCGAGAGTCAACATAGGCATTTAGCTTTTCAACCTTGAGCTCGCGGGCGATGCGAAGTCCGGCGAATAGAGCCTCATATTCTGCCTATTATTAGAGGCTGGGAAGGAGAAGCGGATGCCATACTCAAAAGTTGCCCACTCCGGACTAGTGAGGACTAGACCAGTGCTAGAACCGCTTGCGCTGGAGGACCCATCGCATGGAGCAGCCACAAAGCATTGAGCCTTTGTTGTTCAGGAGTGTCCGGAGTGGAACCATCTTCGGGTATGGCGCATTCAAGGAGAAAATCCGCCAGGACCTGGGCTTTAATGGCTGGACGAGGCTGATACTGAATGTCATGTTCACTCAATTCGACAACCCATTTGGTCATTCTTCTCGACGCTTCCGAACAATAGATAATTGACTTGATGGGTTGGTCGGTTAAGACCGTCATAGTGTGTGCCTGAAAATACGACGCAGCTTTCGGGCCGATATTACCAGAGCCAGTGCCATCTTCTCGACCCGGGTATATCTCGTTTCGGCCTCTAAAAAATTTACTGACATAATAGACCGGTTTTTGAACTTTGTTTTCCTCTCTGACATCACAGAGCCAACAGCGTCCTCAGAGACTGCCAAGTATAGATTCAGCATTTCCCTTGCCTTTGGGCTGCTAAGAAGAGGTGGTGAGCCGAGGTATTTTTTAAGATCTTCGAAAGATTTCTGGCAGTCTGGGGTCCATTGAAAGTTCTTGGCCGACCGAAGTACTTTGAAAAAGGGCAAACATCACTCAGCTGACCGAGCGACGAAGCGATTGAGAGTCGCTATCCTCTCGATGAAACGTTGCACTTCTTTGATTGACCCCGGAGGGGCCATCTACTGCAAGGTTTGGCTCTTTTGTGAATTCGCCTCGATGCCTCGTTGAGAGACCATGAAACCCAAGAACTTTCCAGAGTTAACTCCGAAAGCACATTTGGTTGGGTTGAGCTTCATCCGGTACCTTCAAAGTGTTGCGAAGCTTTCGGCAAGATCTTCAATATGCCGAGACGCCTCTTTGCTCTTTACCAGTATGTCATCAACGTACACCTCCATGTTCCGACCAATTTGCTCTTTGAAAACTTTATTGACCAGCCTTTGGTAGGTTGCACCAGCATTTTTTAAACCGAAAGGCATAACCCGGTAATAATAAATACCTCGGTCAATGATGAAGGTAGTTTTTCTTCATCCTCGAGCGCCATCCGAATTTGGTTGTAACCCAATAAGCATCCATAAAAGTCAGCATTTGGTGGCCCGAAGTTGAATCCACAAGCTGATTGATCCGAGAAAGAGGGAAGCTGTCCTTTGGACAAGCTTTGTTGAGGTCGGTGAAGTCGATGCAGATCCTCCATTTGCCATTTGATTTCTTCACCATAACCATATTTGCTAGCCAGTCGAGATAATTGACTTCCCGGATGAAGTTGGCTTTAATGAGCTTGTCTACCTTTTCCTCAATAGCCTTTTGACGCTCAGGGAAAAAGCTTCTCTTCTTTTGCTTGATCGGCCAAAATGCTTCGTCCACGTTGAGGCGGTGGACCAAGACATCCGGGTTAATTCCAGGCATGTCGATGCGAACCAGGCGAAAATGTCAGCATTCTTCTGAAGGAACTCGACCAAGTCTTGCCGAGGCTTTCCCTTCAGTTGTGATCTGACCCTTATGGTTTGGTCGGGCCAAGCTTCGTCGAGTGGTACCTCCTCTAATTCCTCGGCTGGCTCTCCTCGCTACTTGACAAAATCCTCCCAAGCATCCAGCCCGTCAACCTCGTGCTTCATGGATTGAAGGTCAGCGACAAAGTAATGCCGAGCTATAATTTGACTTCCTCGGACAACCCCCATCCCCCATTCGGTGGAAAATTTCATGGCGAGATGAGGAATGAAAATGATGGCTTTGAGATATACTTGTCCTGATCTGCCGAGGATAGCATTGTAAGGGGAGCGAAGTTTGGTCACAAGAAAATCCATGAGCATAGTGGCTACACTGGGCCAAGTGCCTACTCGAACTGTTAAAGTAATAACTCCCTCGGAGATTATGGAGTCGCCCGTAAAACCTACTAAGGTGGATTCTATGGCCCGAAGGCTTTCCGCCCGAAATTTCAATCTCACAAAGGCATCAAAATATAAAATATTAACAGAGCTTCCACTATCAATCAGAATGCGGTGTACATCATAGCCGTTCATATTCAGAGATACAACTAGGGCATCATCATGAGGGTACTGTACCTTCCGGAGGTCTTCGTCAGAAAAGGAGAGCTCGTCAACTTGAGTCTTTTTTGGTGGATTCTCCTCCTCATCTAGCCAATTTGACGAAGGACCGGCCGTCGTTATCATATTGATGTTGCCAATAACTGAAGGATTCGGTGGAGGGAGCTAGCGAGGCTCGGGCTGACGATTTCCTTCATTGTTCAGCTCAGGCGCCCTCCTAAATTGGTCCAGCCTACCCCGTCGAATTAGCCGTTCAATCTCATTCTAGAGCTGCCAGCACTCTCGGTATCATGGCCATGGTCTCGATGAAAGCGGCAATACTTGGTCATGTCCCGTCGAGTCGCGTTGCCCTGGAGAGGAGGAGGCCGAGGAATCTGGTGCTCAATCTCCATCAGGATTTGCGCTCTCAGCGCGGTGAGAGGAGTGTATCGATCAAACCTCCAAGCCGGGCTACAGGTTCGATCTTGAGGAGGTGGTGGAGGAGCTCTCTGGCGAAGAGGCGGGCTGGCACGACGAAAGGATCGATGTTTCTCTAAGCCTTTTGCCTCCTACTTCTTCAATTGCTCGGCTCGAGCCGACCTTCGCGATTCTTCGACCCTGGTGTACTTATCTGCCAAGGACATCATATCAGAGAGGCTCTTCGGGTAATTAACTTCCAGAGCCAAGTAGAAGTCCCCTTCCTTCGATACTCCTCCTGCCAAGGCAGACATGGCTACCTCGTGATTGAGGTGGTCAACCTCCAAAAGGGCCGTGTTGAAACGGCCAAGGTAGTTCTTTAGAGATTCCCCCTTCCGCTGCTTGACTTCAGAAAGGGAATCAGATCTCCATCGTTGGCGACGGCTACTAATGAATTAGCTGATGAACAAATGACTTAGCTCATCAAAAGAATCAATGGAACCTGGCTTCAGGCTGTTAAACAAGGTTCTAGCAGATCTCTTGAGAGTAGAGGGGAAGGCTCAGCAAAGGATCGCGTTCGATGCTCCGTGGAACATCATGATGGATCTAAAACTATTCAGGTGGTCATCGGGATCAACAGATTCATGATATGGCTCGATGGCGGGGAGCTTTATATGGGGAGGGATCACTTCCCGCATAATACCCTCAGAAAAAGGAATAACCTGCTCCGCCCTTGGCTAGGACGGAGTGGCTTGCCTAGCGGTGCCCAACTCCCGACGTTTCATATAGTTATTGCATTTTTCTTGGGCATAATCTCTTCTTATAGGGTGCTAAAATGTAAGCATGAGTCTCTTACTCAAGTACAAAAGAAAAGTATTGTATCTTAGTCTATACAACTATTGAGGTATGTTGGTTTTAATATTTATTTTAGGATTTATATGTTAATCTTTTTAATACACCTATTCTATAGTGTGATCATATAGATTCAACAAATTTGGCTGCAAACATGGTCTTCCATACTTAGATAAATAAATCGAAATCAACTTCTATTTTGTACAAGAGAAGGCAACCCACAAAGATATTGATGTTTATTACATCACTACCATTAATCGAGTGTCTAATATTATGACTAAGGGACCATACCAGTGATCAAGTGGCTGATATTATGACCAAGGGACTATGTTTTTATTGATTTATCTTTTTAAGTGATTTACCTTTTTATATGGCAAGCTTTTGGTGATCTCCCTTGATTTACTTGAAAGGGCATATAAATAAGATTGATGTTGTCAATCTTATTATAATTTGAATTTAAATTCAAATTTTAAATGCAACCCTCAAAGGAAATATATTGCTCGAATATCACCATACTTCAAATCTCTCCTTCGAACTATATCTTGCCTAGCTAATATATCTTGACATGGTGGGAAATCTTGACAACCATTGCATCGAGGAAAATCCTAACAGCTATTGTTTCCCAACATTGATGGAAATCCTCAATGTGCATGTACATATAAACAAATGAAATGAGACAACTTCTAACAAAATTTAATATCTTTGCATAGGCCCAAACAAAATAAGTCAGGATGGTACCGTTGCATGCAGGATTATATATGCTCTGATTCCAATCATAGAACGTTAAGGCAGGGCATAAACAAAGGTCATATGCCATTGTATTTAACATCTTGGAGGTAGATTACTTTCATTATGAGGTCAAAAGGAGGTGAATCTTCTCCCATGTAACCATTGAAGACGATAGCATCAGCTAAAGCAATCATTTTACCTAGGCCTTATGAAAAATGAGAAGAGTTGCTGAAACCTACGAGAAAGATGAGAAGAGTTGCTGAAACCAATAACAATTTTCTCATTCTTTAACAAATAAACTTGATTCAAAGCCCAGGTCAAAAAGATTGGAATCACAAGTCAGAGCCTTTAACCCATCGGCATCGAAAGGCTTGCTCTACCGATATGTTTCAACTAAGATGGCTCGGCCAACAAAAATTTCAGTTTCAGCAAAGCCTACCGTGAGCTATTTCATTACATAGCTTTCCTACGCAATAAAGGAAAAAATCTTGCATGCCCCATCTTCTAAACTTTTCTCGTTCCACCTAGCTTCCACCAAGTTTTAAAACAAATATAAAAGATTCTATCGAGAAAACAGAAACACAAACGCACAGTGATAAAAGATCAAGGAGCACCATGTGTGTGTGTGTGTGTGCGTGTCACATCAAAAGAAAGGGGAGGACAATAAAAGAAACATCAGACGCTAGCAAAAGCAATCTCTGAGTCTTTGGAAGCGGGTCTATCTGACGATTCTGGATTCAGTTTACGGAGCACAAGCTTCTTCTGGGGAAGCTGGCTATTGTAGGACACTGTGACTTCAGTGTCTATTAAGATGATGTCCTCTTCCTTGAAGTCTTCCCTCAATATACCCTCTGCCAGTTTATTCTCCACGTTCTGTTGAATGGCACGCTTCACTGGTCTAGCACCATACTTGCGGTCGTATCCAAGGATTCCCAGGAACTCAACCGCAGCATCAGTCGCCTGAATTTTGATCTTTCGGTCTGCAACCCGCTCCTGTACTCTCTCCAACTGTTTACACAGATGCTATCATGTGAGTGTAAAACAAGTACATGGAAAATGGCTCCCTCCCTCATTCACTTGAATCATTCAAGCTAAACCTCCAGATTAAAACAAATTTCTCCTCCGCCACATCAACAATTTGATGTGAAGCGTCTAAATGGATAAAAGTTGACAAAAGGAATTTATGAAGGTTGACAAGGCATTAATACAAGAGGCTTCTACACTGGCCTCTGATAAAATAATCTATGGGTAGAAATTGACTTAACATCCACAACCGTAAAACATTAATGAACACATATTTAGGAAATATACACATACCAACCACACTATCTTGCAGATGAAACCCCGTCAGCTATTGTTCTCATGTAGTAATGTTTAGGAAAGTTTCAGAAGTGGCCTTTTTTGTTTAAATTCACAGACTATTGGTAAATAGAAATATTTGACAATTGATAAGGCTCATAAAAATAGAAAAAATGAGTAGAAATTAGAAACAAACAAGCAATAGGAACAACGAGCAAAATATTCACTTTCAAACTTATTTTGAGATATTATGTTAGTGTAATATGAAATGCTAATATAATACAACAGCAATATTTTCCTTTGGTCAATGCAAACATCGTGCAAGAATGACTGTGTGTGTGTGAGAGAGATAGAGGAGGAGGGGGTTTTCCTTCGGTCAATGCAAACATTGTGCAAGAATGACTGTGTGTGAGAAAGAGAGGAGGGGGAGATGTCAATATCCAAACTGCTGAGATATTTCTTAGGAAAAAAACTAAATTAACATAGAGCAATTCGCAGGGCAGCTGCTAAAACATTGGAATTCAACAAGAACCCATACCTGTAACCTGACAATACTGTTTATTTGCTCACGATCCAGAGGCTGGAAAACAATAAATTCATCAACACGATTCATAAATTCAGGGCGGAAAATGGATCTTGCCGCTTCCATCACCCTCTCTTGAATTGCCTCATAGGCAGCATCCTTCGACTCACTCTCATCATTCATATTCAATATGTTCTCAGAACCGACATTCGATGTCATGAGGATGATCGTATTGGTGAAGCTGACAGTGCGACCTTGTCCATCAGTCAGCCTACCATCATCCAGTATTTGAAGAAAAACATTAAACACGTCAGAACGGGCCTTCTCAATTTCATCAAACAATATGACAGCATAAGGTCTCTTGCGTATTCTCTTGGTCAGTTGGCCACCTTCCTCATATCCAACATAACCAGGTGGAGCTCCAATCAATCTTGAGATTGCACGCTCTTCCATGTACTCGCTCATGTCTATTCTCACAAGAGCTTCTTCAGTGTTGAACATATAAGACGCAAGACATTTTGCCAGTTCTGTTTTGCCAACTCCTGTGGGGCCCATGAACATGAAGCTAGCAATCGGACGGCGTGGGTCTGATAAGCGAGACCTTGATCGCCAGATAGCATTCGCCACTGCTCTCACTGCTGGGTCTTGACCCACAACATGCTTGTGCAATTCCTCTCCTAAATGCAGCAGTTTCTCTCTTTCAGGCTGTTCCAACTTGGAAACAGGAATATTTGTCCGTTCGCTAACAATTTCCGCAATGTCATTTCCAGTAACCTCGAATCTGAGCATCAACTTCCCTGAATTTTTGTATTCATCCAGTTCCTTCTCTAAATTTTCAAGTCGACTATGCCAGGCATTAAGGCTCCCATACTTCAATTTAGCAGCTTGATTAGGATTATATTCACGTTCTGCCTGCTGGATCTCATGGTTGATCCAGTTAATCTGTGTCAAGGAACAGTAGGGTCAGCAAGACACACAAATCTAGCAGACGAAGTCAGGCAGCAACACAAAAACATCGTACAAATACAGAACAGTAGCGATGAATAATAAAACTAGAACCCCATAAATGAAGGTTGAAAAGATTTTTTCTGATTTACCTTGAGCCTATAAATAGGGCATAAGGTGGACTTTCAAAATACGTGAAAAAAGTGATACAACGAAAGAAAAGTTTCTCCTCCTTTCCTTCCTTATTTTATGTACGCCAAGTTGTGAGAATCAGAGAAAAACAAGAGTAAACGCACTCTCATAATTCGATACCGATCCTGAGAAAGGTAAGGAATGTTCTGGTTTCATTTTTATTCTGCAGGTACTTTTGTGACGTACCTTGGCCCGTGGGATTCTTCCTTCATAGTTTCGAATCCGGCTCCTTCGAGACCACAACATATCGGTATGTTTTATGTTTAAAAATTTTTAAAATGATAATTTTTTTTTGATATGATAATATTAACGATCCACCTACTTCTGCTGCACGTATATATGATGATATATTTTTCATTTGAATTCCAACACTAATCACACTATATTCACCTCAACAGTAAACATGAAAAAATTGGATGATATGCATATTCTATTAGAAAATAAATCCCACGATAATAGGATATGATTCTCTATACCATTTCTTGTATGGGCCGAATATGCTCCCACTGCTCGGCAAGTTGAGCTTGCTCCTTTTTCTGGCGTTCCAATTCAGCTTCAAGGTTGATCAATTTGTCTTTCGAAGCTTTGTCTCTACCCTTACTTAAAGAGAGACATTCTCTCTCTAGTTTCTGCACAAAGCGATTAATCTTATCCAGAGCAGCTGGCTTGGACGCAATCTCTATGTTAAATTTAGCAGCAGCCTCATCAACTAAAGCAATAGCTGCAGCCAAGGCAAATATCTAAGAATCTAGCATTTCATTAAACAATAAAATTTGTTCTTCAATATTTATACTGATATTCTAATTTTTGAGCATGCAAAAAGGGACCCCTGTCTGTCTTATTTAAGGGGGGATAAAAGAGGATTTTTATCAGAAATTTACCTTTATCAGGCAAAAAGAGCTCAGTGATATAACGATATGAAAGAATTGCAGCCTCCACAAGTGCATTGTCAGATATACGGACCCCATGGTGCCGCTCAAATCTTTCATGCAATCCACGCAGCATAGAGATTGTGTCTTCAACAGAAGGCGGGTCAACATAAACTTGCTGGAACCGACGTTGCAAAGCTGGATCTTTCTCAATGTATTTACCAAATTCTTCAAAAGTTGTTGCACCAATACAAGGCAACTCTCCCCGACCAAGCATTGGTTTCAGCAGGTCGCTGGCACCCATTGCACCTTCTCTTGTGGCACCTGAATAAAAATGCTGGGCACATTAGTAAGCATATAGAGTAATATTTAATGGAAAGAAAAATAAGCATTAGGATGCATGAGGATGCTGTTGGCAGCAAAATGGATAATTCACATGCATGTGCATGCAGCAGTACAAGGTCTTAAATCGAATATCAAACTTGATGGTAAAAATCAATATATTTAGCTTTAATGCTGTCAAAGATATATCATGTATGGCCACATAGTGTAAGTCTATATGGAGGTGTAAGCTTCTATTAAAGAATTAAGAAGGGAGGGAGAAAACAAAATAGCTCATTGATCAAAGAGACTAGATGTAAGTAATGTGAAGAGATTTGATGACACTCATTTCAACTATTTAATCATGGTAAAAACCAACCATCATGTAGACAATGTAAATCCAGTAAGGCCATGAAGGCTTAAAATTTATTTTAATGAACACAATAACGAATGCATTATATATAATTTAAATTTAAAAAACCATGTTAGTATATGGACTATTTGTAAATTCCCAACTTCCCACATGCTTTCCTACAAATCTATATATTTCAACACTCTCTTCCAAAATGCATAATATAGTTGAAATATTAGCAAAAATGGGGCACTAAAAACTAGTAAACAACTATTTTCAACTCCACTTTATGATGATTATCCAAAAAAAAAAAAATTCTTGGAACTTTATGATGATTATCTAAAGGAAATAAGACTGCCTTTTTTCGAACAATGAATTTCCCTTGGGCTATCTTTCTATTGAACATTTTCTGGAGAGGCATATACAAAACAGAGATGCATCTATTTTAGATAACAGAAATCTTTAGATCCCAGATTAATAGGTATACAAACAATTATTGGTCATTAAGCTTATGAAGCTTAGAATAAACCATTTTATAACTAACTTAACTTTCTAATATCATAAACCAAATACAATCAGAAGGCAAATTAAAACGAACAGCTATGAAAATATAAATTTCTTAAAAAACCATGCATACTGTACACAAAGAAAGAGTTACAAGGGGTGTCAATTACACCTGCTCCAACAATTGTATGGATCTCATCAATGAATAGGATTATCTGACCATCCGACTTAGTCACTTCTTTCATTACATCTTTCAGTCTCTTTTCAAATACTCCCCGAAGGTTTGTCCCAGCAATGAGTGCTCCCATGTCAAGGGCAATTAGCTGTGCAAAAGTAAAATTTAAAATTTTACACATGTAAGTTATGAAAAAAAAAATCAAGCAGTCAACTATTAGTGAAATTTTGATTTTGCTTCTATTGTTGAACTAAATCCATATAATATTGGTATTAAATGCAGCTTTTAGAATTTGTGATAAGTAGGAAAAAAAATGTCAGTTGCAAGATTTGCATGCTGAAAGTTAATAGTCCACATTGTGTTGGAAAGTTTTATTCAAAACACAAACCATTCCAAAATTTAGACATTAATCAAAGTTAATAGTCCATATCGTGTTGCAGCATATGCAATCTGTTGGGGTTTAGTCCTCGATGAACATTAATGGGATCAACCTCGCTGAGAAATATCCTAGGCTTTCACCCTTTGTTGCTAACAATTAGATTGGCGCAGCGGTAATGCACTTGCCTTCGAACCCCTTGATCCCGGGTTCGAATCCCGCTGCCCTCTTTATTTTTTAAAGGTTTATTTCTATGAGAAAGATCTCACGCACAGGACGAAACCTGGGCCTTTACCATTTCAACGTGGAAGGATCCAGCCAACTACAATATCTTGAGACGTCTCTTGAAACAGCAATGCTTCAAACTCTCAAATTAACACCTAGACCATTGAACTCGAACAAACTTTTGGACAATTCATGTTAACCAAACTTTCAAACAATATGTTAAGTGAATTGTAAAGAAAAACCTCTAATCAAATAGCATTGCTCACTATAACAAACTTTGGGCTCGGTGCAACTCATGAAACATAATGCAGATTTGCTAATAACCAACCTAAACAATAGGCAGAGTAAAATTATGTATGGCCTAGAAGGCTTGTCATCACACATTAGCAAAGTAATATGCCTAATTCAACACTACGAGTAAAAAGAAATGATTGCATTATCTAAAGCAAATATTTGAAGCAAAATAGTTAATTGAGGACAGGCCTTGTCACATAATGGTAAGGTTACCCAATTATGATTCAGGTGTCATGGGTACAAAATATGAAAACAATCTCCCCACACGAGAATAAGGTTGCATACATTTGACTTTTCTTACATCTTATAATGGCGTGAGTGTCATTTTAATAAATAATAATTCATCAATTTGGGTTTTTGTGACTTATAAACACCTACCCGTGTGTTCATCAGTTTCGGAGGAACGTCCCCTTGCATAATTCTCTGGGCAAGCCTGCCAAAAAAGCAAATAACACATCAAGACAATTTTATTGAAAGTAAACAAGAAAAAATACCACACACAAGATGTAATTAATATTCCTTATGCACATATAATATGCGCTCACCCTTCTACTATGGCAGTTTTTCCAACACCAGGTTCACCAATTAATAAAGGATTGTTCTTTCTCTGCACTAACAGAATTTGTATGCATCTTTTGATTTCATCATCTCTGCCTATAACTGGATTAAGTTTCCCTTCGCGCGCCATAGCAGTCAAATCCTTCCCATACTTCTCCATGGCTACATACTTGCCCATCGGACCTGTTTGCAACTTATCCGAGTGGTCTATTAGATATAATCTAACATATCAAAGAAAAAATAACCAACAACAATAAATCTTAATTTTTTTACAGACCCAACACACAGAATAGACGGAGAGGGAAGTGGGGAATAGAGAGTAAATGCCAGTCTGCATGTGCCAGTGTTGTATGCATGCACCGTTGGCTTCTAATTCCATGCAGACACAGAAGAGTAGCATTCAACCATACTTGTATACAGTCAAACAAAATTTATGACAACAAAACTACTATTGCAACAACAAAGCCTACATTTCTAAAGATTAGCCATGCAGCAAAGTTCAAAAAAAGAAGTCGAGTGCAAGAAGATTTTATCAGTATCTCCAAAAAATTTATCAATATCTCAAATACATTAATCAAGAAGCATGAACCCCGATGAATGGTATAATGCAAGTTAATCAAGGTGACAATATCCAAAAATTATTATTATGTTAAATGATGATTGTCAGGAAAATTTCTAGAAATTAATACAAGTTAAATGAATTAATAAATTTCATGAATTAATAAATTCTTAGTTTATCAAGGTGACAATATTCCATCACCCACCACTACACAAGCACTTCATTAATTTCATGAATTAATAAATTCTTAGTTTCCTACGATTGAGCTGGCAAGAATAATAGATAGAACTGTTTTAGTTTCATTGACGGAGAAAGCTAAGGATTGGTTTTCTTTCCTTCCGTAAGGAAATTATATTACAGTGACTTAAGATTTCTTTATATTGTCAAACAAATAAAGAGTACATAAGCAAAGTAGAAAACTGAAAAGAAAACGAAACAGAAACGGCCCATCTCTGGAGTAAGTATACGGATTGAGAAAAGACGCTAAAATGTTAGTAATAATTAGCATAATTGTTATAGTTTGTTAGAAGGTGTCAGTGTTTGTGGTCTTTGGAGCGCTTCTTGGAGTCCTCCAATCGGGACCCTGATCATATTTTTACCTGCAACAAACCAACATGCGGACTGATTAGATCATCGGTGTTCGCTCGCGACTTGCATTCATCAGTACTTCAAAATCAGTCCTCGATCGTGCGATAAAGGAACTCACCATCCGCATATTGGCAAACCAATTGGTTGTTTTTAATTTCCTCAAGAACTTCACAATAAATCAATGAATAAATAAAATATCCTACTAGTATTGAAAATAGTAAGAATCAGTGAGAACGAAGTTAAAGAGAGAACCCACCAGCTTCTTCAAAATTTACCGGGTTTCTCTATTTCCTATTAACGGATTCAATATCTAAACGATTATTATTCAATATCTGAACGATTATTATTGGCATTAACTGGCATCAAAGAGGAAAAAAAAAAAGGAAAGAAATAAAGAAAAGGGAAAGAAAGAAAGAAAAGCGGGTGTACCTTAAAGCCGATGACCACCAGGCTCTTCGGAGCGGGCGAGCGGAGTGGCGGAAGGCTGTTCTGAGCGGACGAACAGAGTGGCGAAACGAACAGAATGAGAGGCGCTAAGGGGTTTAAGGAGGCTTGGGAGCTGGCGAGCGGCGGAAATAAGGCGTAAATTTTCAAATTAAACATATGATGTTTGATCTACGATGTTGGAAATAAGGCGTAAATACGGGTTGCGCATCCCGAGTCCTGTCCCGAGTCGGTGACTCGCGTCCCAAGCGCGAGTCAAACTGGTAAACCGAAGGCGTCCTCGCCTTACCCGCCTCCAAGAAAGCGGCAGGTGCCATGGTTTCTAGCGCATAGCAACCCAAGCCTGGACGATTTTGGAGCTGAAGAACAGTGTTTTAAAAATCGGATCATTTGATTCAATTTTATTATTAAAATTAATTTTTATATAATTTAAAAAAATAAAAAAAATTATTGAATTGATCAAGCTTTGAACTGATTCAACATAGTTTTTAATTTTTTTAATTTTTTATTCAAATTATATTTATTATTTATTATTATTAAATTAAAAATTAATTATAATATTATTTGATTCAATCAAATCCGTTGATCCGATCAAAGCAATTGATTCATGATCCAAATGTTAAGCTAATTTATTATCCGATTCAATTTTTAAAACATCGCTAAAGAACGGTAACGCGGTTGCCTCGTCAATATACTGCCAGTCTCTAACCTGTGAGGTTTTTAAAACAAAAAGCTTAAAATATGATGAATTTTTTATGGGACAGAAGCCTAATATGCTCAGGCCTAGATACGAGTAATAAAGGCGAGAGTATTGATACAGTGACCAAAAAAAAAAAAAAAGTTAAATGTGAGAACTCAGTGGATCATATTGATGACAGAACTTTTAAATATGATTCTGGAAAGAGATTCATTAGAAACTAGTCAAGCTGGAATGATGCAGGTATAAGAGATCCCTCTTGATTGGGTTTTTGATTGATTTTATAATATTTTAAAAATAATTATAACTCAAGTCTACCCATCGTCGGTTAAATTTCATTTGAGTTTCACTACTAAATGAAATTATAAATTTATAATTTCAAATTAAACTGCGTCACCGAGTTGCACCCCTGCTCCTCAGGCGAAATTTTAAAAATATATGATATTTTATCTACGAAAATATATTTATATATAATGCCCGAGCTGTTTGCTTAGCTAACGTTGATCAGCTCGGCAAAGCCCATTTTTTCCGCAGTATCGCTAGATTGTCTACATTAATTTCATCGTCCGTCACTATGATCGTGTCCTCTTCTATTGATGCAGATGCCATCATCCACAAGAGCAGTTATAAGAAACTCTGTTGTTAAGGAAAACTTGCAACGTAGAATGGCATCGTACTCCAAGTTAAAACTACGAATTCATGCGAAAAGGAGCAAGTACTTCATCAATTTTATGAATTAATAAATTCTTAGTTCCCTACAATTAAGCTGGCAAGAATAATAGATACAACTGTTTCAGTTTCATTGACCGAGAAAGCTAAGGATTGATTTTCTTTCCTTCTGTAAGGAAATTATATCACAGTGGCTTAAGATTTCTTTATATTGTAAAAAAAAATAAAGTACATAAGCAAAGTAGAAAACTGAAAAGAAAACAAAACAGAAATGGACCATCTCTCGAGTAACTAGACGGATTGAGAAAAGACGCTAATATGTTAGTAATTGTTGCTGCAAAAATTCGCTCTTCAACTTGGATGCGATTGGATGCGATCCGACTCTAGATCTAAACGTCAATCTCTCGCCCGGATAGAACCTATAAGACAGTCCTCACACATAAAGTGTTGAGGATGGCCCTCTGCGGAAGATCCTTCGACGTCCAAGTCAGTGAAGATTCACAGCAAGCAGATGTGAGGAGAAGGCTCTCGCAAAAGAGTCCCTCAAGGAATGGCCTCTCGAGAGCTCCAAGCTTTGCTTAAGCTTCAATGGAGTTTGTCAATAAGAGTGTGGGTGTAAGCGTAAGCATATCTGAAGGGCTTTAGGACAAGGATATTTATAGGTTGCAAGTATGATGAAGGCGATCACCTGATTCCTTGAACGTGTCACAGGGGGTCCGAAACCGTCAAGATTCGAATCAGATTCGAATCAAGTTTGTTATGAGGCCGATAGCATCAGTATCGCGTTAGTTAGAAAATCAACGGCTAGAGAAGCTAGTTGATGCTTTAAGATTCAATGATTTTATAGGCTTTAGGCCACTTCTGATATTATTGGTCTAATTTTTGCTCAAGGTTATTTTGGGCCTATATGGCGGGAATCTCGATAAATCATCATGAATCTGAATTTTTCGCATCCGACCTTGATCGAGCGATCGGAACCATTCATCATATGGAGGATTCATCGTGACTGTTGGTGGTGAATATGCTTGGGCTAGGCACGGGGATAGCTTGGTTCCATAGAGGTTCAGGGGTTCCTCGGTCTTGCCGAGGAACGTGAATAGCCCGGCTCTGCCGAGGTATATGAATACCTTGGTCTGGCCGAGGTATATGAGGATAGCTCGGCTCCGCCGAGGCATAGAATACGTCGGCATCACCGAGTCATGACAGCTGGCGGGCCAAAAAATCAAAAGTGGTCTCGACCTTTTTATCGTATGTACGAGTATTGGCGCAATGATGATTTTACCCCTCATCACATGCCCCCCACTCCCTAGTCCGAAGCGTAGGCTCGGGAATAGGGAGTAGAATTATGGACGGCTTTATCTGATTGGAGAAATTCAAACAGGCGGAGGCGTGCTATGAGGCCCTCATAAATGCTAGGCCGCCACTTCATCATTTCTTCTCATCACACGAGAAGGAAACCCCTCGCCTTCTGTTGTCGGCTGTAGATAGAATGGCACCTGGCAGGCCGAAGATTTGGTGACGTGTGGGATTCTTGCCTTGCTGAGATGGTTTAAATAGAGGCCGGCGGTGGGCTACCTTCTGTTGCTCTTTTTCTCTATCTTTCTCCTTCGAACGTCCTCATCCTAGGATTCGACATGGCCGACGTTTCTCTTGCTGATCTTGGGAATAGGGCCCCATTGACTCGGCTTCGACGATGACGGCTGCAGATCTGGAGAGGATCCGCAGGGAGCCAGGGACTACTGGTTTACCAACGATATTCGGATGCGAGTTTTCGATCCCGAACAGAGGGTGCCTGATCAACTGGAGTCGGGGGTATTTTTCTATGAAGAAAGCTTCAAGGTGAGACTCCGTTTTCCCCTTAACCCATTGGTGAGCGATATAATGAAGTATTCCGGTATCTGCCCAACGATGATTATGCCAAACAGATAGCGTTATATCATCGTGTTCATTTCCTTATGTGCGCTCACGGGGATAACGGCGACGGTTCCTCTGTTCTAGGCTTGTCACAGCCTAACATCCTCCAAAGATTCTTCTTGGCATTATATTGGGCCACGAAAGAACTTCAAGAGATTTTCAAAGGTTTCAACTTCCGTTAAAGGGTGAAAGTCATGATTTTTTATTATCGAATGGAATGACGCATTCGACTTCCCTCGTCAATGGAGGCCTCTCCCCATGGATCCGAACAAGCGTCCGACGCTATCAAGAGTGGTGAAGGGGGACTTCGACGTTCTCTATAGCAGCAAAGTGGTCCCCATCGATGCCCTTTTGACTGAAGAGGTACTCTATAATGCCAGGCTGAGTCGAGTTGATCCTTTAAGTAAGTGCGACATCTCCTTCTTCATATATGGATGTCGTTGCAGAGATGTTGCTAATCGTTCCATGGTTTGTAGGGATCAAATCTAAGTTTGGGGCTCAGATGAGAGGAGCGCTCCCAATCGACTATGGCGATTCGAGTGGAAGGAGAAGCACCAAGCGCCACCGTACTGTATCGTCGGCCCCTACGAGAGGGAAGAGGGCCAGCTCCGAGCAAAGGCCATCTTCTTCTTCCTCGAGGCTGCAGCTGGCTCTACCGAGCCATTCACAAGAAATGACTGAGCCCCAACCTTTGAGCCCGCCGAGGGGGGACATCATAGGGGAGCCAACCCCAACTCTCATCCTAGCGCTGGAATTCATGGGGCCAACATCTGGTGATGAAGTCGAAGAGGTTGCGGCTCGGGTGGAGCAGGAGTGTGGCCAATCGCCTGAGCCGTCGGGTGAGGATTTTCGGGTAACGAAATTCCTTTATCTTGTGGTTACTGTTGCCCCTTACCCTGAAGGGGACGGTTCCATGGGTCAGCATAAGTTGAAGGAGTTACTCTTCGAGGATCGAACGGCTGCACTTGCAGCGAGTGTTGTTTCGCCTCCAGCAGAATCTCCTCCTCGTGGGGTTGAAGACGAAGGAGGGGAAAGAAGAGATCCACCGGGTGAAGCAAAGGCTGCCCCGATGAGGATGGAAGAGCTAGGGCCTTCAGGGATATTGGCAAGCGAGGAGGAAGAGATAAGTCGGCTTAGCCATTTCCTCGATCCTTTGGCTTGCGGTAACATTTTTAGTGTTCTTTACAAGGAGGGACATACCATTTACCCTGAAGTGGGAGAAGGAAGCCGTCGGGGAGTTCCCATTTCGATTGAGGGATTCTAATTGCCCTCTGACTTGGAAGACTGCACATCGGCCCCCAGCTCATATATCCTAAGGGTGCGGGACGAAAGTTTGGGACTTCCGAAACATAGAAATACCCAGTGGGGTATCCTTCCTGCCATAGAAAGGGGAAACGCCATTTAACGTCCCTGGGTCTCACCTTTCGAATGGTAGCACCTGCTCATAACGTTAGTAACGTTTTAGGCACTTTGCTTCGGTCAGGCATTTTGGTGATTTATTTTTTCTCAGTCCTTTGCAGAGAGAGTATTTGCCTCGACTTAGGTTAGAAGGAGGCCTGGGCGACCTTGCTAATTCTCAATAGAAGCTCGATCATGCCGAAGGATGAAATGGGTCTTACCTTACTTTGGTGAGGTAAGAAACGACTTGTTCGAGTTTGTCGAAGCACAAGAAAAAGTTGTTTAACCTTGCCGAGGCTTAAAAGAATCACTCGGTCGTGCCGAGGCTTGAAAGAATCACTCGGGCCTGCCGAGGCTTGAAAAGATTATATTTTACTTGGTGCTGCCAAGGTATGAAGATATCACTCAGTCCGATCGAGGTTTGGAGAGATTATATTTTATTTGGTGCTGCCAAGGTATGGAAAGATCACTCGGCTCTGCCAAGGTTTGGAGAGATTATATTTTACTTGGCGCTGCCAGGGTATGGAGAGATCACTCGGCTCTGTCGAGGCTTGAAAAGATTATATTTTACTTGGCACTGCCAAGGTACGGAGAGATTGCTTGGCCCTGCCGAGGCTTGAAAAGATTATATTTTACTTGACGCTACCAAGGGACGGAGAGATCACTCGGCCCTACCGAGGCTTGAAAAGATTTGAGCAAAACCTACTTCTTATTATAGCCTTTCGGAAAAGTGATTGAAACGAGAGCATTGCAGATTTAAAAATGAAATTTTGTTGTTGTAAACAAAATGAGTACAGTGAAAGTGTACTTTTTTCATGATATATACGAAGATTATCTAAGTTCCATGTCCTGGAGGTAGCTTTTCCATCAAGATCCTGGAGTTTGTAAGCGCCAGGCCTAATTACCTCGGTGACTTGATTGGGGCCTTCCCAATTTAGAGACAGCTTCCCCTGTTCCAATGGTTTGGAGACAGATGCCTTTCGAAGTACAAGATCACCAGGGAGGAAGGATTTTTTCTTAACTCTGAAAGAATGGTAACGAGCTACTCTCTTCTAACTTAAACCGTTAAAACCCTAAACCCTAAACAAACCCTAAAACCCTAAGCCCAAACCCCTAAACCCTAAACCCTAAACCCTAAACCATAAACCCTAAAGCCATAAAATCCTAAAACCCTAAACCCTAAACCCTAAACCCTAAATCCCTAAAACCTAAACCCTAAAACCTAAACCCTAAAACCCTAAAACCTAACCCTAAAACCCTAAAACTCTAAACCCTTAAACCTAAACCCCTAAAACACTAAAACCTAAATCTAAACCCTAAACCCCTAAAACCCTAAAGCCCTAAAATATACATATTGGTTTTAGGGTTCAGGGTTCAGGGTTTAAGGTTCAGAGTTCAGGGTTCAGGGTTCCGGGTTCAGGGTTCAGAGTTTCGGGTTCAGGGTTTCGGGTTTAGGGTTCAGGGTTCAGGGTTCTGTGTTCAGGGATCAGGGTTCAGGGTTCAAAGTTCAGGGTTCAGGGTTCAGGGTTCAGGGTTCTGGGTTCAAGGTTCTGGGTTCTGAGTTCTGGGTTCAGGGTTTTGGGTTTTGGGTTCATGGTTTCGGGTTCTGGGTTCTGGGATCAGGGTTCAAGGTTCCGAGTTCAGGGTTTAGGGTTCAATTGCCTTGTATTGGTGCAGCTCGGCTCTGAATCGGGACGCTGATCTCTCGCCCAGATGGGTTCAGGGTTCCGGGTTCAGGGTTTAGGGTTCAATTGCCTTCTATAGGCCTTAGGCCATTTTCGGTATTGTTTGCAAAATTTTTCGTTTGAGATCTTGTTCAACTATTATGAATTTGAACTCTTCCGCGCTTGATTCCGCAAAGGTGCTTAAACGTCTTGGTCTGGCCGAGGCATAGAAGTAGCTCGGTTTGCCGAGGTATGAGAATAGCTCAGTTTGCCGAGGCATAACAATAGCTCGGTTTGCCAAGGTAACTTGACTCTGCTGGAGACGATTCAGCTCTGCTGTTTTTCAAACGTGATAGCTGACTGATGGGATGTCGAGATTGGTCTCAACCCTTTTGATGGTGCGCACGAGCATTAACACAATGATAATTTTACCCCTCATCACATACCCCCCACTCCCTAGTCCGAAGTGTAAATTCGGATGTAGGGAGTAGAGTTTAGAATAATTTCATTAAGGGGGATTTAAAGAGACGCGCAATGATGACCTCATAAATGCCGGGCCGCTGCTCCATCATTTTTTATCATTGCATGAGGAAGAAACCCCTCGTTTCTCATGGGCGGTGACTGAGGAAGAAACCCCTATATTTACAGTGCCCATAGCGATAATTTCAACGTTCAGAGTTTCCTTCCTGAAATGCCTTTTAAGGAGGGGAAAGGGTTAGGGCGGTGTCCTTTCTGCAATGCCTTCTTGTTTCTCCCTAAGAGATTTTTTTCTTTCTCAGAACTCTCACAAGTTCATTTGTGCCTTATTCTTCAACTCAACAACATGAAGGGTCCAAATGACGTGGCCTCTGAGATAAACCTTGAAGATCTGGACAGAATATGTCGTCGATACAAGGTCCCTCAGGATGTTGCTCTATGGCTCCCGAGGCCCGAGCATAGGGTCTCAATGAAGCTGGGGCATGGAGTGTTCTTCTACGAGGAAATCTTGAGAGCGGATCTCCAGTTTCCTCTCCACCCGTTGGTGAAAGAAGTCTTGAGATTCTATAACATATGCCCGACGATGGTGATTCCGAATAGTTGGCACAACCTCATCGGGTTTATTTCGATGTACAGCCATATTGGGGTAACGTCAACTCTTTCCATATTCTGAGTATGCTACAACTTAGTTTCCAGGAGGAACTCCGAGTGGCCCTATATTGGTTCTCGGAAATCATTCAAGATGATATCGAACAATCCGTCGTTGATAAAGAAGTGGAAGTCTCGGTTTTTCATCGTTGAGAGAAACATTGGCTCTGATTTCCCCTGGGCATGGGCGAGTTACATGAAGGATCCAGAGGTGCGACCAGAGCTATCTGAGTAGGAGAAAAAGGAATTGGTAACTCTCTGTAGTGGTCGAGTGCTTTCGGCCAGCGCCCTTTTATCGGACAATGCCCTTTTCGCTGTCGGACTTAGTTCTTTTGATCCCCAGGGTAAGCTTTCTCCCCTCTTCCTGCGACTGATGTATTCAGGTGATTTTATTACGATCTAAATTATTGTTTGTTGTACTTATAGCCGAAAGGTCAGCGTTCATGGGTCAAATAAGGAAGGAATTGGGCAAACACCAAAGGGGATCTAGCTCTTGTGAAAAGCACAGATCTGAGAAGAAATCCCGCCTTTCTAGGGAACACTAAAAGGGGCTGAAACAAGCTAGGGTCGGTCAACATTCCTCCACCCTGAAGAAGGGAGAAATGGATGTGTCGGCCAAGGTTGATGAGCCTTCCTTGTTGATGGGAGGTGTGGCAGTGGAGGAGGAACAAGTAGTTGGGGAGAGCTTGGGGAAGGCCGTTGAGGTTTCTCCTCTCCAAATAATAGTCGTATCAGACGACCCAAAGGGGATGTCATCGGTTTATCTGGTAATCTCTTCGCTCGAGGCTAACCAGCCTCGTCTGGTGAAGGTTGGCAGCCCTAGGGTGCCCCATATGGGCGAGGGAGAGGCCCCCGCTTTGATCGAAGGGGGCAAAGGGGTGAAGGAAGTAGTGTTCACCGCCGAGACTCAAGAAGAGTTGCCTGAGGGAGAATCGATAGATGTTGAGAGAGAAATCTGTTGGCCCAGATGGCAACCCAAGAGGGGGGGGTGAATTGGGTTCTTAAAAATTTAAGACTTTCTAAGTTTTGTTGATTAATTAGCAAGATGTGCAAGTGAGAGGCTAACTAAAATTAATACACAAGCGAATACAGAGAGATAGAGATAGAGAAAATGAAGCACGACAAACACAAGATAATTTTATAGTGGTTCGGTGCAATCAACACCTACGTCCACTCCCAAGATCCACTTGGGTCCACACTATAATCACTCTAGATTACAGCCGAGTTGTTTTCCAAGCTCACAACTCAAACTTGTTGTTTTACCGGGTGCACAACGAACCCAGCTGGTTTTAACTCGGGCTTACCAGCACAAAACCCTACACGTTGTTTTCTAGGGCTCACAACTAACCCAACACAAGCACTCCGGCTTGCAACGAGGTATACCAACCTCCACCGATTCAATCCGCAGATTGAATCAAACAAACAATAATAATGATAGAGTTTGAACAATAGAGTGCTCCCCTTGAGCAAATACACAAATGAAGTACAAAATATTATAAGGTTAGAAAAGCCTGATTGTATGCAGATGGTAGATGCTTGGGCTTTCTCCCTTCTTCTCTTTAACTCCTCTTGAAGTGCAGAATCACGCCTCAGCTAGATTCTTGACCGTTGAAGTCTTTGGAGTTGAGATGAAGCTTTTTCCTCTTTTGAAAATCCGCAGATTTGACCTTTGAAACACTTGGATTTTCTTCTGGCTTTTGTGGAATGATGAGAAGGAGTAGACGAAACTTCCTCTTGGATTTCTCTCCTTTTGAATCACTCTCCTTTGAGCTAATAGATTTTTTCAATATGCTCTGTTTTTTCCCTCTTTTCAAATGATTTTCTTTTCTTTCTTTTTGATTTTCTCTCTTCTCGTTTTATTTGAAAAGAACTCCTCTATTTATAGAATCTGCAAAAATATATCCGTTAGAGACAAAGAAAAATAGCCGTTATTTGAAAATCTAACCGTTGGAGCTGATGTGTCAACATTAAAAATCGCGCCCAGATTTCACGGAGTCGACTCGAGCTTTGTGGGAGTCGGCTCGAGGTCGATTACCAAAAATAGAAACATTTTTAAGTATGAGCGGTCGACTCGCGAAAACATAAGTGTCGGCTCCTGAAAGTCGGGAGTCGACTCGAGGAAAACGGGGAGTCGACTCGAGAAGTGCTCAAAAAACATGGGTTCTGTTATTTGAGCGGAGTCGGCTCGCACAGACAGGAATCGGCTCGCAAGAATTCAGGGGTCGACTCTTGAAAAACCAAGGGTCGACTCGAGAAACTCAGGCAATATGGGGAGTCGACTCGGGAACTCATGAGTCGCTCGGGACCGATACAAAAATCAGAAAAAAGTTCTGATAGACTTTAAAACTTGTCCCAATTAAATTTAAAATATAAATTTGACTTGAATACATTGAGTATGACATTTAACATGGATTCAAGACATGTTCCAAGAATTCATCGATTGAAATATAAAGTGTAAAATTTCTTTTAGAATTCTTTTAAGCATAGAAATTGAAATTCCTTTTTTTTTTTTAATACATTCAAAACTCTTTTAATATGACCATTGATAGTTCATTCCTTTCAATTTGAATAAGCTCAAGGTTTTTGATAAATATACATATTATATGATTAAGATACTCATGGCTTTTGGAAATCATCAAAATCAATAAAGTTGGGGCAATTATGTTTCAATAATTTCTCAACAATCTCCCCCTTTTTGATGATGACAAAAACATTGAGTATATGCATTATACCATTGAAAGATTTATGATACCAAAATCAGCTTTTGTGTTCATGGAAAAGCTCCCCTCAATGAGGTAGCTCCCCCTAAGAACCTTAATTTTATAAATCATTCAAGATTTTCAAAATTAGAGACTTAATGCATTTTCTTTATGAAATACAATAACTCTTCCCCTTATGCTCTCCCTTATTCAAAATTAAACTTTAATTGAATTTAAGGCAAGGCATAATTGAATTGAAGGCAATGCATATACGATTGAATAAATAAAAACTCTCCCCCTTTTTTGTAATCAACAAAAAGGTTAGGAAGTTCAATAACATTCTTTATCTTTTTCATTTAATTTATCAATTGAGGATTATCATTCAAAGAAATTCAAGGATACTTATAATTGAGATAGACAAAAGTGAAGCATCAACCATTCTCATTACTTCAAAATGAAAGTACATGGAATTGTAAATTTGCTTAAAGCAAAGAAAGTAAACATGGTTACATCAAAAAAGATTACTTGAAAAGATTACATGAAAACTTAAAAATTTCTTCTAGTGATTCTATTCAAATGATCTACAATTTGCTTCATTCCTTCACATTGAAGTCTTACATAGTCTTTTAGTTTTTCATCAACAAAAGTACAAGCTGAAGAGATTTTATCTTGAAGCTCAGCGTTGCATTTGGAGTATGTCTCTGAGTCACCGCAGATGTCCTTAAGTTCTTCAAAGATATTCTTTAAATTTTCACTTAAGGAACCGGTAGATGAATTGAGAGTTGACTCAATCAATGCAACTCGATCACTGATAGAATATAATGCTTCTTTCAAGTTCATATACTTATCATTGAATTCATCTTTCAGTCTATTTTCTTGATCACTTAACTCAGACTTGAACAAAGATCGAAGTTGATCTAACTGTGTTTCAGAAAAACTAACAGATGAAAGTGTAGAAGACTGAGTAGGAGCAATAGTGGGAGCAGGGGTAGAATCTGAAGCAGGAGCCGGAACACACTCTGGAATAGATGAACACTGAGGAGGCTCCGGTGAAGAAAGTCTCATGGAAGGCCTGGGTGCCTCTGCATCTATGTCTCTATCCTCAGTAACGGTTTTTCTCTCCCAACTTCCATTTTTCTTAATAAACCCCATGCGATGAATCGTAGCCAAAGTATAAAAATCTGTATGTCTTAACTCCTTCTTTGGCTCACAATCACTGAACACAATCCCTTGGCTAAGAAATAATTTAGTCAAAACCATGCCATAGGGTAAGCTCGATTTCTTTTTCCCGCTACAGTCTGCAATATACCAAATTATCATCCTAGGTAGGTTGATGGGTTTCCCTGAAACAACAGCGTCCATGACAAAAATATCTCGTTCAGAAACATAGTCAAATCGGCCTGTTTGGGAAATAAGATCCTGCTACAAATGTTGTGGAGAAGCCTTAATTCCAATGGTAGTTGACTAGCAAAGACTTCCTCAAATCCTTCAAAGCTTCGGTTCAAAAGTCGAGTGAGAGCAGGAGACCTATCTTCAGGGGCAAATGTAGATGGTCCAGACAAAGGTAACTTCAATAATCTAGATAGAATAGATGATGTAATGTTCAAGCCAATGCCTCTAACCTTGCTCACCAATCCGTCATCTCCTCTGGATAAATTCTTGTAAAACTCTTTGACTAGAGAAGGGTAGGTTGGACAATCCAATGAACAAATACATTCAAATCCCATCTCGATTAGCTGTCTACCAAGCATGAATCCCTCATTCTCAAACAGTTCAAAATTAACTTTTCTCCCTGTGGTTACAACCCTACTGGCTAGAAGATCTACCTGAGGGGTAGGAGCTGGAGCTGGAGGATCACTAGCCGAATGTGTAGAGGTTGAGTCCGTTGACGGCTCGCGGACGGATCGTCGGATGGTTCTCTTCCTTTTCAACCCGGCGCCACTCGAGTTTGCTCCTCGGGTTTTGGGTGCCATTGATCTTGAAGGATTGTATAATCAGAGGTTAATTGAGGTTTGGAGGGTTTTGGGAAAGTTTTGGAGAGGATTTGGAAGATTTTGGAAGAATGAAATGTCCATCGGGTCGACTCGTGACCTAAATAAATCAATTGGGACCACGTCGAGTTGACTCGCGCAAAGTGTCGAGTCGGCTCGCGACAAGTCACAGAGCACGGACACGATCTCGAGTCGACTCGCTCAGAGCAGGGGTCGACTCCTGAGTTTCAGCAGAAACTCGAGTCGACTCCGATACTCTCGAGTCGGCTCCCGGACAAATTTAGAGAAAAATTAGATCAAGTTTCAGAGAATCCACATTGAGTCCAGAATTTGATCTTTGAGTATGATTAAAAATCATGGACTTTGAGAGATCAAATTGATATGAGTTCTAGATAGAGTTTCCTTAAGATTTTAAGTATTTGAAAGAATTATATATATTTCCTTAGAGGTTTCAAAATTTATTCAAAGGGATTACAAATTCCTAATTCTCCTCTAAGATAACAAAATCTTTCTTCATTTAAAGGTTTAGTGAATATGTCAGCTAATTGTTCTTCTGTGTTTACATAATCTAAACAAATTTCATCATTAGCTACATGTTCCCTTATAAAATGATATCTAATTTCTATGTGTTTAGTTCTTGAGTGTTGAATCGGATTTTTAGTTAAGTTGATTGCGCTAGTGTTATCACATCTTATGGGTGTTTTATCAAGTGTGATACCATAGTCTTCAAGTTGTCGCTTAATCCATAGGATTTGCGCACAGCAACTTCCAGCTGCTACATATTTAGCTTCAGTAGTTGATAATGCAACTGAATTTTGCTTTTTGCTAAACCATGTGATTAAGTTACTACCTAAGAATTGGCATGCACCACTTGTGCTTTTTCTATCTATTTTACATCCAGCATAATCAGAATCTGAATATGCAATTAGGTTTAATGTGGAGTCTCTAGAATACCATAAACCTACATTTTTAGTTCCATTTAGATATCTTAAAATTCTTTTAACAGCTATTAGATGTGATTCTTTAGGTTCAGATTGAAATCTAGCACATAAACATACTGAAAACATGATATCTGATCTACTTGCTGTCAAATAAAGAAGGGATCCGATTATACCTCTATAGTATTTTTGATCAACCTTTTTACCTTCTTCATCTTTGTCCAGCTTGCATGAAGGACTCATCGGAGTTCCGAGGGGTTTCATTGTTTCCATACCAAACTTTTTGAGTAGTTCTCTTGTGTACTTGGTTTGGTTGATAAAGATTCCCTCTTTACTTTGTTTGATCTGGAGTCCAAGGAAGAAGTTGAGTTCTCCCATCATGCTCATCTCGAATTCTCCGTGCATTAACTTTGCAAATTCTTGACAAAGAGAATCGTTAGTAGCACCAAAAATAATGTCATCTACGTATATTTGTACTACAAGTAAATCTTTACCTTTTCTTTTCAAAAACAAAGTTTTATCAACATTTCCTCTTGTAAAATCATTTTCTATTAAAAATTTACTTAACCTATCATACCAAGCTCTAGGTGCTTGTTTCAAACCATATAAAGCTTTGTGCAATTTAAAAACGTGATTTGAAAATTCGTGATCTTCAAAACCTGGTGGTTGTTCTACATAAACTTCTTCATTAATAAATCCATTTAAAAATGCGCTTTTTACATCCATTTGAAATAAGTTAATATTCATATGACATGCAAATGCAAGTAATAGCCTAATGGCTTCTAATCTAGCTACTGGTGCAAAGGTTTCATCAAATCAATACCTTCCTCTTGATTATATCCTTTAGCAACCAATCTAGCCTTGTTTCTAATTACTATACCATTTTCATCTAGTTTATTTCTATATATCCATTTTGATCCTATTACTGAGTGATTTTTAGGTCTTTCAACTAAGGTCCAAACATTATTTCTTGTAAATTGATTTAATTCTTCTTGCATTGCTAACATCCAATTATTATCTTTTTCAGCTTCTTCTATAGTTTTAGGTTCAATTTGTGATACAAATGCAAGATGATTACTAATATTTCTCATGTATGATCTAGTCCTTATTCCTTGAGATGGATCGCCTATAATCAATTCCTTGGGATGACTATGAGCATATCTCCAGTCTCTTGGAAGATCTACATCATTATGATCAATATTGATATCATCGTCCTTATGTGAATCATTATCTTTAGCTTCTTATTCATGATCAGAAGATACTTCAATATTAAGTTTTTCAAGATCTTTTTCAATTATGTTTGTATCTTCCTCATCATCAATCTTTTCAGATCCAGTTGCTAAAGATTCATCAAAAACTACATGTATGGATTCTTCAACTACTAATGTTTTCTTGTTAAAGATTCTATATGCTTTACTAGTTGTTGAATAACCTAGAAAAATTCCTTCATCAGATTTAGCATCAAATTTTCCTAAATTATTTTTACCATTATTATGAATGAAACATTTACATCCAAATGCATGAAAGTATTTTATATTTGGTTTTCTTTCATTCCATAATTCATAAGGTGTTTTCTTTAATATTGGTCTTATTAAAGCTCTATTTAAGATGTAACATGCTGTGTTAATTGCTTCCGCCCAAAAATACTTTGGTAAGTTGCTTTCACATAGCATGGTACGGGCCATGTCTTCTAGAGTCCTATTTTTTCTTTCAACTACACCATTTTGCTGTGGAGTCCTAGGGGCTGAAAAATTATGATTAATTCCATTTTCAGTGCAGAAATTTTTAAATAAGTGATTTTCAAATTTTGTTCCATGATCACTTCTTAGAGATACTATAGTAGTGTTTTTCTCATTCGTGACTTTCTTGAAAAATTTTAGGAAAATTGAGAAAGTCTCATCTTTATGAGCTAAAAACATTACCCAAGTATATCTAGAATAATCATCTACAATCACTAGACCATATTTCTTTCCTCCTAGACTTGTGGTTCTAGTTGGTCCGAAAAGATCCATGTGAAGTAGCTCTAGTGCCCTAGAAGTTGAAACAATGTTTTTAGATTTAAAAGAACTTCTAGTTTGTTTTCCAAATTGACATGCATCACATATTTTATTATTTTCAAAATCTAGTTTAGGTAAACCTTTAACTAAATCCATTTTAATTAGTTTTGAAATAAGGTGTGTGCTTGCATGACCTAATCTACGATGCCACAACCAACTAATTTCATTTATGTTAGCATTGTCAGTAATTAGGCAATGATCACTTAAAGATAATTTTTCTAGATCAACTAAATAAACATTGCCATGTCTATAACCAGTAAATATAATGCTATCATCAATAGAATTAGTTACAGTGCATACAGAAGATTTAAATGATACATTAAAATTTTTATCACATAATTGACTTATACTTATTAGATTATGCTTCAAACCATTAACATAAAGTACATTATCAATTACTATGGATGGAGTTATGCGAACTTTACCAAGGCCCATAATTTGACCTTTACCGTTATCGCCAAATGTCACAACTCCACCTTTCTTTTCCTCTAGGGTGATGAATTCATCCTTGTCACCCATCATATGTCTTGAGCAGCCACTATCAAGGTACCACTTTTTCTTTGATCTTTTGGCTACAAGACATTCCTGCAATAACATCAAACTTTATGCTTAGGTACCCAAGCTTTCTTGGGTCCTTCATGGTTAGTAGCAATAAAAGTTGTTCCTTTCGGAACCCATATTTTCTTAGTTTTAACATTTAACTTGTTGTTATTCTTTAACGTTTTACATTCAAAGGATTTGTGACCTTTTCCATTACATTTGAAACAAGTTATGTTACTTTGGTTAGCTTTTATAAAAATATTCTTTAGAGTTTTCTGGTTTCTTAATGTGTTATATCCTAAACCAGCTTTGTCAAAAACAGCATTTTGACTATCTAGGATCATGTTAAGTTTAGTTGAACTTAAAGTGAATTTCTCAACAATGTCTTTATATTTTTTAACATCTTTCTTAAGAGAGTCAATTTCTTTAGCTTGCTGTTCTTTATCTAAAGCTAAAGTTTCTAATTGATCTTTTAAATCTTTAGTTTCTGACTTTAATAAATCTTTTTCTTGATTAAGATTATCTCTTTCTTTCCTAAGTTCTTCTTTTCATTAGTTAAGTTCTTAACTTCTAAAGCTAATTCATTTTTACTTTTAGCTAAACTAATATTGTCATTTTTCAAAAACTTATACTTTTTCTTTAAGGATTTAAAATCAATCATAAGTTCATTGAAAGCCTCAAATATTTCATCAAACGTAAAATCATCATTTGAGTTTTCAGAACTTACCTCATCAATGTCGTCGTCGTTGGCCATGAAACAGATATTGGCAACTTCTTTTTGCTCATCTTCTTCGGAAGAAGATTCTTCGCTGTCAGTCCATGTTGCCATATACGCCTTTTTCTTTTTCTTGTAGGCCTTCTTCAACAAAGGACAATCATACTTAAAGTGCCCTGGCTTTTTGCACTCATAACAAACTAAGGGCTCCTTTTCTTTTTCTTTCTCCTTGTCCTTTTTTTATCCTTTTCTCCTTCAAATCTTGCTCCAAATTTCTTTTTATGGAATGGCCTTTTTCTCATAAACCTTCTGAATTTCTTGGCCAAGAGAGCAGTTTCCTCATCATCTTCATCATTACTTTCACTGCTGCTCTCTTCCATTTCTGCAGTCTTGAGGGCAAGAGTTTTCCTTCTTTTTGTATCCTCCTCAACATGCTGCTTCATCGTCAGCTCGTGGGTCATTAGTGATCCTAGAAGCTCCTCTAAGGGTAATGCATTGAGGTCCTTTGCTTCTTGGATGGCTGTGACTTTTGCTTCCCACGATCTTGGTAGTGACCTAAGAATTTTACGCACAAGATCAGCATTAGTATAAATTCTACCAAGACTTTTTAAACCATTCACAATATCGGTGAATCTAGTGAACATGCATGTGATGGTTTCAGTTTGTTCCATAGTGAATAATTCATATTTATGAACCAAAATGTTTATTTTTGATTCCTTTACTTGGTTTGTTCCTTCATGAGTAATTTCCAACCTATCCCAAATTTCTTTTGCGGAATTACAAGTTGAGATTCGGTTGAATTTATTTGAGTCTAAGGAACAATATAAAATATTAATGGCCTTAGCATTTAATTGTGCCATTCTCCTATCATTATCATTCCAATCCCTTTCGGGCTTAGGAACAAGAATGCCTTCTACTACGTGTATGGGTGTACTAGGTCCATTAGTGATTACTCCCCATAATTCATAATCCGAAGCTTGAATGAAAATTCTCATTCTAGCTTTCCAATATGAATAGTTGGTTCCATTAAATAAAGGATGTCGATTCGTAGAATGACCTTCAGCAAAACTTGAACCAAATTGTGTTGCCATATGGATCTTTAGCCCTTGATCGTGAGATCAAATTCTAAATGAGCACTTGCTCTGATACCAATTGTTGGCCCAGATGGCAACCCAAGAGGGGGGGGGGTGAATTGGGTTCTTAAAAATTTAAGACTTTCTAAGTTTTGTTGATTAATTAGCAAGATGTGCAAGTGAGAGGCTAACTAAAATTAATACACAAGCGAATAAAGAGAGATAGAGATAGAGAAAATGAAGCACGGCAAACACAAGATAATTTTATAGTGGTTCGGTGCAATCAACACCTACGTCCACTCCCAAGATCCACTTGGGTCCACACTATAATCACTCTAGATTACAGCCGAGTTGTTTTCCAAGCTCACAACTCAAACTTGTTGTTTTACCGGGTGCACAACGAACCCAGCTGGTTTTAACTCGGGCTTACCAGCACAAAACCCTACGTTGTTTTTCTAGGGCTCACAACTAACCCAACACAAGCACTCCGGCTTGCAACGAGGTATACCAACCTCCACCGATTCAATCCGCAGATTGAATCAAACAAATAATAATGATAGAGTTTGAACAATAGAGTGCTCCCCTTGAGCAAATACACAAATGAAGTACAAAATATTATAAGGTTAGAAAAGCCTGATTGTATGCAGATGGTAGATGCTTGGGCTTTCTCCCTTCTTCTCTTTAACTTCTCTTGAAGTGCAGAATCACGCCTCAGCTAGATTCTTGACCGTTGAAGTCTTTGGAGTTGAGATGAAGCTTTTTCCTCTTTTGAAAATCCGCAGATTTGACCTTTGAAACGCACTTGGATTTTCTTCTGGCTTTTGTGGAATGATGAGAAGGAGTAGACGAAACTTCCTCTTGGATTTCTCTCCTTTTGAATCACTCTCCTTTGAGCTAATAGATTTTTTCAATATGCTCTGTTTTTTTCCTCTTTTCAAATGATTTTCTTTTCTTTCTTTTTGATTTTCTCTCTTCTTGTTTTATTTGAAAAGAACTCCTCTATTTATAGAATCTGCAAAAATATATCCGTTAGAGATAAAGAAAAATAGCCGTTATTTAAAAATCTAACCGTTGGAGCTGATGTGTCAACGTTAAAAATCACGCCCAGATTTCGCGGAGTCGACTCGAGCTTTGTAGGAGTCGGCTCGAGGTCGATTACCAAAAATAGAAACATTTTTAAGTATGAGGGGTCGACTCGCGAAAACATAAGTGTCGGCTCCTGAAAGTCGGGAGTCGACTCGAGGAAAACGGGGAGTCGACTCGAGAAGTGCTCAAAAAACATGGGTTCTGTTGTTTGAGCGGACAGACAGGAGTCGGCTCGCAAGAATTCAGGGGTCGACTCTTGAAAAACCAAGGGTCGACTCGAGAAACTCAGGCAATATGGGGAGTCGACTCGGGAACTCATGAGTCGGCTCGGGACCGATACAAAAATCAGAAAAAAGTTCTGATAGACTTTAAAACTTGTTTAAATTTAAAATTAAATTTGACTTGAATACATTGAGTATGACATTTATGGATTCAAGACATGTTCCAATTCATCGATTGAAATATAAAGTGTAAATTCCTTTTAGAATTCTTTTAAGCATAGAAATTGAAATTCCTTTTTTTTTTTTAATAGATTCAAAACTCTTTAATATGACCATTGATAGTTCATTCCTTTCAATTTGAATAGCTCAGTTTTTGATAAATATACCATATTATATGATTAAGATACTCATGGCTTTTGGAAATCATCAAAATAAAGTTGGGGCAATTATGTTTCAATAATTTCTCAACAATTGAATTAACAGCTGGAGTTCGCGAGAGATTCTCGTCAGGGAACTTTCTCCCAAGGCATTGGAAGAAGTTGTGGAGGAGGCCGAGGCTCCGAGCCTATTGGAGATGAAGAAACGCCTGCAGATGAAGAGAGCCATTGAGGATGTACGAACCAAAGTTTCTCCGGCCGAAGCATCAGAGGGGGAGGTCAGGCAAGCCAAAGTGTCTGAGGCTTCACAGGCTAAGGCTTTGATGGAGGAAGCTGAGCGAATGAAAGCTCCCCAGCCTGAAGCTCTTCAGATTAATCCTTCGGCTGTGAATTTTCTTACACATGATCCGAATGTGGAAGGCATGTTCACCGCTCTGGTTCGTGCTGCGCACGGGGGGAGGGTTCCTCGACGGGTGAGTCCGCCACAGAGGATCTTGTCGATGTGGCATTCGGGCAGCTTGGAGTGTCGAAGGATGTTTATATCCTTTTCGAGATTGATAGCCCCGCCCTCATGAGGATCGCCACGAACTATGCCTCTCCGGTAAGTCATTATGTCAAGGTAACAGGTTTGGCCGGCTGGCTCGGTGTGTTTTCTCACATATATTTTACCTATAGAATGCTTTAATTATGAGAGCGCTAAGTTGGTGCTTAAACCTGGCCGTAGGGGTCTGCGCTCAAGCAAGAAGGAAGGTTGTCGGTCTTCGAAAGAGGGGCGGAATCATCCAATAAACTTTCTGGGGCTTGGCGTCTGTTCAGGGGAACCTTGAGAAGATGGGGAGGTCTTATCAGCTGCTGTCGAAAGAGCATCTCAGCTTGAAATTAAGGTTAAGGAGCTCCATAGATTTCGCGAACAATCTGACAAGGCTTGCCTGGAGCTATCACGAATTAAATCCCAACATGCTGAAGAGGTGTGGGGGCTATGCAGCCAGCGTTTTAATGAAAGGTGGGGTGAACTAAAGAAGAGTTTTGCTGAGGAGAAAAGCAATTTAAATAAAAGGTTCGACGAGGAGAAGCGTAGGTATCAGCAGCAGCAAGATCAGCTTGCCAGTTTGAGCAGGAAGCTTGCCGATAGAGAGAGCCGAACTAAATGGCAACAAGATCACATTGCCAAGCTTACCGCCGACCTTGCTCAATCTCAGCGGGAGACCGAAGAGAAACAATCACGAATTAACGATCTCAAGGATAGGCTCCAGCAAAGTAAAGATGATAAATTGAAAGCTCTCGACAAAGTCCATGAGCTGAGTGCGAAGATGGCTCGGCGGGAAGAGGAGGTATAATGTCTCCTTATCTCTTTTTGTGTCTTTACTCTCGGTTACGGCTTTAACCGATCTTATGTCTGCAGATGGGCAGAATTGGGCTCGAGGTTGAGAACCAGCTAAAAGTCTTAAGAGAGGAGTTGGCCTCGAGCCGCCAAATGAATTCCGAACTAGAAGGTTAGGTGGTTGAGGCTAATAAACGGGCTGCTATGCCCATGGAAAAATACAAAAATTCTGTCCAATTTCTTGATGAGCATAAGGCGGCTTGCGCCGATGCATTTCGGTATGGTGAAGAGGAGACGCGGGCAAAGATCTCTCGGGCGTACCCAAAGTTAGACATGCCCTTTCTAGAGGCCGAGTATTATGACACCCAGACCCCGGGGACCGAAGTATCTGCCAAGGCTGAATATGAAGAAATTTCAGATGTCGACCTCGAAACTATTCTGGGTGCCGGTGGAGCCGCGGCTCCAGAAGGATGCCCTCAGCCCGATGTAGAAGAACCCGAGGTCCCTTGCCCGACTGCGTTCGAAGTGGGTAAACCAAGCCAACCTCTTTCAAACATTGTCGAGGGAGCCCCCGAAGTTGAAACCCTGATTCTTGAGTATTGCTTATCTATTTTTGTTTTTTCTACTTGTAATTCGGTCAAGACTTACTTAATGAATGAATTTTTTGTCTTCTTCTACGTGTTCTATTGTTTTGGGCATCGTTTTTGAAACGATCCTTTTGCTCATTTATTGCTTCCTTGCGCTTATAGCTCATTGTGAACGAGCCATTCTTTAAGATGGGATAGTTGTTAGCAGTTTTGAACAGACTGCCCTGCCTAATCGAGGCTGATTTGATTAGGTTTGCCGATTTATGGGGTTATTCGGCTTCGCTAAAAAATATTATCTCGGTTTCGATCGAAGTAAATGGATAGTTCGGAGTGGCCGAAACGGAGGAACCACCTTGGTTGTGGCCAAAATAAAGTGGATAGTTTGGTTTATTCGAAGCAAAAATTTGGTTTGCTTCTTGCCGAAGTAGATGAAACAGCTCGCGGCTTGCCGAGAGAGATCTTGTTTTCTCTTAGGGCATTTATCTCATTGACCTTTTCCAATGCGAGTCTGCCTTGCGTATGCGCTAAGCATTTTCGACGGAGGATTTTCCAGGCTTATCTGTATCCCGAAGACTCATAGGCGGTTCTTGGCATTTAAAGCTCTTGATTCGATATCAGAAGGAAATCTTTTGTTCTTTGTCATGGCCTAAAAGGCATGCTCAACATATCTTGGGATGCGCCCTCTTTTTTCCTCGGTGTGCCACGTGGCTCTGATCGCAGTGCGACTGTGGCATTTCGGATTCTGGGGTCCCCTCTTCTTTAATGGCTATTCCCAGTTTGTTGCCTATAAAAGTGGGGAATGGAAGGTATCCGAGCACTCCTCAAAGCCTTCTCTTCCTGTGGATCAGAGAGATTTTCATGGCTCCTGTTTTATTGAGGTCAAGGGTGGTGAGGTCAAGCTCCCTTTTTCAAAGTTGGTTTGACCCCGATAGCTGGGGCGATGGAGGAGTTGCTGAAGAGCAAGTAATCCTCAGAGGAGGAGTCTCAGAGGTCATACGGAGAGCACACGGGGATGGATACAGGGGTCATAAAGGGAGCGCACGCATATGCTCCCGGTATGGCTCCTTTCACTTGCCATGGGGACCTTCAGACCACTAGCAATGCAAACAGCTATGGGCCCCTGGCTTACATGAACTTCCCTTCATCCTCAGTCCACTTTGGCCGAACGCCATGTTGGATCCCTTAGTTCATCCGTCCAAGGGTCCATCATCCGGCTCTTAATGAGGAGGAAGGTAAGTAGCGTTGGGTTGCTATCTATGTTCTTGTGAAGTGACTAGCAACTCAGCGCACCGACTAGGTCGCTGTCTATGCTCTTGGGCAGTGACTTGCGACTAGGCGCTTTAAGTGGGGGCAGCCTCGGCATCGGCATTCACGGGCTTTCGATCCAGTTTGGATCCCTTAGTTCATCCAATGGAGGAGCCCGAGGGATGGCCTCCTTTGTTCTTTGGCATTAACCAGCAACTCAACAGAGCCGTCTAGTTTCTCTGATTTCTTGGATCGGAAGCGGAAGCAACGTCATCGATCAGAGCTGCTTACCCAAGCTTTTTATTTTATTTTGCTTTATTTCCTATGCTATGATGCACTTGTAATGACTCTCAAGAGGTTGTAATTTCCTATCAATAAAGAATGTATTGCTCTTTTTGCATCAAATATTATTTCCTCTGCTAATGTGTTTGTGCTGTTCCGACATAAGAGTC